>CAADRB010000042.1:233722-280634 GCA_900708905.1 Hymenolepis diminuta | reverse complement strand
CCGACGAAGACTGGCGGAACCCACTTCTGATAAGCGTTATCTTTCTTTGTATTCGTTGCTTGATACGTTTAATCTTACTCTTGTTCTTCCACCCAGATCTTAGATTATAGATCAGGTTACGGTTCCATCGCGTACAGCTCGAACAAGATGGAAACCTTTGCGTCTCCATATCGATCCGTCCTCGAAGACCTACAAGTGATTTGCCTAAGAAGGAGATGTTAGAAGAAATGGTAATTATTGTCCCCCGCTCCGAATATTTCTTCTATGAATAAAAATGTARTTTCTTTCTTTATTTCCCCACCGATAAAAGACACCTGATAATTACTCTTATTTGTGTAAGCCGATACCGATTGAAAGTGAATTTCGTGTTGACTATAACGTGTCTTGTGATCTGCTGTGGGTTATTAGGTTCTGTGTTAAGTTGCTATATTACCGAGATTTCTAGATTACTAGAACTCCTAGTTGGTTACGTTATAGCACTATTACTAGTCTGAGACAAATTCTACGGTGCTCGGAAAGCATAATAGAAAATATACTAGTCTTTTTGTTTATATATCTCATATAGACACTTTCTTAAATAAAACAAAACAGAATCGTATTTGTTACATTGAACTTTTTGATTTAAAGTAATCAATACAAATGGGTTTACTACAACCAGAGTTCAGCATGAGTTCCTTTACATTTTTATCTTCCCCTCTTCGTAAATTTTACTTAGTACTAAGAATGCTAGCCCAAATTCTGTTAATTGTAATGACTTGTAATGTGCTTCTTTGTCTTCGGCATACCCACCTTTTTTCCAGGCTATAGCTGAAGCAGTACAGATTATGTGAATGCGTCTGGAGTTGTTTAGTCTAGACAATGCTATATCTAAACAAATTTCGTTTCCCTTACTGTTATCTGGAAACTGTAAGATCCCTACGCAGGACCAACTGTGGTAGTGGAGAGTGTTGACCCATACGGTTTAGTGTCACTCGTATTTCTTTGAAATAACTGATGTCAACTAAGTTTTTACCTTTGTAAAGATTTGTGGTAGTTAAAGCGAGGTATTACTATATAAAGCAGGAATGCATAAGGTTAGTACGTATGGAAAGCATTTTTTTATGTAAGCGACTTCCGATTTTTGTTCTTTCATTGTCACTTTAGTTATGGAGTACTGGGCAGGGCTGAGCCGAGAATCTTCAATAATTACTCTGTTATTATTTCACACTTTTCAAATTCCATGTTTCATGAAAAGTTAAATTTACTTGTATTATAACTTCCACTTTCAAGTTTAGTACGTTAGTTCAAAGTATTCTTACATCTCTTTAAAGTGATAATACAGATTTTTTCGGTGTTAATTTCAATAATTTTCATTCTCTGCTAGCAGAGGATATTCCGGATAAAAACATTAGTCATTCAGATTTACCATCAGCCGCAAAAATAACTTTTTGTAACTCGTAAATGTTTATACTTTATTTTGATTAAAGACATTTATGTTTTGTGTTCCAAGAATTGGAGCAAATATATTTGTACCTCTACGTGTACTTTGCATTGTGATGTAGGTAATAAGTTGAATATACAACTAATTAGACATATAATTAACATAACGATAATACATTTATTTAAATATATAGTAAATAACTTTACGAAATTAAGTGTTTTCTCTATATTATATATAATGTAGCGAAACGGGCAATCAAACACGCGCTGTAAATGAAATATTGGTTAGGGGCTGAATTTCATGTTTTGAATGGTCTTAAATGTCGCAGGATATGATTTCGTCAAAATTTACTATTGGTAAAGGAGATTTTGGCAAATCGACTCAAAGAGATACAGCGAGTGATCTAAAAGTAGAAAATTGTCAAAATAAAGTATGTAAAATGTAATATTGAATTTTTTAAAGGTTCATTGGGCGATTCGCCAAATCAGCGAATTGAAGGAAGAGATCTTCGTTGATAATCTAAACGTATCATTGTGTCATTCTTCATTAGAATCGAACTTATTGCATGCTTTAACCTTTGCTGCTGAAACGCCCGTGATTTCTGCTTGTTGGGCACATTTTCATTTGCCAACAACTCAAGTTGACGAATACGAGGTAAGATTTTTATTCTAATCATTAATAAAATATAAAGATTACTCCGAGTACACCGAAAAGTGGCCGTATTCAATCGGGAATCGCTGTGTTTGAAACTCAAAGATGCACTTTTGTTGAGGATACTGGGTCGTCGGTTATCTCACGACTTCCATTCAACGTTGAAGCTGCTTGGCCATTGAAATGTGGCGTCCTCGTAGAACGACGTATACTAACCGTAGAACGACATCAACGTCAAAATCAGACTTTCACTTCCTCTTTCCTCAATGATACATCTGGGGAACCACATGCCCTATTTACCATTTTCTTAATGTCCCATCCCCTTGATGAAATGTCCCCAGTTTTGATAAAAATTCCAGGTAGTTCTTTTCACGGATATTATCTATTTCTCTAGGCGCCAAAAATTCATCATCTGATACCAAGTTATGCTTTGCCAACGATGAAAATCAGAAAATTGTTGGTGTTGTTCCTGAGCTAGGTCTTGTTATAACTGTTAATAAGGCCTCCGGTTTACATTCACTTTGGTATCTTGAAAAAGCTCGAGTTGAGGTAAGTTTTGAAAATTAAATTTTGACCAGTGAATTTTAGGATTATGCCCATCTTTATTTAATGGATGAAGAGGGCCGTATTACTGTAGCTCCAGAGGCCTTGGCTGCTACATACGTTGAAACCTCTACTGCAAATCCAGAAACGCCGGTTGTATCGACTCCGATCGATGTGAAAAATTCCGTCAATCCGATAACGCCGAGTTGGAGGCGATTTCAACATCTTTCTGTCGCCTCCTCACCGTTCCTCAGTCCATTCAGGGCTTCGCTGCAGAAATTGAAGGAACTGGCAAAGTCATCGGCAACTAAGCGGCATGATTCCTTCCTTCTTGACCCTAACGACACCGAGACTTCTGCTGTAAGATTTTTCTCGATCGGGCACTTTCCATTTCTTTACCGATTGATTTATCTTTTCTGATAGAAAATGAGAATATCAGAACTTTTTTGTTCAATGAATTAGAGAATTCAGTTTTTTAACTATCTACTTTTATTCCTAAATCCGTTATAGATACTATTCGTTTTATTCATTAGGGTTAGTCAACGACTTCACTGGATGTGCTCTGGTGAATACCCATCTCGTTATCTCAGACTTTGTAGACGTTTCCGTTGACCAGTGCTTTATCGGTGCACATCGCAGGTTCAAATAGCTATTCAATGATTTGAATAATTGGCCGCACCATTTAATATTGTTTAACAGGGTCAAATTCGAATGCATGTTTCTAAATTAAGGAAATCGATTTTGGAATACGGTCCTCTTTAATAAGATAAGGGAACCGGGATCAATTATTGTTGTTTTTATACACTGTCTATTATTTATTTAGTTATTTGAAATATTATTGCAAGGTCCAGATGTATATTCTCATTTAGTTATCCTTGTTTATGATACCAACTTCTTAACTGCTGATTCTGTTCGTTGATTTTTCGTTAATGTTTTTTTCTCCCATCCGATATCGATCTTGACATTCTGGATACTGATTACTTGGCCTATGGCGCAGTCTTCAAGGTGTATGCCTGCCAAGTCAGAGGTCACGAGATCAAGGCCCATTCAGTGGTGTTGGTAACCAACCCCTTGTTAAATCTGGTAAATAAGAAGGGTGGTAGAATGTGAGCTTCTTGTAATAGTGGCTCTAGGATGCCTTTCCTCTACCCAGGTCAAGTAATGTAAACTGTAAACAAGTGCTGCTAAGAAAGTCGTGATAATGCACATTAATTAACTTGACTATCGGGTGTATTTCTCAGCTTGGACTTTCGAAAATCCAATGCTTTTTTAAATAATAAGCTCTACATTGTAGAAGTTGAAATCAGCTTATTCACTGCACAGTTAGGTATTGTTGAAATATGTAAATGATATCTTTGTTTGCACGAGAAACCTTTAAGCTAGTTGTGATTAAAGAAGTGTTTCCACCACTCATCTTGAGCTGAGAATAGATAGAGAAATTACCACCTTCTTTTAACCTTACTAGTGTTGATCAAAACCATTTGCGCTAGAACAACACAGTAAATAGGTTTTCGTTAATGTGAACGAAGAATCTTGAGTTTTGTCACTTTTTTTCTCGTTCACTTTGTGCAGGATTCTGCCCAACCAATGGATTTAGACGAGCATATCCGACGTCTATCGGCAGTTAGTTTCCTTCCTCCTAAGCGATTTGGCTTCAAGGATAGTCCAGATATTCTGCAGACTCCTGCAGAATCCTTCCGCCACAGAAGGAACTCCAAAGGTACCAGCGGTGGATTACTCTACAGATCTCGAAGCAGAAAGTGCGTTGTCTTTGTGTAACGCAATGTCGGAACTTTTACTCCAGTCTTTTCATATTTGAGTTTTTGTAGTTTTGGCTAATTTTCACCCCCTATTTTAATTCACAGCATTGCATTATTTTTGTTTATACTGACGGGGCTTGTACATTATTAACGGGGGTTCATCTAGAGCTCTAGCGTGTATAAAATATCTTGATTAGATTTGACTAACCACTTTGTCCTCTCAAGAGGGGAAAATATGTTAGTATGATATTTTTTTAGCATCCGAACACGGGAAAAATCAAAGCATTCAAATGATAGATGAAATGAAATAGATTATGAAGTCAGGTTGTCGAGTCTTCAATTCCTAAAGCCTTGAGTTGTCCACTATCTCATAAGGGGTACACTCCACCTTATAATGTTAAAATTTTTCAAAGCTAAATTTCTACAGTTTGAAACTAGCTCTTGGTTTGCAAGTGAGTTCATGTCCGCGATATTCAGTCATGCCACTGGTTAATGCGTTTGACTTCAGAGACTATCAAAAGCATTTTAAATATATCAGAGTTTACTTCGGTCATTTGAAGTGAAGTCTAAGAAGATGAAATAACTAGCCTTTCAATTTCGTCAAATAGTCTCTCAGCTCTATGCACTGCAGACAAATTTTTACTCGGGAATTTAGGATCAAATCCTTAAGTTTGAACTTCATTTCACCGAATTATACCTATTAAATGAAAAGTAGAAAGGCTAATGAAATCAGAATTCAGATGAAACAAGATTGCTCTAAGTTTTATTCTCTACATTTTACCCCATTTCCATTCCTTAGAATAATGTACATCCCATTATTGAAGATGCTATCTATAGTTATCATTAATTATACTGTTAACATCTCGATTAATTTGACTCAGCCATGACGATATATGCCTTGTTTCCCGCTCTTGTTGATGTCTATAAGACGAGTAAATGAGAACTCTTTAGTCCTTCCACGGCTACTCAAACTTGACTGCAGAATTTCCAAAAGTTTTCTTTAAGCAAACTGTTCCACGACTTTGTCCTAGAATTAATCAATTGAGTGTTTAAAAGAACTTTCTGATTGTTGGGAGTTGTAATAGAAAAGTGAAAGTCAGCTCATTTCAAGTAAAACTATTTCTATATCTCCCCCTTTTAGAAACTCCATATGTAAGGCCTATACCTCAATCCCAGGTATTTTCGCAACCTCTTCTCATCCCACACCACATCTCGACGGTTCTTTGGCCGAGGAAGTGGATGCCGTTTCTATGGCTCTAGATGAACCTCTTCTCCCAAAAGTCTGTCTCTCACTTATTTGGATCGAAAAGCTTGAAGATCAACTCCCTTACTTATTCCCAACCACCCCTAACCGTGAGCCTTGCATTAACGCCATTGGTATGTTCAGTCAGGCAGTTTCATACACAAAATAATCCGCATTCTAGCAAATGCATAGTGGTTTATTTTGTAGGTGATACCCCGAAAAATCCCCGTGTAGCAGTCCTGTCGGGTCAACCTCAGGCCCGTTCTTCGCTGGCAAAGGGTCTTTTACAACAGCCCCAGCAAACCCTCTCTCAAATCGGACCTTATAGACCACGAGTCTTTCTTGCTCGGGATTTGATCGACAGGTATTATGTGTGCCTGCTGAATGGACGGCAGAAGTTGGTTTGTTTGGGTGTGAAGGAAGTGACCTGGAAATCGAATGAAAAAGATGGAGGAGATAAAGAACTCGAACTGGATTCACAGGTGACCTATCTTCCTGCTTTGGATGCTGTCTATGTGCCTGAGTCGAAGTTGACTGTCTGCTTGGACCCGAAGGACTCTATTATTTTGTATTCTGGAATTACTCGGGTCCGTGATTTTTTTTGGTTCATTTCAAATTCTATTATCTATTACAGAAGTTAATGTTTTCAATAAGTTCGCTTATTCTGCTAGATTTATGCACCAAAACATTGTCTTATAAGGCTTCAAAATATTTATGATCCTTTGGTACAGCGGTCATTGTGAATGTCTGTAGTACAAGGATTTATGGGTGCATATATCTGTGGTGAATATTGGTGAACCAAGACATTTCGGACTGAAAGCTTCTTAGTCTGACTTTCCTTAATTTCATGCAAGGGCAATCAAAAAATAAAGTAAATGTTTATGAGCCAGTTCTGATTTTCTATTCGCATGTTGGTTCCACGTTTCTCTCTGACTTGTCTGCAATCCCACAAACATCCTATAGATAGAAATAATTGCATCCTGGTTTATTGTAGCCTAGGCATAATGTCAATAAACTAAATGGTAAACGACAAATTTTACATGAATTTCGGAGGACGGATGATTCGTCAATTTAGTCTAGAACATATTTACTTGTTTAACAGAAAGGACAGATTATTTTCCCATTGGACAATTCTTGATGATATCTTATTTAACTTATTGTGCTTGGGCTGCACTCGGCTCAAACCACAGGCCAAATTGGGGAAGGTAGAAAACAATCTAGACGATTCACTTATTGAGAAACAGCGAACGCTCATAGTAGAGTGCCAATAGTTACTGGCCAGCGGGTTAGACAGTAACGGGGCTTCTATTCCCAGAGATGAACAGCAGGAAGTTTATGCTAAATTAACCAGGACACAATCATTTCGTGGGTAAATTAAACTCTACTCTTACTAAGTGTTCGATTCGCCTGTCTATTCTAACTTATATTTTAATATTTATTTACTTACAGATGTGCATTCTGGGAGTGCTTTCATCTTTGGTATCCACAATGCCGTCATCTGAGGGCTTGAATTTCAACAACCTTCGTCCATTCTCAATCCTCCCCTCCAAGCTTGAGGGCGAAATCTCGCTTGCCAACACCAAAGTCACCGATCTCCTCTCCTCCATTAGCCACAATTATGCAGATCTCAATATATCTGAGACTCTTTTGCAAGAGAATTTGGGCACCACCGTGAGTCTGACGTATATATTCATAAGCTAACATTTTTATACCATTAAATGTGAGATATTCAAATCTGGAGTTTTTATGTGAATTATGTGATAGCATGCGGCACAATGTTACCTGTCTAACCAGAATGTTCATTTATTTTAATTTTATGTTGATTTACTTGTATTGGTGATGTGATTGCAAAAACACAACGTGCTCTAGACTAGACTGACTTTTATAATGTATTGGTAACAATAAAGAATATTTTGATCCATTTAAAAAAGCGTTTCAAAATTCCCATCTTGGTTAGAAAAGTAACATCATTGAGCCTCCCTTTTGGGAAACTTGAACCATACAGCCTAGTACCTAGACTTAACTAACGTAGTTATCTATTCCAATCACTTTGTGTGCACCAGTGGGTATCGAAGCCCGTGACTTCGGACCTCACGTACCAATACACTAGCCGCTACGTCAACCGGTATACATAGTATGTTTTATCAATTACAACTGTTTGGGCAGACACAAATGGGATACACTTGGTGACATAACCAGTCATACTCAGATTAGCATGTCTGAAGGTGTTTGTCATTGAAGCCGGAAACTAATTACCAATCGGATTGAAAGCATCTCCTTAAGTTACATGCGTGTTTTTTTTCTAATCATTCTCTCGCATTTATCGTTTTAATCTATATGGTCATTAGATGAAGTTAGACTACAGTTAACTCGGAACCGAAGAGAAACAGAGAGATAATTTTTTTTAACAGGACTAAAAGGACATTATAATTAAGAACTAGATCGGTGAGGGTCTATCTAGATATTCAGGTCAGCATGCACATTGCATATTGATTTGTCTGATAGGTACCTGTGAAACTATTCGAAATAATAATTGCTCATCCCACAGACGGCACATATTCTGCTGCTTTTTGTCGGCTTCTTGTCAGAGTAGTTGTTTGCGCTGTGGAGGAGCAGACAGTATCTTTTTTGGGACAACATGCTCTTCAACATTCTTAATGTTGTAATTATTTTATGATGTCAAGGTTAAGATGATTAACTGTATTTACTGGTGGTGCAGCTGTCAATGTGCGAATCTACAAAGTCAGAAGTCACAAACCGTATACCCATTGGCGCACATCCATTGATGTGTGTTGCCAATCTCATTAATTAATTCAAGTCAACAAGAGGAATGGTAGGATACGAACTTTTTTCCAGAGCGGCTACAGGGTACTTTCTCTCTAGTCTAGGTAGGTGTTAATAACGCTTCTAATAATGGGCTTGGGAAGTTTTTTGTTTCTTATCGAATACTATGATTGGGTATCTATAATCAATAGTGAAGTGTTCTTACAATTTGTGAATTAGATGACTTCATATCAAAATACTTTCAGCTGGGATTGATGTACTTCTTTAAGGTTTCTGCTCACATTCTTATAAGTGCTCTGAGCAGCAAATGTGTTCGTAACCCTAACAAGATCATTAAACTTAGTTTTTCGTTTTATTCACATTTGGTCTGCCTTTTGATAGGTGTCACATCTCTACCCAGTACATGGCTCATCTCAGGGAGCAAAATCGGAATCGACGTGGAGGCTGTGCCTGCCAGTTGGGAACCAATTCACTCTGGCTCTCATGGAAAAGCCGCCAGAGGAAGGAGGTGGAGATGAGGTCTGCCAGAGAGAGCTGCAGATTCACCTTCCGCCTTTAGCTAGTGTTACCATTGGTAAGCTGTCGTGTTGTTTTACTGTTTTAATATTCACTTCTATTATCCACTTTATTACGGAATTAGCACGCAAATGTATTTAACCTTAATGATCAGGTGGTCCAATTGAATGGTATTTGTGGTATACAGCTTAATAAAGAGCTACCGTAATCATGCAACTTCGAAAGAGTTTATGATTTTAGAGTTTTCTGGGCGTGTGTCACTCAATGGTTTTCCTTATCCTCTTAGATTTTATAACCACGAGCTTTCTTACTTTCTTTCACTGAATGCACATTTTCCGCTCTTCATATGACATTACTGGAAGCCAACGCTTCTGGCTAGTAGTAGGTAGCATTGAAGGCACTAATTATCATAATCCGAAGGTCAAAAGATGTTTACAACTTTTCATCGCTATTAAAGCAGCCGAAACCGGTTAACCGTAAAGTCCACTATGAGGTAAAGGAGAGGAGATCGAATGAAAGTTGAAGTCACTCAGCTTATCAGAAGAGTCTTACTTCATTTTTTTATTTCTATATAATGGTTACTTCAATGCTTTACGCTCCGATATACAAATGTCGCTATTTTCCCTAAAATTACTAAGCAAATTCTCCTTAATAAGGCTGCTTTATAGTCCGATTTCAAATGCTGTATTTTTTTTTCCCGAACTGCTGATGTTTTATCTGAAAGGTAGTTTCTGTAGCTTGCGACTCCATTTTGGAGCCACGTGTCACATAACGGATCGCAATGTGCAGATGAATTAGGTCATCTGGTTTCTCAAATTAGTCCGTGACTCTGATTTTTTCCCTTTGCAGTTCAACACTGCCTCTCAGCTCTTTGCTGTGGTCTACCTGATGAGACTGCTCTTCATCTACTCAGACGTTGGTATTGCTACAGCAATCCGCCAAATGCTACTGATAACGCCGATGAATTGACCTGCTTTGCTCGCTTCATTCTTATCATCCTCGGACTTATTCCTGAAGACGAATCACTTAATGAGCCTGCTTCTATGGAGACTGATGTTGACATCTTCACAAAACGTCTAAAAGAATCTGAGGGGGAGATGGCAGACAGTGATATCATCCATCAGTTGTTGAAATCCCTGAAAGTTCCTTCTGGAGATTTGAAGCATTTGCTATTGTGTCATCTACCGGATATTCTACTCTGCTTGCATCTCGTCATTGAGGTAATTTAGGCTATAAGAGGCGTGGTTAATTGCACCCCCTTTTAGAATGATCAACTCGATACAATTTTGGTGGAACAAGTCAAATGCATTGCTAGTTTGAACCATATAATTGCTATGTGAGTCATTTTTTGCATTTCCTCCATCTTTAAAGTTCGTAATTATCGTAATTTATTATCGAATGGTATTTTTTCATTTCAACTGTAGGAAGTTTTCTTATCATTATCTCGTAACGTGTAAGACTGCCTGCAGGCTTTCTTTGCTCGGTCGTTCCCAATACAGTATATTGTACTTGATCGTGTAGTAAAAATATTAAAAATGACATTCAGATGAAGCCTGTTATTTGTTATGTGAATTTTGTAAAGTAAGACTTTCTACATTGTTTTAGTGCTAGATGGTCTAGTTTCTGCCTCTATGATCTATATGCTTACTATTTATTGCTAGGCTACAGTTGTCTCATATCCGAGAGTGATAAGACGTAAATGAATACAAATCGCTTTCACATTGTTTCTTTGAAATACCACCGGACCGATGATGAACTATCAAACTGTTGGAAGCGGCGTGTGTTCTTTTACTGGTAAAAGTGATGAGCGATAGGGAAATTACCTATGCGACCTGCTTATCTCGAATCGAAACGTTAAATTCTAATGCTACTATTTAAACTGAATGCCAATTTTCACGATCGAAGGCATGAGACGACTTATTTCGCAAACCAAATAAAATAAAATTCTTTATCAAAAGTTGGTTGTTTTAAGAAGCTTTTAGCCCTCTGTTATCTGAAATTCTTAGTTGCAATGGAAATTCGACTTAGGAATCTATTTTATCTTTTATTGTGTTTGTCTTTAGGTATGCGAGATTTTCCAGCTATATAGAATACTATTCAACATCCGGCTTGTCAACTCTGACTCCGGATGATCTTGCTTGCATTCCTCAGTTGCATTTGGAGACTATTAGTAATACTTTCTATTGGTCTTCTCACTCGAGATCGGCTTATCGATTAGTCCCCTCTTTGAATCGATATTCTGCGTCCATGTTATCTGGCGAGGTACAAAATCCCTATACTCCTTATCTCTATCTTCCTGGCGTCAACGATACAGCCGCGACTCTTGCAACCTTCGTAATCTGTACTCAATCCATGACTAAAGATGTTGACCTCAGCCAAATTGAAGATCGTGACATCCTGCGCTTTTGGTCTGAGAAGATATCTTTGGTTGGATATGAAAAAGGCATTGAAAAGGAAATTATGACAAATCCTATCATCATGGCTTTTGTAGCAACTTTTCTCAAGACTGCTTTAAGTCAATTTGGTGCACCGGCTCCTAGGACTTCCTACCAACGAGCTCTTGTATTTCTCTCAGAGTTTGATGCAGGGCTAACTAAGAAGTTGTCACAGATGCCAACCGCATATGCAAGTATCATTCAAAGCACTCTGGTCAAGTGTTTGGCCCATCCTCCACCAAACTGCTCACCCCATGTTTATCAAATTATTGGTCGTCATGATATGGCTCGACAATTTGCAATCATGAAGTCAAGCAGAAGTAGTACGCTTAAGCAGAAACTCTCTGGTCAGACTCTTCGTTCGAACAACAAAATGGGTGGGATCCCCTCTAAAGAATGGGATGAAATTACTCAGGAGCGTGGACCTGCAGATCGGTGGTTTGGTCTTGTGCGACCCATTCTCACAAACCCTTCTGTTGGTGGAATGGTAGTTTCTCGTCATTTTCTTCTCATCACACTAGAAAACAGTCCCGCTTGCCAGGTAGCTTTTGATGATCTTCGGTTACAGGAAGCCTACAAGATGCTGCAGACCACTAGTCATATATGGCTTCCTCGTAGTTGTACTGATGAAAGCATCTTTGGTGCAAATCTGTACAAAAGGGGGAATACAAGCAGTAACAACCTTGACTCTGCTTCTCTTCTAAATATTTCGAGAGTGAGACTGGATATGCAGTTAGCAGCTGCTTGTGTCCGGACATCGGCACTACCCCTGGGTCGGGGTATGCTTGGTTTGGAGACAATTGTCTCTTCCCCGCCTCCCCTTCTCACTGTGTATCCGATATGTCTTCGGGGAAGATCTATGCCTTCCTCTGCAGCAATACCACAACAGCATGACTTAGCAAGAGGTACTCTTTTGGACATTAGACGTGGAGCTGCTGATACACCTTCGGGTTTTGCGGCGTCTGATACGCCGGCTAATGCAACTGCTTTGGCGATTTTGTCTGCTGTAGTAGCTACTGGCTGTGCTAGCTCTCTAAAGGTAATGGACTCCTCCGTTAATTGTGAGTTTGGGTTTTAAGTTGCCTTGATAACTTCTAGGGAGAGTTGATAATGTATGTGGGGTTTCTGATTAAGAGCTATCTGAAGATAGAGATTGAGACTGAGCACGTTAAAACCTTTTGAAGAGATCTACAGCTAGTTATCTTATTTTGGCACCTAGCTTTTCTGCTAATTTTCATTTTACGCCAGTTGGAGAGAGAAGGCGGTTTTAACAATTCTACTTTTAGTAGCAGTCTTCAAGGAGAGAGGGAAGAAGACCAAGGGGAATTGTAGAGGTTTTTTGATACTGGAGATTTCGGTATCGCAGTGGTGATAGCGGAGATTGAGTCCAAGTGATGCGACCTCTGTGTATTTACAGCGAGGGTATTTTTAGTTCAGTTAAAAAGGGGGATATGGAGAACATCGGCTAAAGGTACTGACCCTGCCAGGGAAAGGGTAAACCTCAAGTTTGGATAAATGATCTCTGCCGGGGAATCATAACAACTGTTTAGAACTCAGCGAACAGTTTGAATTCCACAGTTTGGGAGTAGCAACATGGTCTTACCGTCGCAGAGATAATTATTTATTGGCGACACAGAATCCGGTCATTAGAGCGAAGTTTTGACACTTTCCCTTGATTGTTGACAACTCAAAGTGGAGTCTAAGAGGCTATTATAGTACTGTAACTCAAGCAACATCAAACCTCGGAAGTAGTAAAATCAAAGAGTATTGTTCTGAAACTTAAAAGCCAAGGAATAGTTGGGATTGGGATTAAGCTTTGCTAACGAATCGTTAAACGAAGAGAGTAGACTTATGTAATTACCTAGAGTATAAATCAAATAGATTGGTGAATGGATTAAAATTGAGATTATTTAAAGTAAAACTGGGAAAATATTAGGAAGATATACTATCTTTGATAGTTGAGATCTCAGAGGTTCAAACCCTAAACCTAGAATTTGAGGTAAAGTAACCTGTTTACAGTAATGACAGCTTTGAAGTGGGGAGAGATATCAATAATCAAGTTCACATAACTCCCAAGCCAACTTAGGAAAATGTTTTTGAATGCTCATCTTGGGTAGAGAGGTAGAATCATAGGGTCTATCTGATGAGAAACTCAAATTCCATCATCTGCTCTATTAATCAGACTTAACTTGTTCGCTTGCTTACTGGCTTATGATCAAGAGGAGAACTATATAGTGGATTTTACGCATCGTAGTCTCTAGGATTCTAACTCCCTATCAATATGCACGTCTTCTGAGTTAGCAGTTACGAGATCGGTGGTCGTTTGTGATTACCCAGTGCTGTGAATGACTAATCGTACAAGTTAATTATGTTTAAATAAATGTTGGTAGGACGTGACTTTCTCATAAGAATTGCGTGTGAATATCTTCTCTCTATCCAAGCCAGGTGTCGCTAACACTTTCTAGGTTAGGGATGGGAAATTTCTGCAAAGGTTTTTTAATCCATGCGCCTTTCTTTCAGACTGCCTGTTCCCTATCACGCATGATGACCTCAAGTGAGGGCGTAGAACTCCCAAGCATAGGTGATGAGAATCAACCTGGACCAGCCCTGCGTCGACTGATGTCCATGGCTTCAAGTGCAACACTCTCTGCAACCTCTGCGGTTTCTTCTGGCACTATCATTCATTCGCCAGCTGTAATGGCTGGTCAACATTGGCCAGAATTCCACAATGGAGTGGCTGCTGGGCTCATGATATCACCTCACACATCGGTAATTAGTTATTTGTGAATTAGTGTTCCTGTAATCCCCGAATATTATATTCTTTTGTTATATAATGGTAACATGCGTACTGTGTCACTATGAACCTGTACATTTTTCCTTTTGAGGGCCAAAGGTTAAGTTGCAGAATGGAGATTTAGCGCCTTTATCTTCTTTAGATTGATGCGACATGGATAGTGCAGAATTACAAAGCAATCGCACTGGGAGCTTCGACAAACATGGATACACTCAATGCCACATCACCCTCTGCTTGTCCCTACTCTCCTGCTCAAGCTGGTTTCCTCTACGGTCTCGGGTTGAATGGTCATCTCAATAAACTCACTCCTCACTATATACGTGAATTCACCATTCAGGTGCACGACCTCACCAACGCTGCAGTCATGCTTGGTACTTCTCTGCTACTTAATAAAATTCAGTAGTTTGAATACTATAAGTTATGCTCTTCAATCTTTGTAGGATTATGTGCTGGCAAAAGGGGGAGCATGGATCAGGGTATTCTTCGCCTTCTTGCTGTACATTATCGACCTTTACTAATGCCAGAACCTGTCCTTGTTGACATGAGCGTCCCTTCGTTATGCCAGGCCGCCGCCGCATTTGGTTTGGGTCTGCTTTTCAAGGGTTCAGCCCATCGACATATAGCCAACATCCTTCTAACAGAACTTGGCCGTCCATTGAGCACTCAGCAAAGCACTTCAGCTGCTGGAAATGCTGTTATCACAAACGATACCAATAATGAAGGTGGAAATAATAATGATTCTGGTAATAATGATCCAAATACAAACAATGATGTTAAGTTTGCTAACGCTGGCGGATCAGGCGGTTTCGCTGGTGAAGCTCGTGAACTAATTTCCCTTTCCGCTGGTTTTGCCCTGGGTTTAGTTCTCATGCAGGTTAGACTATTTTCAATTTGTTGTCACTTTTATTAGCTCTCCCAACTTATATTTTATTTGGTAGCGTGGTGAGACGTCGAGTGGTCTATCAGACTTATCCTTTGCCCACACGTTACGTGCCTACATGACAGGAGATCGAAGAGATTCCACTGTCTACCATCTGGATGCCGGTTTCGGCAATCTAAACCAGACGGTTGATATCCTCTGTATAGATATCCCTCGTCCACCCTCGGGCTATCCTCTTGAAACCTACT
Source organism: Hymenolepis diminuta (assembly GCA_900708905.1). Lineage (NCBI taxonomy): Eukaryota > Metazoa > Platyhelminthes > Cestoda > Cyclophyllidea > Hymenolepididae > Hymenolepis > Hymenolepis diminuta. The sequence goes on along the minus strand of CAADRB010000042.1, from coordinate 265,360 downwards.
TGCAGCCTCATCTATTGGCATCTGCAGAAGGTCGTTCTCGTTTAATTGGTGGCAAGAAACCGCGTCCTCGAAACACTTCCATCCTCGCTACACCCAAAGTTATCTCAGAGATGTCTAAAGAGGAGCTAGCTGATTTAGGTCTCACAGGAAACACGGCGAAATCGATTACTCTAAATGAGTCGACTGCTTTGGTATCTGCAGAGGACCCGCTGGATCAATTGATTCGTGACACTTTCCGTCAAAATCAGGAGGCTAAACAACAGGCGACCAGGGATACTCCTATTTCTCCACGAGTTGCGTCAGCTGTACGTGGTGGAACGGGGAATAATCCCCAGCACCAACAGCGTCAAAGAACGGCTCTCATTGGCCAGAGTGCAATTCTAAACCAAAGTCAGCAGATCAGAGAAAGGGATACGTATAACAGTGATGTGTCTGGGCCGGGCGCTACTATCGCACTCGGATTTGCCTACCTTGGGACTGGAAATGCAACTGTCTCTGGATGGTTGAAAGCACCCGGCTCCTTCAGAGAGCTTGAAATGGTTCGACCGGACATACTCGCCCTTAGGATTATTTCGTGGGGTCTAGTGAACTATGATGGTGTACAGGCGACAGCCAAGTGGATAGAGGTTTGTAAATGTTAAAGACTGAGGTCTGAATTTTCTACTTAAACTTGATCTTTTTCTTTGTTATCTGTTTTAACGTTAGAATAGCATTAAGGAAGCTGTATAAAGGAAGTCGGGGGACACAATAATAAGGATAGGATGCAACGTCCTTTCTAGATCTAAAGAGCAAGATTTGAGTGAAGAATAATAGTGTATTGGACCACCTTATAATAAGAGAGATAGGGAGGGGCAAAGTTGAATTTCAGGGGAGCGAAAGTTAAAAGGGCTTGTGTGATAAAAACAGGTTCCATGTTGATTTGTCTGTTTTGCGTCCTTTGTTGATCATAAAAGCATTTAAGAGTCATTATGTGACAGTTAGAACAGAGTGGGCATATTCTCCCTTCGGGAATGCTGCAGATTCATTTCCTGCATCCCGGTGTTTCTGATAATCGAGCCTTCTATTTTGGCTTTCTCCATAGCATCTTTATTTTTCAATGATAATTGTTAAATCTCCATGGTTAAGCAGTGGAGTACATTCATCAATGTACATCTGTTGAATGTTGTGCCTAACCTTACTGTTTAATAATCGTTTAAGAGTACGGATTTTTCATCAGATAGGTTAAACAATGCTCTCCTTCGAAAGAGAGTTTTTAACAACCCTTTTGTTTTTCTTTCACTTTAGGATAGATTTCCAGCCTGTATTGTTAAGATCCTCACTCCATCATCGCTAAACGAAGGACAGACTACTACATCCTCTTTGGTAATGTCTACAGAGACAGATGTAGAGAACAGAAGCCCTCGTGGTCGCGTACCTTCAGGTGAATGCAAGAAATCGAGTAGAAGTATACGGCAACCACTCTCGCCAAAGCTGCCCGTGGTTCAACTCGAAATTCCATACTCCTTGCCAGTGGCACCCAAGTTCTCTTCTATCGACTTCTCAACCGTTGCTCAAGCATACTTGAATATTCTAGTTGGTGCCTCATTTGTGGTTGGCCTTAAACATGCTGGAACTTGCGATTCAGAAGCTACTGAGCTCTTGGTATGGTTTATGTGTACTTCGGAAAGTGTTTTATCAAAATGGAGTCATCTGAAATGGCATCAGCAAATATTAGTGAGAGTATAATGATCTCAATCCATGGGATTTTTGACGAGATGTGTCCGCCTAAAGTTTTAAGTAAATCGCAAAGTCGAGTTGGGTTAGTGCTGTTAGATAGAATGAGGTAGCAGCCGTTCAGGAATGCTATCAATCGATTTGGTGGGAGGAACTGAGGTCATCCCTTATGTTGACATGAATATTTAGACTAAATTATTATTTAATGCCAGTTTTCTACCGAAAAAGGATCTTAGCTTTGAGATCTAGTATGTGCTGGAGAGTAGAATCTGTCTAAGCTCTCACCTTTCTAACTTAAACTATCTTCATCACACATTCGCTAAATGGCAGTGTCGTTGTTCTGTCCTAGGCCCGAGTAGTTAACTGCAATAAAACACGTTTGGACTTAGTACAGTCCGACCTTGCTATTAAAGAAAAACTTGTACAATAAACCCAAAAAAGCGGTCGGACCCATGGCTAATTACCTAAGAAAGAGGTAACTTGATAATCGATCTCAAACATAACCGCTTATATTAATCAAAGGTCACTATAAGATTTAATTTCTATTTTGCCTTTCTTCAGTATAAAATAACCATTAGTATCCTCACTGGTGATTGGTGGCCACCAAATCGCAGCAAGTTTGAAGCCAGTGGTATCGATGCACCACCTCGTTTACTGGATCTTCCTCCAATGGAGCAGTCAATACGACAAGCTGCTGCTACAGTTCTCACCGCTCTTGCAATGGTTTTAGCTGGTTCTGGAAATCTCACAGTCCTCCGCATGGTACGCAAGTTACGAGCTATCCGCTTCTTCGGTCACTGTCCTCAAAAGGTCACCGTGTCTAACTATGTAACCTCTACTTGGCCGTCACCAGCTGAAACTGCACGGCTTTTCCAGGTAGCCGCGGCAGTTGCTCAGACGGTGCCAAATGTACAGCCAAGTGGAAATATTAATCCTGCTAATCAACCCGTTTCCACGGCAGCCGTGCTGGGTTCCGTACTAGGTCCAGATTTTGGTCTCCAGATGGTTTATGGGAGTGTTATTGGACTGCTGTTTTTGGGAGGCGGAAGGTATGGATTATTGTTAAAGGCTCCGTGTATTGCGGAAAACATTTGCGCGTAAAATGTTTTGTTCCGTAGATTAACTCTTTCCAATTCGCCGGAGGCGGCTGCTCTACTTACAATTGCATTTTTCCCGCGCTATCCCATATACGCAGGTGACAACTGGTAAGCTTTTCCCTCTCTTTAATCTTCTATGTAGAAATTAATCCATTTGTAAAGTTGTCGATTCGTCTTAGAGTTTTCCTGTTTTACATTTGTTGGTAATATTTACTGCTCAATTCTTTATTCAATAAATAGTCCATTTGTACTTGATATGATTCGCTTGTGTAGATATCCATTGCTCAATTCTACTTCGTTTAATGGGGCCTATTATATATTTATTATAATTTATATCTAACCAGGTACCACTTGCAGTGTCTTCGACACCTCTACGTTCTTGCTACAAAGCCTCGCCGTCTTTGTGGAGTGAATGTTTTGACGAATCAAGTGGAACCAGTCAGCCTGAAGTGCTGGTACAAGGTCAGTTTAATCTCCCTGCGCTGTTCACTATGACAATTTCATATATGTTCATGATGTTAATTCTCTTTATTTCTCCCTAGGATAAGAGGGGTTGCTTTACCTCTGAGAGAACAGCTGTTTTCACCTCAGACTTTTGGGAACATGGATCCAGAGTATGTGGCAGTTTATTATTTTGCTATTGGAACCTTTTTGTTATGGGAAAACAGTTGTGATCATTAAAGTTCGATTTGACTTTAGTTTAGCCCCTACCAACCACCAAATTTGGATATCTTTCCAAACACTTATTAGGATCTGTTTTTTTGTGCCGGGCTTACTTTTTTATTTAGATTTTCCCGTTTAGAATGAGCTTATGATAATTTTTGTGAAGTCCATTCTTGTTAGAAAAGCCTTTCCGTCTGTTATTTTGCGTTTTTCTTTTGTTGTTTAAGTCTAGCATTGTCATTCGAGTGATGTATAAACAGCTCTGAATTTAGTTCTTCAATGAACATCACCTGATGAATCCTGTATATACACTGAGCAAGAGTATGTTGAATCTAGGAAATAATAATAGTAATAATAATAGATATTAATAAAAATGATGCTTAGGGCATACCCCATGCTAATGAGATGGAGAATCGAATGAATGTATTCATCGTTAATTTGCATCGGCAATTATGAAAGAAGTTTATTGATACCCAAGGACTGAATACTTAAGTTTGGGGTGTCGTAAATAACATACCAAAATTCTCATCAGTAAACATTCATAGGAAGATTGGAGATTTTAGCGGCGTCTAATGGGTAGTATTTGGCTCTCCAATACAGCCTCATAAATGTTTTCTTGCCATAAGAGTATTAGTATATTTTAAATTGCCTTGCTAGATTCAGCTCTCCTGCGGTAAGGTAACAACCATCTTCGATCGAGATACAGCCGAATGGAAATTGCTCAAGTTCGTTCACATACTCTTTTCAGTATATATATTATTAGAGAACCAGCTCTTTTATATCTCTCTTTTATTCATCTTAGAAAGTCACTTAGTGAATCTGGATTCTTCTTTGTCACCAAAGAGCCTTTCCCAAGTCCTCATGTGCATTTCTTAAAGAATGTAAGTTATGATCACATATTCAAATAACATATCTTGTCAATAGATTGAAGTATGTCTGTTGAATTGGACAAACCCCTCACAAGCTTGGCAGCTGCGTATGATGGCCAACTACTTAAACTCTGAACGGCGTTCTCAGGATAACTCAGAAAGGATATTCACTTCATCTGGTGCTCATGCTCAAGCATTGGCAACTCGATTAACTCAGCAGTTTCTTCTCAATGCTAAAGGTAACTTAGTCATGTCTCTTCCTTTTTGATCCGAAAACTTAATGCTCTTCATCAGCCGATTAACTAGCCGTAAACCTTAAATCTCTACCTTTTATTAGAACTTGACAAATTTTGTGAGTTCGTCTACTAGTAAATATAATGTGTGTGCTGAACATGCAGATTACTTCCTTCGTATCTCGTTTAAATTTGATCTATTAGTTTGGTGGATAAATGTGCACGTTTGTAAGATCAAAGGCGATACTATACTTATCGACATACATAAAAGTCGGGAATTACTGTTCTGGTTAAAACCGTCAAGAAATGGGTAACCGAGTGTGAGATTCCCAGTAGTAGAGCTACGCTGTCCTTTAACGTGTCAAGGGCTTATCTCAAGAAGGAAGTTTAAAACTGTTTGTCGTGAAGACAAATAGGTCTTGAGACCCATTATGTGTTGAAATTGCAGGATAATGAAAGCGGGCAACTATTGGATGATGAATACTAGAGTATCTTAGAAGATACTATTTATCCGACTAAACTAACTCAATAACCTTTTTTAACCATTTGCAGATATTAAAAAAGGCCTACAAGTGTACTTTTTCGGAAGTGCAGCGGAGAAACGAGCATTGCCGGCAGGCATTCGGGCAAAGACAACGAGTTTCCGCATCTGGTTCTCTATTTATTCAGCCAAGCATTTCAAGCTTTACCTTCCCACTGGTATGTTTTAACTTTACCTCTTTTCTCTTTCATTACGGGTTGTGTTAGTTTACCTTTTATTTCTGTAGATGATCAGGCTTCCCTTGTCCGATTCCTGGTTGCTATGGAGCCTATCAAAGACACTGTTGATAAACAGGCTCTCTATTGGTTGTACAAACTTTTGTATCAGTGTCCCTAAGATTTGTTGTGAATTGATTAAACAAACTGTTTTATATAATCAAATTATGCACAATGTACTACCTAGTCTTTTTTCAATTTAAGCGTAGAACTATAGGCTTTTTTAGCATATAAAGGAGAGATGAAGTTTTATTATCTTTCATGGTAGATCTACGGAATTGCCTTTGTTATGAGTGGTAAAAAACATCTTATGGCCATTTATTAGTGAAAATATCTTAATACTTAGTCCAGAGTTTGGCGGAATTCAAGGCATTTATAAAAAATGGTCAGAAAACCCCATTTCACTGGATCTTAGATTAGCGCTAATCCCGACAGTAAAGCTGCTTTTGGAGTCTGACCAACTCTGGCTTATCGACATTCCCTTATGAAACAAATGACCTTCCTAAGGGATAACAGGATGCGAATGAGAAGACCAAGATTAAAGTAAGACCATCTGAAAATTTGACAACTAGAAATGGATGAGAGGATAAGGAGGAAGTTGGAAGTGGAAGTGGGGATTGAAAGGGAAGAGAAGGAGAAAGCGCCAATGCAGACCGACAAAGAGAGCCAATTAGGACACAATAAAGAAGTTGCCTTATTTTGCGTCCGTTGTTCGTCGCCGACCAACCAATCAAATCTATAACGTAAGAATTAAGACGCGAAGAGGTATGAGTCAACATGTGTCCAGGCATGTGAGTCAAAATATGCGTATTAAAAGCTCTGCTTCCTCAAATTCGATAATTTTAGGGTCTTTTAGTCAATTTGCTGCAAATTTTGGCGGGTGGAAACGCTTTGGTATAACGGGATATCAGTCCCTCATCACAACTTTCTTAAAGTAACCTACTGGACAAGAAAGTTTATTAATGGGAAATCTATGGGTATATGGTGATAATTCCGTCATCTTATGTAGTTTTGCGAAGAATAGATGCTATCGAGGGTTCAGACATATTTTTACATTTTCGGACTCCTCAGATTACATTAAATGTGCGGTGAAACTAGATATTGTTTCGTATGAAGGATTTCGTGCCCAAATTTCGCTGCCTTTTTCACTATTTTTCCTCAGCAACCTTTCCGTGTTCGCATCTTTCAATTTTGTGGATTTTATATTTCAGTACAAGCTCAATAATGCGATATATCTATCCGTTAACAACATATTTTTTCCGTCTTGGCTTGTCTATTTATAAATATTTAGATCATATTTCTATTTCGTTCTTTTCGCTTTATCCTATCCGAGCAGCAATCATTTAAAATAGGATAAATAGTCCAACTATATCCATGTTGATTTACTTATTTATGAACATCAGCAGTGTGACTTCCTATTTATCAATATAGCACAAAGTTATAAAAATCTGATTTGGTAAGAGTTTCACCCTTTCGACCACTTGCTTGTTTAAAAATGAAAATTCTAAAATGGAAATAATTGTGACAGAATTTGCTTAAGCATTAATTTATAATGATGTTAACCCACTTGTAATTGAATAGAAATATTGAAAAAGAAAGTAAAACATTCTCTTAATTTGTGTAATTTCAGAACTTGGAATATTTTTTTAAAGTCGTCTGTAAAATTTTACTATTCCCGCCCTTCTTCCACGTACATTGCCGCGCGTCTAATTAAATATTTAGCCGCATGTGTTGCAGACTGAAATATTTTAAGTTTATCGACTGGGCATTATTTCGGTCTGAAAACAGCTGTTTGAACTGCAAATAGATGTGGTTTCAGTTGACTCGAAGTGTTTTTGCTCTCGTCAACGAACACCTAAATGTGCCTCAGCAGGGGTAGAAGAAGAGATCTCATGCGGAGTTTCAGTTGAAGCAGTAGAATCAGAGGTTCCCCACTGACATTGACACGACAAACACTGCCCCGACGAAGCCAATGACCTCCAAAAAAGGATTGGAGCTCGGAAACAGTTGAGATGTATTGCTACAATTTAGGACATTACACTTGATATTTTGAACTATCCAGTAAAAAAACTAGATGCTCATTAAGCTAAATAAAACTCAGGAGCAATATCAGTAGGACCTCAACTGACCAGTCCGATGGGGCACTCAATACATTCAGGTAACATGAATTCGGATATTTGCTTACATGAGTCAGCCCTACAAACACCGGTTCTATGTTAAGACAAACAATAACATTTCAGGGCTTCTTTGTGATCTCGACGATAATCTGATTCACTTCAATGGTTCGGGTCGCACTTATTACTACACATCCGTGGCTCATTTTTTAGAGTAAGGCATTGTATTTCAGTAACATTTGATTTCTTTTCGCTCACATCTGACTGACGATTTGTAAAGTTAATAGTCTTGGCTAGTCTCACTCCCGCTTTAAAGCCTAAAGTATATTTTTTATCTAAAAGAAATTAAAGCAATAATTTTACACGTACATTAATTTTATTATTAATTATTTATACATTTTTCATACTTATTAAAATGTACTAAAGTACTGAGAAAATTTTTTGCTTAATTCCGTGTTATGATTGAAATCGGGGGATTGTAGTTATTTTGGTTGACTAATAAGGCTGTAACAAGCAAGGGCGCAGGTGAGAGGATGTGAAGTCTCAAGGTCGAGGCGTCATTAAAGAGAGTTTTATTGCTGCACAAATTACCGTGATTGCATAATTTTCTAGAAACATCAAATGCACTCCGCTTTTTTATATGACCTCAGACTGACTGTATGTCACTTATTCATGCACATTTTCTAACATTTTTCAACTTTCAACTCTAAAAACGGATACGAGACTAAATTCCAACCATTAAATGAGACAAAACTAGCATAATACATTGCCGAAGTTGCTAAGGAGGTAGTGGATTGATAGATTATGCGCAATGAGTTGGTGCGATTAAAGTATCCGTTTACGAGGTTATGATCCTCGTTGACCAATGTTCGAGTTAGAGCACCTCATACGGAGGAATTGAGGGGAAAAAACGTGGAATCAATGCGTTTTAAAGCCACTCAAGATTTCCACTACACCTCGTAATTTATTCAAATTGCTCTGAGAAAACTGGAGTGAGCACTGGGATACAGCAAAGTACATAATATTCAGTACTTTCAAAATTCAGAAAAAGCGTCTTTTGAAATTCTGAATTCATCGTTATTTGCTTTTATTCAGCCTTTCGGTATTCCAGCCAAACTAGTTTGTAATCTCCTGTTTTCAGATGCCATACCATGATAAAATTAGTAAGTTTTTTTGTATGGATATGGGTAATGATAAATGATTAAAGGAACAGGAGCCAATAGGCGTAGGGTGACTAAGGAATAACTTAGCATTAGACAAATAAGGGATTACTAATATACTTCTGGACATAAAGTCCTGAGTTATTATGTTGCCAGTGGTTAAATATAGAACCGGAACTTGAGAAGAGGCACAATTTTAGGAATCCCCATAAAAATGAGGTTTTAAGGCACGAATTAGATTAGATTAGAATGGGGAAATTGATGTTTATGGAAATCCAGCGAATATCCGAAATAATAGAGATTATGTAACCTCGGTATCCAATATTTGAAAGCAAATTAAGTGAATCGGTAAAAATTATGAAGGTGCAAATAACATTCCAGGAAATGTGAACAATGGATTTGTCAGAGTAAAAAAAACTTTTAGGGGGTTTGTTTTTAAATTAAACCATAAAATTAAATGACCTAATTCAAATTGCACCTGGATGGCATAGACATGGTGGTAACACCACCGCCCGGTCTTTAAAAACCGGTGAAATTTTTGATGCACACTTTGTTTTGCTCTCAGACGAAATCGGTTTGGGTTAGTAAGACACATGAATACAACTACATAAATTGTTTTTATCAATCAAACACTTTCAGGGCCACGAAAGGCGTTTTTAATTACCCCAAATCCTTAACATTTTTTAAGATAAAGAGGAACTATTCATAATTCAAGCTATATATAAATATGTGGTTTCAAATCCAAAATTCTTCAATCTTCCTTTGAAAGCTTTATACCCTTCTGTCAAAATTTAACATTTGGTTCGACTTTTTAAATGAAATAGGGTAAATTAAGAAAATTCCGGGAAATTTGGAGCGAATATATCCTACCCAACGACAATAACATCCCGAGCTAAGAAAATCTATCTTACACATTTTAGATTTCCCCACAGGTCATCTTTAGCTAACACCGAAATCGGTGAGAAGACAGAATACATTCAAAATCCTGAATATGTACTTTTAAACAGCATATCCTATAATATAGCATGACATGAACATCAACATACGCTGATCATATTAGATTTCCACAAATAGATATTATTACCAATGCTCTAACCAATAATGAAACTAAATTCCCACTTAATGTATTTAATACACCGCGGTAAAAGTATGGGGATTTTGATGGGAATTCAGAAAATATCCTTGAATTTTCTCACATTTTAAGCTTTAATATTGCGCTGATGGCCGATTGAAGAGTAATCTCTTTCTGCTACATTATAAGAATAGATAATAGGCATTTTTATTTGTCCATTTTATTGATCATTTTCATTGGTGAAAGCATAATGCCGATTTGAATATAATTATAACCAACTGGGTATATAGGCTTTCCCCACAGCCAATCATTTGATAGCTGGATAAGTTCGCTAACTGTTTATCGTTGTTTATATTTTTATTATGATGCCTTCTTATCACATTTTCTTTGACAAAATTTTAATGTCAACTTGCGCTCTCGTAACACCGATCGATTTAAGTACTTGTTCGATCAATAATATAATAATACGGTTTATTTAATCATATTTACCTAATTGTATTAATAAAAATGACCGCCTGATTTTTAATTATGCTAATTTGATGAATTAAGGACCCAAATTCGTATGAAAGGCTAATAACCTGAACGGTTTATGAAATCTCAAATGGATAATCAGCAAATATTCACGGTTGTCATTTTAAAGATTTAGGAACGGCATCACGAACTTTACTTGCATGTCAGACTTATTGAGTATGAGTTGTTTGATTGTGAAAAATCATATTAATTTACGTGCATGATTATTGTATAACTGCAAGCATCTGTATTTGTAAAATCACTAATTTTGGCTATTGGAAGAATGCCTTTGCCATACATGTACTAACAACAAATTTTAACATTTGCATCTCCTAAGTTATAAAAATAGGACATAAAATTTACCATTTTTGAAGGACTCGCTACTGAGCTCTAACTTATGAGGTTAACATATCTTGAAAAAATAGGTACAGTCTTGCAAAAAACATCCCCAGATTAGATGAAAATTGACTTTGCGTGATCACAAAATCATTAAATAGCACCCCCTATTTCCGTAATAAATGAGATTATCTTTATTCATATACACAATGAAAGCAGTGATGGACTCAACCGAAACTGCCAAAATTACGGCCGTTTTCCGATGCATCGTGGAACAAATGAATTTATCGAAACCTGATAAAGATCCAGAAGACTACATCAAGAATATTGGTGAGTTCCAGTATGAACCTTCTGTAGGTGAAATATTTACGGCGTGGTATACTCGCAATCGAGACGTCTACGAAAATCGAATGGCAGGGTTACCGAACGAAACGAGGATCAACATGCTGTTGCAGAAATTCAGCAAAAGTGACCACGATCTCTATCTGGCCCATCTTATACCATTCTCGCCGAAGGATTTGATGTTTGAGGAGATGATCGAAAAGTGCGAGAAGGTGTTGGACGACAATACCTCTCTTTTCAGTAGGCGTTTTAAGTGCCTAAATTTGACAATACGCGAGGTTGAAAATATTCACAAGTGTACAGCCGTTGTGAATCGAATGTCCAATGCATTCTCGTATGGGTCGCTAAAGGAGGATCAATTCAGGTGCCTTATATTCATTCAGGGTCTTCGTTCGCCGTGTTATGCGGAAATTGGCCTAAAATTGTTGTCTTTTAGATAGGAACCTAGATATTATGCTGCATCATCTGCTGGATGCATACAACAACTTTTGGAGCCTCATTACCGACTCGAATATGGTTGAAAGCAGTGAAATTCGAGTCTGTCAAATCAAGAAGCCCGAAATCGACCCATTTCCCGAAAATAACCCGAACCCGCAGTCGCAGCTTCAGAGACAGCACACGTATCCGAAGAATAATAAACCGAAGCGCCGATTTTGTGGCGATTTTCACTTCTATAGAGACTGTCCCTTCTATAGACATCAGTGTCAGGACTGCAATTCGTACGGACACAAGGAAGGATTCTGTCAGAGCAGTCAACGACGAGCGTATACAGGCCATAGGAAAGATCACTATCAGAATCAACATCGCCAAGGGCATGGCACACTAACCACCATGCAGGTAAATGCAAGTAGACGTCGCTATGTGAACTTTTGCATTAATGGAAGACATTGAGTTGCAGGTTGACACTGGATTGGACATCACCACAGTCCCAGATGAGGCGTGGAAATCCCTTGTTAGCCCCAAGCTAGATGCAGTTCCTTTTAAAGTATCTATTGCCTCAGGTGATGCAGTGTAATAACTTGGTTACCTCAGTGATATTAACTATCACGTTTTGTAACATTGCAGGGCTTATTATATCTCATTAAAGGTAAACTATAATAATATTTTATCATTTTCTACGCGATATTTTATTACTGCTGAGGCGTCACGTAGAACTATTTACCAATACTTGATCAATTCATTATTTCCGACCTCCCATATTGTTAATACCCGCAATGCCTTCTCTGTTATATCATCAGATTTATAACCATTTTGATTTCACATTCTTCATGAAATTACTGTTAATAATCTTACCAAAACTGTAACTTTCCAACTTAGATAAATATATCATTCGGTTTGCCTATTCTGTATGCTTAGAAAAAATATCTAACAGCTTAACTGAAAGCAATTCATTTCTTAATTTATGTTAATATATAACTTATTCATCATTTACGAAATCTAATTTACTTAAGTGTTTCTAAATAGTACAACAAATATCGAAATGCTCGGCTAAATTTTCAACGTCTCTAGTTCATAAATGTTTGCAGCACTTGCCTCATAAATCTTATATTGTTTAAATTGAAATTTCAAGAAAATTCGTTTCGGAGTGGGAAAACTTTGATAAAGACCATACTTATATAAAACAGCTTGAACCTTGACTCTAAATAGATTTGCAAATTGATTTGGATCAATGGATAAGGTAATAATGAACGCTGCTAAACTCGCCTTATACCAACTAAATGCTCTGTTGCGATGCAGCAATCCTCTTACCTATACTTTTAAACTGTGCTGTTCTCTTACCGAATAAGTTAGAAATAATTTATTAAATAGGTGGCTATAAAATTTCAGGTAAATTCAAAACCTTCGTGCAATTTTCCCCCGAGTGTCTTGAAAAATAAACTTCTGAAATGAATCTTTCCTGTAACCTGAAAGTGTACATAACGAAAACCAACTTAAATTCACGCCTAAGCTATAGAGAGAACTTTACTTTTCAATAAATAGAGCATTATATTCACTTTTCTTTCTCGTCAATAAATGTAATTCCGAAGACTCTTCATCTCTAGACCCCAATTGTATTTTTAAAATGAATATTAACTTACTAATAATATGGATTGAATATAAATATGAATGGCAATCAAAGAACGAAACTGGACAGTACAGATTCAACAAGTCTTTAATATTTGTCAATAAGGGAATATCTGAATGCGCGCTTCAAATCAGAGGATTAGATACCAGCTAATACCGATTTGTTTAGTTTATTTGCCTATAGAATTTTCTTGAATTTGGGATTTGACTGCAAACTTTACTAATAATGATTCGAATAATCACAGTTGCTTTGAGTCAAAAGCACTTAGTTATGAATTTTCAGAGTGTCTTAACAAAAATAACTACTTGAATATAATTCCTCAATTTTTTAACTTGTATACATCTAAATGAACCTTCACAGAAATCGTCAGCTGATAGAGCTAATTATAGCGTGCAGTAACCTTTAGAGCATAAATTATTTGTCGGATTACCTGTAATAGTAGAGTTAGTATTGTTAACTAAGTCACCACGTTAAAGCGCAATTACTGATAGGATTACTACTGATTTCTATTTTATGACATTCTTTCTGAACGAATACAATAGACTCGTAGCAGCAAACTATTTGTGTTTCTTTCTAGTTCCCGGAATGTCTATAGTGTTAAGTTACACTCTACTAAATCTAGCTCAGTAGGAGCTGCTTGACCATCATCCTGAATTTGTCCAAAGCTAGAAGTCGAAACAGAGAATTCGTGTATCTATTTCGTAGATAATTATATAGAGATTTATTAACAGAAGCATTTTAAGGGACAGTAGCTCAAGAACATAATTTTGGATATTTAAACGGCAGGACTAGCAGCTAAGTTATCTCATTTTCTCTCACTATTCTTCGGGTTGTACTTTCTTCAAATATTTATTAAGACACTAGGATAGAGAAGATAAACAATGGTGAGGGGAGTTTTTTGACAGCGAATCAAGAACCACGAAAGAGAGAGAGAGAGAGTACGCGTTTCTACAGGCATGTGGGTAGCAGGGGGAAATGCGGAAGAGAGTATAGACTTTGGTGTTCCGGTGCATGTGTACAAAGTCGTTTATAGGGTGGTAGTCTGGCAGCAAAGGAATTAGGAGGTATGGGTTGACACTGCAATAGTGACATTCAGCATCGTGCCTTTGGAGATTCGGCCTGTATCGATTGACAGATTTGACTAGCAGTCTTCGAGTTCGTTGCTATGTCAAAAAATTATTTTTACAAAGGGAGATAATTAATAGGAAAAAATAATAAACTTGAAAAATTAGTGAGTCACTGCAGATATTGAGCATAGGGATTTTGTCTACGAGAGGGTGTAATATAATGGAAACTAAGCACAGAAGGTCTTTGAGACCCAATGGAGAACTCGTTTTGACTAAATTATATCTAAATATATTGAGTAGAATTACAACCGTTAGGACAAATACAAACTAATTTACAACATTTAGAATTCAAGTAGAAGGGAATAGCAAAGGGGAGAGCCTGATTGGCGAAGGTGACATTAGACGCTGCATTATGAGAACGAATATTTTTACACAACAATCCCCGATTTTTTGGATGTTTTCATCATTGAAATGTCAACGTTTTTTTGCTGACCTGAATCTTATCTAGCTACATCTTTTCTTATAGATCCGCGAAAATAAATGTATACGGTAGTGTCTTGTCCCACATTTTAAATACTCACTTCAATTCTTATGGATAAACTGGGTTAATATAAATCAAGTTGGTTATGTTAAAACTCTAACAGGATAGTTATAGTAAAGGTCACCAGATTTGCAGCCGAAGGTCACAATTGGGTTTAGTTTTAGTAGCGATAATTAACAGACAGGTAAAAGGTAGCTGGGAATCACGAGTCGGTAGTTATCGAAGGAGTAAAGAACGTGAATGTTTTGTTTAGCTATGTGTCAGTTTATCAGAGAATAACCGCTAATATACTTGGAGAAGTCATTCAGTAACTAATTATATTTAGACCGTCTATGATTGGGGCATGATCGTATTGCGTAAGCTAAACAAATCAGAGAGTAGTGGAGACATCGGTGTCAGGTGATTAAGAGGAGAGGTTGATCAGTGAGAGTAAAAAATATAATTGAGAATTGAAGAGAATATGTTTGAGTTAGGCTCATGTAATAATGGTTGACAGGTTAAGTTTCGGCAGACTGATTTTTCGAATTCAGCTTCGATCAAGTCACCTGAAAGTCTTTGACATCGAAATCAGAGATTAAAATTAGGCTGAATAACAGTAGGAAATGGGTTAATATCGATATAAATGATTAATTAAATGAATAAACTAAATTTAATAAAGACTTGACCGAAAGTTTAAATTGAAATGGGGAAGTGAAATACATACGGTATAAAACTAACAGCCATCTCTCCAGCTTTCGAGAAAGTAAGTCTCCATCCAAATTTAAATTTGAATAATTATTTTCTGTCTGAATAATGTCGATTGCATGAATTTCTGATAATATTTTAATCATTTCGCTAATAATAAAATGATATTTGAAATTATTTACCTGCATCTAGGATGATTTAGTTAGAAACAATTTTGAAATATTAATTTTCGTATACGGAAAGCAATATGAAATACTTAAAAAGGTTATTATATTTAGAAGTCTCATTTTTCGTAGCAAATGAAAAAAATGTTTTTCAGTTGTGGGAAAACTATTATGTTCGAAGAACCATCAGAGAAGTTACTGTGTAGTGCAAAAGAATGGGATAGCATGGTAATTAGAAGGACCCTGTAAATGCGTCGATGGTGCTATGGTAATCATCGGCCATGTCAAGTCTCGAGACCGATTTTCATCGGAGCACACCCAGTAATGTGGGTGGCCAAGTGCACTAGTTAAGATTGATGTTCGTGTTTCTCAAAAGTGCGAATGCAAAATGCTACAACTACCCAAATTAGGAGTTGTTAACAATTTTCCAGTGGGCTTAGATGATTCTACTTAAGGTCAACTTCATGTACACCATGTTTTATATTTAAATCTGATAATTTGTCTTATCGTTTTAGCCTATTTTGACTTTATAATAACTAAACAAATGAAATATTTTAATACATCTAATAGTACAAAGCAAGTTTATACCACAATTAATCAAGCACACAAATAACGGGGAAGGGCAAAATAGTAGAATAGGACAGATCGGGGCACCACAGTATCCAAGGGGAGAATGTATAAAATAAGCAGTTACTTGGTGGCATTTAACCACAATAACAAGAAGAGGAAGATATTTGTTTGAAATAAATAATTATAACTAAATTCAGACAAACAATAAGTTATATAACAGTGTAACATGCGAATTACGGTAATTATTGCATTTCCGTTACACGTGACGAGAACATTTAAAACAAAATCTCTTCTGTTTTACTAGTTATTTTAAACTGCCTTTTAATGCTATGGCCATCAGATCCCCAAAGCATAGCCTTTCAAAATAGATATCGCTCTTACGACCTCTGAATTTGAGTAATTAAGTGGTTCGCGGGTAGACCCTTAGCCATTTTCGCCTTTCAGACCTAACACTCTAAAACAAAGAAAGAGGAAACGATGATTTAATTTGACAGCAGTCTCTGTTGTATCCCTTTTAGCTCGTAGTTTAGAGACACGAATGAGGGCTCAAGTCACTTAAAATCCTTGGATATTGTCTCACGACAATGAGCACTTTGGAAAGAAGTAATATGTGCTAGTCAAATGCTAAAATGATATCTTAATCCAACTGATAATGAGTATATTTTACAATGGCTTCAAATGTCTGGACATTTTGCAAATTTGATAAAATGTAAACAATGCTAAATAGACAAATAATCTCTTGTCTATGGTTTCATAAATGTACTCTTATGAAAGAAGCTCTTTTTATTTCTCGTTTATTTGTCTGAAACAAATGCTAAAACGCATGGAATAATGTACATTTCTCATCTGTCGCAAAAACTATTACAGCCTTACAAAATAGCATTAAAATTTTGAACAACCTGTAGTAAATTTCCATATATAAAGTAATTTATTCTAAATTGGATTAAAATATTTGAATTTCTCCTGAAGCATTCAGGTTTCTTAGTTTTTAGTTATGCCAGTTCCTTTGTGATATATTTAGTCTACTTGTTCAGGTTTGATTTTTTATTTTATGCATAATTATATTATATCGCTAGAAACAAAGAAAAGTGATAGTCTTTTTAAATTATTATTACCTGTTACAAAAATACTAGATATAATCTTGAGCGAAATTTCCCGAGTTCCGTTATGCTAAATCATTCGCGTTTCTTAGCTATTAGAGACAAAATATGCTAATTGCAAGGAACAGTTTATACTGACTAATATCTCCGTAAATTCAAAGATTGGAGCGGTAGAACAACCAATCTTTCAAAAATGTTAAATTTGAATGAATAACATTGACAACTTTTAGCATTAAATGAATGTTTGCTAGCTTGCGAAACACGGGATACCAAAAGGCATATCCATAGGAAACTTCGCTCTTGAGAACCAATATCTGTGAATATCATCCGGACAACTTTAAAGTTGAACCATTAGGGTCTTAAGGACAAAGCCGCTTCAATATAAACCATGATCATGCATAAATCGTTGGTTTTATTACCAGGCTCTCCTGGTTTCCCAATCTGCTTTTCCTCCCTCACAAAATATATGATTAAAAATCATGCACCCTTTATTCAAATGGTGTCTTTGATATGACCTTTAAATTAAATGGGTTTGATTAATAATTATGATGAAATTTAGATATCAATCCTTCACCGGAAATTCTCCTTATCGTTTAACTCTTTTCCAGTATTTCACGGGCTCGTCCACACGTTTTTAACCCCCATAAAACATTATTTATATTATGTATTTAGATTAAAATTTTAATGTAGGAAATCCACTTGATTATCTTTCTTTAAATTGTTTTAATTGATGAAGTTATTGCATTGCGAATCAATATTACTACTAATAATGTGTAGGAAAAGCCCGTACAATTAGCCACCTGTGCAATAATTAAGGTCATTAGGAGAAAGTGTTTATTGAATTAAGCAGTAAAAAGAGTCGCACTTGTAACATAGTCCGATTGCATTTTCTGATAACGAGCGTAGACTATAATCTCATTCAAGCAAAGCCAACCCAAAAGATATTTAGGCATTAAAATGAACGTCATCTAAATTGGGATATTTCGTGCAGCGTGTGGGCCTCACAAAAGGAATGATGATAATGACATTTTAATAATGCTTATTTTTTCATGAATTACTTGATAAATTTAGATCTTTTAAATTGCGAGAAAGTATAAGAATAATTAAGTCTACCATCATTTCGTATAGTATATACACAGATTATATCATTTTTATCTCAATCGTAATAGCTTTTTGAAAATTGAAGAGATGAAACCAACCGTTAAAATATTGTTATAATTCTTAAGCCGCTACTTTAAACTAATATTTAATTCCCCGGTTGTATCTTAAATTAGATGATAAAAATCTTGTTTCCTTTATTTATTACTAGGGCATTCTACTATTTAGATAATTGTAAAATAATAAGAGCAGCAAAAATATTTCAAACTCGTATATTAACTGTTAATGCAATTATAAATAAACTCTGGGAATCCCATAATTTATTTTTAATCCAGTCCAAATTGTATAAATCTTCGAGCTGTTCCAGTAGCGAAAACTTTATTCACCCCAGCACGAATATATGATTACAACCACTTTTGTTTATTTCACTGATCTAAATCAAAACAAAAGCAAATTTCAGAACTCTACGAATTGAAAATACGATTGCGTCTGTCCATTGATTTGAGATAAGTGCCTTATTAAGATTAATCGAACCTCTTAAGACGATGCTGCTATTATAGTCTTAAAAACATTGAATTGAAGTGTCAAGGACGACCACCATAATTCAACAATCGGTCAATACATATTGGAGATTCTGGATAAGAAATCGGCAAGTAATTCGGAAAATGAATTATGGAATTGGAATTTTCGAACGTAAAACAGTGAATTGCGCATTAAATGAATATTCCACAACCCGACTCCAAAGTAAAACCTCTGAGGCAATCTTTTGATTAATTGCCCTAATCCTATCTTGAATCTAAGCTTACCCCACAATGAACAATTGTAATTGTTATTTCATTGTTGTTAATTATAATATTATAATAATATCTACCTATCTCACGTCAAATGATTAAATTACCTTCGTTTTCAAAGTTCCATTTTTCTTGGAGTACGGAAACGCATTTATTCAGGTTATTTGACACTAATGAAAGTATGTACTTTTACTATGTTGAAGGTACCCTAGTAAGTGTAAGTGAGCAGTAAACTGTCTCACGTAATGTTTAACATGTTTTCAGATATATTTTCCGACAATAAAATTTCTGCAGACGATTTCAATCATATGCCAATTATAATCTTTTATCTCTTCTCAAATCTTATTATTTTCAGGAAATATTGGTAAGTAAATATTCGTTAGAATTTGATAGCAACAGTACATTTCTTTGAATGGAGATGGGTCATAGGACTTCTGTTGGTCCGTTGAATTACATGACACTCAGTTGAATCAAGTTAGTCATTAGCTATCCGCAGCAGTTAGTCTCAACGGGAAAAACACATCTCGGCCATAACTGGTTATATGCGAAGGAATAGTTTGGTTTATGAACTAAAGTGGCCTGCTTACAGAACAAAATTCGATCAATTAGCGTATATTTCGTAGCTTACATTATAACCATCGGAAAAATACGTGCCCATTATATACGAACATAAGCATACCCTGTTTTAACAATAGGCTTCCAAGTTCAAAATGGCGCAGAAGAGGCACGCCGATACACATGTCAGATTGAAACAGAGGCTCTGTCCAAATTTTCATTTTGAATTAAAGTGAAAATTTTGTCAAAATGCACTTATTTGGTGTTCAACATAGTCACCATTTTTATTAATTACATCTTCCCGTCTTGCCATAAGCTTTCGGATGCCCTCTTCATATAATTTAGCCAGTTTGGACTCAAAAAAGAAACCAGCTCCTTCATTCCGACCTCTTCTCTTGAAGTAAGCCTTTGTCTCATTCAATGATTTTGTGAGCTCCTGAAAAGATGAAATTCGGTTGGTGCAAGATCGGGAGAATATGGTGAGTGATGCGTGACTTCCTAGCCAAATTCTTCAACGAGATTTTTGGTTGCTCTCGAAGTGTGGAGTCTGGCATTGTCATGGTGCAGAATCACTCCTTTTCAACTGATCAAAGAAGACCGTTTTAACTGCTGTTAACTGCTTTTAAACGAGTTAGCTACTGATAGTAAACTTCAGATGCTATTGTTTGATTGTCACCCATTAGTTCATAATGAACAAATTCCTTCAAATCCCACCATAAATACAAGAGAGTTTGCTTCGGGTGCGGTCCCGGATTGTCTCGGTTGTGGAATTGGCTTTGAACCACTGGCTTGACTCAGTCACTGCCTTTTCCGCTTAACGTTGTTGTAAAGGATCCACTTCTCGTCGCTGTCACTTATGATTCGGTCTAAAAAAGGTGCCTGAGGTTCACGAGAACACAGTGAAACACAGCAGGTCACACGCGGTTGCTTGTTGATTTCTGACAAGTCTTGTGGGGAGGGAGGCCATTTCCTAGCCAAGTCTTTTCATTTCCCTATATCTGATCATGTGGCGGCTTACGTGAAAGGTTTTGTCCAGTTCTCCAGTAGTACAGGTTGGGTTTTCACCAATGGCAACTTGCAATTGCTCAGAATTGAGTTTTCTTGAGTATCCTGCTCTCGGTTCGTCTCTCGTCTTTCAGGCTGAAGTCATCCTTTTTGAAACTACCTGCAGAAAACCACCTTCTGCAGGTCTTTTCATTCACAGCGTCATTTCCATGAGTGTCTTTGGGTGTTTTTGCTGCTGAGCTTGCCGTATTTCCTTTATGAAATTCAAAGAGTAAAATATGCCTGATATGCTCTTTATTTGGAGTGTACATTAGGGCTAGAAACAGTTATTAATAACGATAATTATCAGACAATCTGAAGGAAAAAATAATATTTTATTTATTACCACAGATAAGCATACAATATTAACAAACTAAATTGAAGTAATCGCGCCCCAAACGCAGCACAAAAGTTGGATAGAACTTCTGTTACGGCCTGATATTTAGGGCATTTAATAGAAGGGGCATTTTTAAACATTCTAAAATAGATCATTTATCTTAGGGGTATTAAAGTTTTAATTTTTAATTTTATTCAAAATGAAATTCACATTTTTGCTAATTAATTATAATTGATTTCGATTCGCTTCCTGTCCTAATTTCAATCCTATGTCCATGTCCATATTAATCTGATTCTCACAAACTTTACTTTATCGGATTAATTGACCTGACCTGGCCTGTTCTGCGTTGCTACCTCGCCTTCTCTGAAGTGTGTTCTGTGATATGAAGGCTCATCATCACAACTAGGTTGCTTTTATTCAGACGTATTCTCTCAAATTTACGTGACCATGTTACTATTTCTAGTTCTACTTACTACTACAGCACCTAGAGTAATGTTTAATTAATAATCTTTCGTAACAATGTTCAGTTTGTGTCTTGCGACTTTTTCGAAGAATATACAGGTTGTCTCGTGTTGACACACCCGTTCGAATTATCAGATTTTTTATCGGTTACGTGTCCGACTAACAAAGGACACAAAATCATCAACTCATCTCTGCGCAATTTTATTCAACCTATCTATTACAACTCTGTTTTCATCCCATCTGCGTTTAAATTTATTCTCCACTCTCTCGATTTCCAATCCCTAACCTACATTTTTCCTGTTATTTAAGCTGACACAATACGACCTTTGTTCTCCATTCAATTTTTGAGCTTCTCGTTAATGAAAGATTGTTATATTCTGTTGGCCATTATGAAGATCATTTGTTTTGTGAAAGGATATCTCTTATTCTTACTTGGTCTGGCCCCTAAAAGTAGCTATACTGATTGGAGTTAGTGCTAACTTAGTCTCCTTAAGCCATCGTGGATGTGTATGTTTTAATCAACTCTGCATATTTTAAAATGTTAAAGAGTAAAATTGGTTTTTAATGATGACTTTGTAAATTTGACCATAGATACTAAAAAATTTCTCGATTTGTTTAGCAGACTTAGACATGTGAACATTTATAAAATGAAGTTCAGTTTTCATCTCACTCCCTTTCAGTGCCTCACGCATCGCATCTTTACACTTGCGTCGCCAAATGATAAATCGATTGGCTCACCATACATACCCGCAACTTGTCGTCTTTAGCATCGCCCTAGTACTACCGTCGTCTTTGCGATAGAAAATAAACATTAAACTCTTCAAAGTAAGTGTGACATTATGCATGTTAAATTTATAACTAAAATAAAATACATTATGTTGGACTTTAAATAATTATATTTCTTTGAAGATGAAAGTGTGATTATGCTGTTGCTCATCAAAGTGAATGGAGTGTGTTATCTAATTGACATTCATGTGCTGCTTGTTGATATTTTCCATTCTTTAGCGAATTTAAAACGCTTTGTGCGTCACAAACTTTAAATGTCTGTTTCTTGTTTGAGTTGTTTGAACACATTCAACAACAAGTTGATTAAATAGTGTATGAAAGGCCGCAGCATAGAAAAAAAATCATGTCCAGCGTAACGAAATTCAGTGAAAATTGACAAGAAGGAGTTAGAGATAATGACAGAATATATAATTTAAAAGGAGTAATGAGAAGGTTGTAGCTGCGTAATTAATAACGCAAGTTGTCGTTAATCAGCTGAATAATTTTCAATAAGCAGGAGAGGAATCATAAGGAGAATCAGATGAAGGAAGCCTACCCCGCAGGGATTAAGATTACTACAGACATGCCAAGTCTTTCTTAAGGTTTGCTATTCTGAATTCCTTTTGTTCGTGGCTTTATTTCAGTCCCCCTAGAAAATCAATAAGTTACTGCTTACTTAAAATCAGATACCGTTGACCGAATACAGATGAATATGTCAGTATTCTAAAACAGTTTGCGATTTGTTGGTAAATTTATCTTAATATTACATTTATCCGTGAATTCGTTAAAAACAGTCAATTCCTATCCGACATAACTGATTTTAATATGAATCAACGGCATTGAATTATAAAATACCAAATACCTAAAGTTAAAAAAGGACTTCAGACTTGGCAATCACCTAGTAAATAAAGAGAAAATAAAGTGTGATTTTTTCACTAAATGAGTGAAAGATGAATATTCTAAGGTGAAATCTTTACATGAGTAGTGGGCATAGCATCAGTGAAAAACTGACCTAGCTGACAAGCCGTTTTACTCAAACCCTCATTAATTGTTTTTTTTATGTATCACTTTAATTCGAATTATTGCGGGTATGTTTTGAAATGTCCGCAGTATTTAATCTTCAATTAAAAAGCTGGTTAAACTAAAGGCCGACATTTAGGTTGCTAAAACTGCAAGAATTCGGGTGAGAAATTATAAGCGGATTTAAATGCGTCTGTTCAGAACATACGATGGGAACATTGCAACGGTAAATCTGTTTGAGTTTTAATAAGCTGCTGCAACACCTATCTGAGCCGAACAGGATTATCTGCATTTCCTACTGCGTCTTGTCAAAATGAAATGACGCTAATAACCAGATGAGCAACAGAAGCATAAATCGACTGATAATTATATGATAGCTAAGAATGGCGGAAACTGTTCTGAACTATGGAAAAAATAAGTATTTGAAACTAGAACTCAAGCTAACTCTACATTTTCACTGACATTGAATTCACCCAATACTAACATCACGTAAAATCCACATTATTCAACCGGGGAACATAAGAGTAAATCCTATCCTTTTTATGCAAGCTGATTCGAAAATTTGGGCATTTTAACCTTGAACGATTGCATGTGCATTTTCGTCTGTTTTCGAACGAATTAGAACTGACTATGAAATTAAAGATTAAGAAAATATAAATTGATGCGAAACTCTGGTCATTAAGGTCGAATCCCTGAGCAATTATTACCAAATTACCTTCAAAGTTAAGGGTCAAGCTACCCTACTATTCCCGAGTATCACAAACTAAGTAGGTCTTGAGGATATATACGTTTAAAGAGGTTTCACTTTCAACTCCCTTCAAAGAATATGACATTGAAGGGTATATATCTCTCTTTTCATTTCACATCCGATAACAAAATGAGGGAAATATTTTTTTCATTCAAATGAACCCTAGACAAGTGAAAAGGTTTGGACATGTTTCATATATATTATCATAACACATGCTAAAGCAGTAGGCCTAATAAATGATAAAGAGAGGGAATCGGAAATATCGTAAGGGAAAGTCAAGGTATTAAATAGTCTGACTTCGTTTGATCTTTCGGTTCAGGTGTATACTATTTCCTAAATGTTCTAAATTCCAAATTTTCTGATTCGTCATCCCTATCACTTTGCGAATTCGTATCCATTATATCCAATATTTATTGATCAGTCGATTTATCACTTCAATTCAGGCTTTCCTCTAAATGCTAAGAAATTAAGACAAAGTCGCTTTATTTTGAGTAGTTTTCATGATTTTAACACAGCAGAGCGTTATCAATAAATATTTCACTATAACTGACCTTTTCAAAACGGAGATAAGTAATATTTATAAACACAATTAACATTCTCTATCCTAAATCGTTGTAGTTAATATGAATAACAATGTAGATTAGACGCCAAAATTACAATTAGAGAGGAAGCATGCGAAGATTTCCAGGATTTTTTGTGATCTTGAATCTTAGTGAAAGTGTCTAGCAAGTATGTTTTTAAACTAACTTTGGCCATTCCACCAAACAATAATTTATGTGGACTATTTGTTTCCCTCTGCTTATACAATACTTCGAAAGTCGACAACATAAGCTTGAATTCACTAGATTTATATATGGTGTTGACTTATTAGCCTCCAAAATGGCCCACAAAAGCCAGAACTCAATAGTAACACGAGGTTAGGCAAACTACTGCAATATAGTCAAAATTGTGAAAAGCAACGACCCAGAATTTAGTACATCGTAAGAAAAATGTTAATTCTATTAATAA
This sequence comes from Hymenolepis diminuta, assembly GCA_900708905.1. NCBI lineage: Eukaryota > Metazoa > Platyhelminthes > Cestoda > Cyclophyllidea > Hymenolepididae > Hymenolepis > Hymenolepis diminuta. The sequence goes on along the minus strand of CAADRB010000042.1, from coordinate 240,476 downwards.
TTTGCAATAGATTATTAATTTAACTTTTCTAGGATAAAAATTATTCCTTTCTATCGAACGAAGTATATTTATACTTATATTTATTAACCCGGAAACGCATATTGCTATTATAAAGAGTAAAAATACCCCATAATAATTTTTGAATAACAAATACATAAGCTGATCATTTATTAGTCGACTTATGTGGGATCTCATAAAACTTAATTTAATTTTAAGTTACATTTGATATTCCTTCTAAAGTAAATTGCAGATTAGAACATTTAGTGAATTTTGAGTCAAATTTGAGTGTATAAATATGTACTTTCAGTTGGTTAAGGAAAAAAATCACCTTGGAAATAAAATAGGCATTAAGACTTCGTTATTACACTGAGAATGATGTCAGTCTGCCATTAAAGGACTTTTAGCCCTCATTGAATGGGTTTGTGATCTGATAATATCCATTGGAACTAGAATTTTGCGGTTTATTGGTGGAATTTTTTCGACTCAAGTAACACATGTGATCACTTCTCCAAAGTGTGAGATGGCGAGGCTTTGTGTAAATGTTATGAATGCACCCACAAAAGGTGTAAGAACATTATTTACTCTCCGCTCAAAATATGATACTTATATTGACTGATAATCAAAACTTTATCATTAATTTTATTAATCTGAGTTTCAATGGGTTTCCTGTGAATATTAAGCATTTCTTGACATTTTACGCCCGAAATGGTAAAATCACTGACACAGAAAATTCTCAAACCTTCAATGAGGTCTTAGTAAAACTTTATTTGGGAAGATAGAAGGTATTCAGGAGCCGATATTATGATAAATATAAGTTCTTCCTCCTTTCTTGTCGAACAGAAATTGCCGGTGTGGTTTGCTATTTACGTTTCGGGATGCGCACAAATGGGCATTCCTTTCGTTATCACTGGCCTAGTATACATCATCGGGGTGTATGTCCTGACACAGAAGATTTCCAACACTCCTCCTTGGCTTTGGAATAACACAATTTAACACTTCTGATAAAAAAACTCGCATTTTACAGTCCGTCTATTTACCTGTGTGGCTGATCACCCAATGCATTGATTAGCATCAAAATTGAACCTCCTTCTTGGTAGACGAAGTTGTTATCGTCAAAGGCGTTCATTGGGGCTCTATTTAAAATCTATTACGATGCTCCAGTGATTATCTATTTAATTTGTAAGTCTTGAGATGTCTATTGATTACGGAATATATAGGATCTTTGAGCTGAGTAAAATTTTGGCGAAGAATATGGAACAGCGACTAAGAACAGGTTGTCAACCAAAAATAGGTTTAAAAGAGACCATTAATGTTTTTCAGCAGCGATTACCTTGGGAGTAGTCCGTTTTATTTTATTTATTTTATCAAATTCTACACTTAGAATTCGTTGTCTAAACGTAATAGCTTATTCTTCTTTCTCGTCGATATTTAATCATTTTGCTTATTAGTTGTTTGTAATGATGTCTACAGCTCTAGTATCAACGATATTTACTAAATGAAACTTACGCAGTTAGTTCATCATATTTTTCCAGCAGCGTAAAAGAACTTGCACACAAACGACATAAGACTCATTTTGAATAGATCACGTCTTAGCTCATTGTATGCATTACAATTGTTTTCGTAGAATTGGACTGTGAAGGCCAATCATAACTTGGTCGCAATGTCTCAAAGGGAGTTTATCATTTGGCCAAACTTATTCACAACATATTCTACTTCTTATGATTCTAATAACAGAAAAGCTTTACTTGCTCAAACCATTACTTTGGCTACAGTTATTGTTAGAATAGCAATATAACCTCAATCTTTAAGAGAAGCTTAAAATTTCCCCACTATCCGTCGTTTAATTGAGCTGAGAGATTTTTAAAATCCTTTAAGTCCATTAGAGTGGTAAAATTACATTCTAATTCAGATGGGATATTTTCATTTATTGGTCATTTACATAAGTTGGTGAGGGGAGGAAAAAAATAATTTGATGAAAAGCTGCAAAAGTAAATTTTCCCATTGGGAATAAGAGAAAAAGTCGAGTTTATTTATTGAAACATAACTAAAACAGCACCATTAATCATTCACTTTAATCGGTCTATCAGTGCGTTGGATTGCATTGGCTTCAAATCGCACATCATGGCAACTACCACTCCTGCAACTCCAAAGATGGCAGTGGGAACTTCATCCAATTTTGGGTGCATGGCCTATAACACTATCAGACAAATGGTATCTATTTTGTGAAAAATTGATTGCACGAATGCAAGCTACAACAACAGTCCACATTTGAAAACCAATGTCTAGTGCAAATTTTATTCAGGAGCCTTTAAATCTGAGATTTAACAGAACGAACCACTCCCAAACACTCAATCCAAGAAGGTCTTAAGGGCAAAGTGTCACCAATCACAACCTAACTTATGTAGAAATCGTTTATTTCAGGAACAAGATCTCCAATATTATTGCCTGCTTCCTTCCCTTTAATAACTATTGTAACACATACACATTTCTGCCTAATTCGTATATTTTGCACGACCTTTTGATTTAATAATGAACTTGATATTTTGTCGCAGTGATCTGTCACTTAGATCTGTGCTCATGAGTACAAACTGGAGATGTGGATGGTCAACAGCATTAATAAATTATGCCTTCTCTCTACCCAAGTCAGGAATTGTAAAATTGCCTTTAATGAGATTTGTTAGTTATTTTCACTAACTAGAGTAAATATTTGAGCTAAACGAAAATCCGAAGAAGTAGAAAATCGAGGATAGAAAGTAAACGAGCAAATTAATCAGTTTTATTTTTTATAATAATACATTAAAAATATTTGACTTTAAAAATGTTGGTAATTATTTTTATGCCTTTGATTTGTCGTCTTTCTTATATGAAAATCACCTTGAAAAAAGTTGCGTAGATGTCTATTAGAATCGTAATGAAATAAAATATCATCTCAAACTCACTAGGGGAACAAAATCAAATGCTTGGATTCGATTATTTTTAAAGCCATTTGTTTCGTCACAAAGTGCACTTATTGTGCTTTTAATCCTAGAGATAAATCGAATATGATTATTTTCATTCAAAAAGTTTAAAAACGGAACCATAAATTGGCGTAGTACGTTTTATGCCGTTAAAGTACTTAATTCAGTATGGTGTGGTCATAGGTAATGTTTGAGTTTTCTTGCATGAATTGTTTTCCTTGCGCGTATCTATGCTTTTGCGTGATTTCGGTAGGCGCACGTTTGATTGGCGTTACTAGTAGTAGTAGTGGTGGCAGTAGATGGGACTACACGCAAAAGGACCCTCAAGATTGAAAAAAGAAAGCGTTGGGGGTGTATCTGTTGCAACAACATTCATGCAATTCTCAACTCCACAATATGCAGCCTCATTTTTTTCATTGAATGGTAAATTTAATATATGATTTTAATATTTAATTTTGTGTTAGTTTACTTACTGATGTAAACTTCTAAGTTTGGGCCTTACAATTATTCGTCAAAGAAAATAATCTCTAATTGGTTTACATTATTATTTTTGACAATCTGTCTGTAGCAAACACTGTTATTTAATTCGAAAGTGCGCCAGTGGCATAGTGGTCTACGTGTACGTCTACAGAGGTCGCGAGATCAATGCCCATCGGTGCGTATCAGGTGGTGTGGGGGCTTGATTACTCTGGTTAATTCAGTTCAACAACAGAAGTGGTAATGTGAGCTTTTCGCAAGAGCGGCTGCGAGATACCTCTCACTATCAAAGTCAAATACTGTGAATACTTTTCTTAATGAGCTTAGAAAGTTCCGATAAGATCCGAAGCTCTTTTTGTGCTCGTTTTCCATTAATACCACAGGTTAATTTATCGATCTTTCGCCGTGGTCCTCCTTCAACCATTAAATTCCGTTTAGGCTTCCTCTTTTCATCAGCATGTGTATCATTGGATGCCTCCTTTAATGAGTTGTAGTGGTTTCTTCATCATGAGCGGTGACCGTTTTTAAAGTTGAAAATTAAAGGTAATTTAATAAACAACAGTGGGATGTAGATTGATCCAATTGATCCAGTCATAAATTTCATAGCAACGGTTCATGAGTTGCTACCTCAAATGCGCCTGAACATGGATCACTTGTGGTGACCTAAACCAAGCTTAAAAATCTAACAGATAATTTATGCACTCCAATAGTTTAAAACATGGCCCAACTGATGTGATCCCCTATTTGCCTCTTTCCCATTTTCTCTGAATTAACCATTAAAAAACTTACTGAATACCAACAACCAACACACCCTGATCTTTCCGCCATATCCCATTCGTTGTTTCGGTCTCTATCTTGCTCTCTGTCCATCCTGTTGCGTGGTAATAAAGGTAGAATTTTAGACAGACAGGCTCTAAGATATATAAACTATCTCTGCCTTCAATAAGGTTTCACCCCCAACATTTTAGCGAATAATAAAAAAATGATTTTCACTGCCATTCAGTCATGAATCACCTCAATCAAAGACAAAATACACAACGTAGATAAAATCAACTACGTTAGGCTTTTTAAGATGCTGAACTATGTATTTCATTAAACAACTGTTTGCTGAAATAAAAATCTTTCAAAAGGGTGAGAAATGAATCAAATAGAAAAAGCACAAGAATTTCCAGAATAGCAGTAAGTTCAACAAATGATAGCGGGAAAGGGTTCAGAAAGATACAAAGACCAACGTCAAGGTATCAATGAGTCTTACTTCATTTGATTTTTGGACTCGGGTTGTAGAGTATTTACTAAATTGGCAGTTGACGTTCCAAAATTTAAATTTCCCTGGATTTCAGCAAAAGCTTATCTATGATGTTCAGCGCTTGCTAACAGGTTTTAATAAGTCATTTTTTCCAATGATTGGGATAGCAAATGACCCTATAAGATGTTCCGCAGCTTACTGTGTTAAAGTTAGTAAATTTTAAAGATGCTGCGAATAAAAGCGTTTAATTTCTTCCTTTTATCAGCTTGGACCTACCAAAACACAATTGATTAGATGACAATTGAAGGATTGCAATCAGGTATATATAGAAATGGAAATTAGCCTGGTAATATACTTTCTGGTATGTGGAGGTTCTACTAGCCATATTCATATTGTTTCTAGTGATTTTTATTTTAAAGGAGGACAGAAGGAAGGTAGGGTAGCAATTATTGGGGGAAGCCTTGTAGATAGTTTTTGAGATGGGGCGAATGATTATATGGTAAAAGCTGAGGAATATACATGCATATAGAGTTAACGTGATGTATTTAGTGACAATGATGTGGAGACGTTGAGACAAATGCCCTAGGGCCATATCAGAATGTAAGCAACTCCAAATTAGAATAAACAGTTTAAGGACGAGGAATCCCATGTTGACAACAATTCATCCGACTCGGATAAATATCTTTTAGTGCCGAGAGTTGAATTAACTTGTTTGTTAACTATGATCGGCAAAACTTATACCTAATGTATGCGCAAGAATTTTTCTTCTATTACTCCGATACTATCAGGTTGAAACAGAGGCTCTGTCCAAATTTTCATTTTGAATTAAAGTGAAAATTTTGTCAAAATGCACTTATTTGGTGTTCAACATAGTCACCATTTTTATTAATTACATCTTCCCGTCTTGCCATAAGCTTTCGGATGCCCTCTTCATATAATTTAGCCAGTTTGGACTCAAAAAAGAAACCAGCTCCTTCATTCCGACCTCTTCTCTTGAAGTAAGCCTTTGTCTCATTCAATGATTTTGTGAGCTCCTGAAAAGATGAAATTCGGTTGGTGCAAGATCGGGAGAATATGGTGAGTGATGCGTGACTTCCTAGCCAAATTCTTCAACGAGATTTTTGGTTGCTCTCGAAGTGTGGAGTCTGGCATTGTCATGGTGCAGAATCACTCCTTTTCAACTGATCAAAGAAGACCGTTTTAACTGCTGTTAACTGCTTTTAAACGAGTTAGCTACTGATAGTAAACTTCAGATGCTATTGTTTGATTGTCACCCATTAGTTCATAATGAACAAATTCCTTCAAATCCCACCATAAATACAAGAGAGTTTGCTTCGGGTGCGGTCCCGGATTGTCTCGGTTGTGGAATTGGCTTTGAACCACTGGCTTGACTCAGTCACTGCCTTTTCCGCTTAACGTTGTTGTAAAGGATCCACTTCTCGTCGCTGTCACTTATGATTCGGTCTAAAAAAGGTGCCTGAGGTTCACGAGAACACAGTGAAACACAGCAGGTCACACGCGGTTGCTTGTTGATTTCTGACAAGTCTTGTGGGGAGGGAGGCCATTTCCTAGCCAAGTCTTTTCATTTCCCTATATCTGATCATGTGGCGGCTTACGTGAAAGGTTTTGTCCAGTTCTCCAGTAGTACAGGTTGGGTTTTCACCAATGGCAACTTGCAATTGCTCAGAATTGAGTTTTCTTGAGTATCCTGCTCTCGGTTCGTCTCTCGTCTTTCAGGCTGAAGTCATCCTTTTTGAAACTACCTGCAGAAAACCACCTTCTGCAGGTCTTTTCATTCACAGCGTCATTTCCATGAGTGTCTTTGGGTGTTTTTGCTGCTGAGCTTGCCGTATTTCCTTTATGAAATTCAAAGAGTAAAATATGCCTGATATGCTCTTTATTTGGAGTGTACATTAGGGCTAGAAACAGTTATTAATAACGATAATTATCAGACAATCTGAAGGAAAAAATAATATTTTATTTATTACCACAGATAAGCATACAATATTAACAAACTAAATTGAAGTAATCGCGCCCCAAACGCAGCACAAAAGTTGGATAGAACTTCTGTTAC
>CAADRB010000042.1:216056-230406 GCA_900708905.1 Hymenolepis diminuta | reverse complement strand
AAAAACGAATAATTTGTTGAATGCACACATTTTATTTCAACACATATGTTTTTGGAAGATTGACTCGAGTGCCTAATCAAAGACCAAGAATCAAACTACCATTTTGAGGCAAAGAGGGAAGACTGTATTTTCAAATGCAGTTATCTGCATTATATTTTTTTTCTGCGAGTTAATTTTTACTTTTATTCCCATGTTTTTGTTGTTTTTTTTTCATTAAAAATACCGGGTGTGCCTCTCTTAAGCTGAAGTATGGGTGATCCAAACCATAGTATATGTGATAACATGATTTTTCGCCTCCAGCCTAATTAAAAACATAACTACTTCAAATCTTCTGTATAGTGAGTTTAGCGTGACAGGGTTATGAATTAGACACTGCGTCAGCAATTTTACAAAGGTTTTCTAAAGCACAAACAAAGAAAGCTAAAAGTTATCCCTTAGCCGTCTTCTCCTACAATTTTCTAGGGGCCTCAAGTCCTCGACCCTATCTTAGCTCACATCTAAACTGCTTAAATCTGTATTACTAAATGAACTTTGGTTTACTCAACTTTCTTCACGCTCGAAGTAGCTATGCCAAATACGGTAATAATATTTAAAGAGACCGATTATTCTGTACTCTCATAAACTACCATTGAATACTTAATGACTTTCATGAAAAATTTTTTATTTGTTAGGTCTAATATTCTTAATATAGATAATTTAATTAATGCATTGTGAAAATCACTCAACCGACCCCAGGTAAAAGACATTAAATTTCCAGAAATGTATTTCTTTAATAATTTTGCATTGCATACAAGGAATGTATATATTGGGGAAAACAATATGTTATCTTAATTCTTGTAAGAAGGTAGGCAGGCATATTTGCATATGTAATGAGATTAATGTTATATACAAGGAGAAATGATAGGCAGTATAAAAAAGCGAAGGCATCTTTGTCAGAACGCCCTCAATGACTGAGGTAAATTATAAAGTAAAAATAACATTTTGTTGATATTCATAAAATAGAAGTGGGTACAGAGCAGTTCGGGGTTTTAAAGCGAAAAGAAAAAAGATTCAATCTATACAAAGGCCAGGAGTGTGGGGGTTGATTTAAAGGTAGGACTTCTGGGAGATGGACTGTTGTTTTAACGAGTTGGAATAATTCATGGAAGTATTAGACTTTTTATGATCTGAATTGCATCCATATGAGGATTCACAATGGAGATCAGAACATTCTGGAGGTTTATGAATCAACCGGTACTGATGTCTAGTCCCTGGAATGCGCTCTAATTTCCCGGGCTTATAATACAGCCTGAATTAAAATAAACAGAAGTAAATAAGCGCAAGCACAGACCGTGTTTGTGATTGAAAGGATGAACTAGTTTTAAGATCAGTTTTTTGAACTTTTGAGAAAGATAAAGACATTGACTTTAATTTAATAAATATATTTTAAGGTTAAATAACAATTACCGAGAAAAATAGTTATTCGTTATAAAATTTTGCAAAATCTATAGGAATGCACTTTCCAACTAAAAGTAAACTACCTCACCTTAAACTCCTTGAGAGTGAATCGAAGCTCATCTTGACATTATTTTTGTGCTCGCCCCAGAGTCGAGTTAGTTGATCGGGATTTACAATTTGAAAGACCTGTTTTGGTTTATCAACCCATTCGACACAATTCTGGCGAGTGGTTAGAAGTTCAAGGATGAAGTTAAGTAGATTACGCCTTCTTCCACCATTACGGGGTCCTCCTACTTTTCTTGGTCTCTCGATCGAAGTTGCAGACAGTGCAGTAGATCTAGATCTTCGGTGATTAGTTCTAGACAGGGGGCTATGTTGACCTCGTCTCAGAGAAAAAGATTGACAATTTCGATATCCACCATGTGACGAAGAAGACACTTGAGGTGATGATCGTTCAACAGAAGACGGGAAGACAACATCATCGAAGTCTGTCTCTATTCCGAAACTATCGATATCGTCAAAATTTTCGTCCCAATTTCCTCCCTCAGAACAGGAGAGAAATTCACTTGCTTCCTGTTGAGCCACGCGTTTGTTGAGATTGCGATGAGAAACAGGAGAGGGCGCAGATCGGGACATCTCGTAAAGATAAGGAGATGAAGAGGATGAAGAGAAGGTGTTATTCGCCGGGGGCATTTGGGAAACTAAAGGCTTGGTAAAAGTGGGCATCGCAGACATTTGTTGATAGAGCGCACTTCGACCATTTCTACTTATCTGACGATATGGTTGAGGTAGCGGTCGTACACCATTCAAGTAGTATCCATCTAAGTTTGTAAAACGATTTGTTTTTCTTTATATTAATGAAATTAATAGAATTTGATAATTTGTGTAAATAGCAGAGTGGAATTTAAAGAATAAAGTAGACCACAAACTTCACTCATAAACAGTTCATCATTCCATTCATAAAACCTTGTTAAAAATAAAAACATCTAACAATACCTATTTTGATGGAAATCTGGAAACTATTTACCAAATAAATTGTAATTTCTTTAAATCATAAATAGCTCACCTTGAGTGGAATTAGAAGGTGTTCTTGAATTCGCTCTAGGACCGAAAACTCCCTCATCTCTATCTATTTTGGGAGTTTCGTATTCTACCATAAGGGAACACCGTTTAAGTTGCAACGACTGTTGAGAGGATATTTGAGGGCTGAAGCTAGGCGAAAAGTTCTGCTCTTCGCATTCCATTCTTGGTTCTTTGGTTGGGTTTCTCCAAAACAGAGGTGGTTGCGGAGAATTACTGTCACAAACCCCTTCTGAATGAATTTCTGTGGGAGTGAGCTGGAGAGAACCGAAACCACTATCAAAACCATTTTCCTCTTCAAAGTCGTCTACTTGAGTAGCAACCCTCTCAGCTGGTCGGCTAAAACAATATTGACCAGTAGAGACATCTTCTGAAGTGTTGAGGTCACCAAACGATGCCTGCAGATCTTCTGCTTCTTGAAAGTCATTAGAGAGTCTTAGAAATCGGGAATCAGGAAAACTGGATGAGATCGACGTATTATGACCCGGGGTAGGAGTGTTCAAGGATTGGGAAGGACAAGCATTCCAATTCTGTGATTGGGAGGGGATTCCAAAAAGTTCGGAGCTCTCATCTTCGTCGTGTTTTGATACATCCATGAAGTATCCGCCTGCTGAAGGGAATAAATACATACTTTCAACTGAAATACAGAAAAATGGATATGAGAAACATACTAAATTTGTGCTTTATAAACCGACATTTCTTTCAGTACTCACTGGGGAAGGTAAATGATAATTTAGACCTGAATAAAATAAAAGACAAATGAGCCTCTTTAATTCACATATATATTTTAGAATGTGGGTAGATTTAATTGGTAAAAAACTCTAAGGTCGACTCGATAACCAATCACATAAATTGTGAGCAGGGATTGTTGTGCAATTTAATTAAAGTTCATAATGGGTTGATAATTGGTTGGAGTACAGTGGCTGAAGAAGTAATTAGTGATGATACAGATCTAGCTGTATGATTATCATGACATTTCATTCTTAATTAATATAAAATAAAATAATTTATGAAAATATAACAAAGGGCGATATGTAAGAATAGTTTTTTTCGCCAAAAGCCTGTAAATTTTGTTGCAAAACAAATTCTCCTCTTTAGTTAATACAAGAGAAGAAAGTACATTAAGCTAAAAAAATAACCTGAGTATCAAATTGAATCATATTTTAAGAACATTTGGTTACATATTTTTTAGTGATTGGTACGTTGTATAAAAAGGCTATTTGCTTGATATTGAAAAACACTAAATATCAAGTAGTCGACATTATATATAATGTGAGATTTCTGCGATGAAAGAAACTGAAAAATTCACCCCGTTCTATTTTCAATATTAAAACAGAATGACTACTTAAATGACATCAGCCTCCTTTTATTTACAATCTCTGTTAATGTTTTTAAATCAGAGCTTGGAGTAAAAGAACATAACCTGATTTTGTAACCCAAACTTCTGAAACTAAATAATAAGGTTACGGAACAAATTATATAATTTAAATCCAAAGATAATTGAACCGCAATAGTGCAGTAATATTTGTTTAATTAAACATTTTAAAGTGAAATAATAATTAGGTTCATCAAGAAGCAAAAACCGACATGAAAATGAGAAAAACGGTTTCATAAGGCGTTCTGTCAAAATGAAACGAAACAGACCATCGATCATAAAGAGTTAAGCTTCGCATAGTGTGATTTATAATACGTCACCGCATCTAAGGATTCTTATTAGACTCAAGGAGAGAGAATGATTTATACGAATATTGTAGTGCAATTTTCAAGAAACCTTTGCTTTGATGTTATTTATAAATGAGGTCTACTATATATAAAATACGTTTTTTAGTACCATCTATCCACTCATGATCGTAAGAAAATAGAAATGGATCAAATTGCCATGATCAATCATTCCATTAAATCAACTGATCAACAAATACTGGATATCGCAGACATGAAATCATCCAGAAACCTAGGGATCAGTCATGCAACTGACCTTTAGAACATCTGAATATTATAAAGCGAATTATATCCCATAAAAAGTGAACAACTTAGCAATTCCAGAATTCAAATATGAACATTGATATCCTGACCACATTATTTACTCCCATTCAATACCCGTTTCATCTCTGACAATATTCCTTGATATTTCACGTATTTAGATACTATTCCATTATTAAAACTTGCAGAAGTTTTTTTATTGTCAGGTACGATAATAATATTCACTTATGGAAGGATAATAAAACTTACAATTTGTAATTCCGAAAAAACTATAAGCACATAGAACGTTGAAATAGTCGAATAAGTAGTGAAGGGGAAGGATTTAAATAGAATTTGAGAATAAAGTTTGACGTCAAGAGAATCCGACTATATTTGATTTTTTATTTATTTTAAATTCAGATTGTACCTCTTACTAATTAGTTAAATTTCATGGTTTGTCCCCCGAGTACATGAGCAAGCATCTAATAGCTCTCTAATAGCCAAAATATTAGCGACTATGTAGAACTTCACATAATTTAAGCATAGTAGAGATCACTAAATGTACCTAAGTTAAATTTACCGTTATTAGTTTCATCTGCTAGCTCTTGGCTGTAAAAGAATATACAAATGAATTGAGCTTGCATGATCAACGGGTCAACAAGCTCTGAATCTAGCGGACATAACTTCATCTTTGAAACTGGGAGATATGAACATATTATATCACAAATTAAACACTCCCTTTAATAGGAATAAGGACATTTGTCGTTTCTCCTTATTCAGATGCTTTCACACGATTTAGATTTGTTTATGGTTTTTTGCTGTGCCAAAGGTAATAACGATAATCCCTATCTAGATGTGATTCAACAAAATAAAGTAGCGCATACTCGCTTGATACACCCATGCCGGAGTAGGTACTTGAATCACAAGAGGACATGTACCTAAAATCAATATAAGCACAACTAGTATTCTGGCAAACTACCGCCTACATTGACCGACCATTGATTAATTCAAACATACTAAAATTGGAAAGCCTTTATTAACGGGGTATCGAGATATCACTAATAAATGAAATGTATAAATTAAAACAATTTATGTAAAGAAACAATTAAATGTTATTCTTAAAAAATGGTTTGTCTAGATCTTAAATGCTAACATTTTTTTACGAAAATTAAAGGATGGTAAATGAAATTAATTAATTAATTTCAATTTAAGAAAAGAGACATAAAAAAATGGCCAATTACGAATGAGAAATTTTAACTTTGGGAAAGAAAAAATCGCATTACGAGCACGATCACTACAAACGGAATATAAAAATTCATATAAATATGCTATTTCAGCGTTCGCAAAAGGAATGACTAAAGTTTCGCATATGTAAATGTGTTTCACAGTCACCGTATAGCCAGGATCTAGTACAATATTTGCAGGAGGTAATAAAGAACAAATAAGTTAATTTGTAGGTATGCTGTTCTCCTTATCCACAGCTAACTCATCTAGATTGACGATAGAACTACTAGCACAAATGGTGCTCAGTACTAATGCTCAACATACTGGCCGTCATCACCAACCACCATCACCGTGGTGATGGGTATGTTCGCTCCCAGTTATTCAAAGACTTTCATATCTATCCTCATTTTATCTTTGAAAATAAAGCGAAAAGTGGTGGGATTCCTCTTTTCCTTTAATTTACCTAATAAATTTCGTCTTACTCCGTATAGCACTAGATCCATATTGGTCGTTAGAACCAAGAGAATCAATAGTTTAGCGATAAAGTTTACGTAAAGGTCGTATCAGCTCTCCCTAAAATATGACAAATTGATTGATTGAAAAGTATTTTTATGAAGCTGGTATTCTAATTATTAAAATGCTTCTGTATTGCCAATAAATATTCTTATACCAATCTAGTTAACTAGTCCTATCTGTTCGGATAAAAAGTAACTTAATGTCTTTCCGGCAGCTTAAGGACTCTCTTTTCTTAAACCGCAGATTTTAAAGGCGGAATATTTACCAATTCAAGTTACAAGATACTTACTAAATGAAACGTATTGCTATAAGATCGCTTTCAACAATCTGCGTATTGATATGCCAATGAATTGATTCATATACATATCTGACTATTTGTTCGGCTGATTAATTGAACGCAGTTGCCAACGCAGTTTATACCGGAGTAAACAAATTTTAAAAAATAACACCAAGCTGAGTCATTACACACACCCCATCGTCGTCGTCATCGTCGCCTTATTACATTGGATGTGCACATACATTTTGTTAATGGCAATTAGATCGGTGTGTGTGTGCTGGTCAGAGGTCTACGCATGAATTTATTAACATTGCTAAATTTACACCGACAACAGCAAGAGCTAGCCGAAAACAACTCACTCTCTCTCTCTCTCTCTCTCACTCGGTTACCTTGACAACGGTTATCTAAGGCATGCGTTCTACTAAAGAGAGCAGGCAACAGTAAATATAGGGCTTCTTTTCTTATTAAGCCCACATAATAGGAACATTTTAGCGTGAACTTGGCATTCTTTAAACAGATTAACAGAAATATGAATTAAATTGTTAATGCCTCCAGTTGAAGTTGTATTGTGATCAACGACACGATTAAAACGTAATATAGAGGCTTGAATAAGACATTTTAAACAGACATGAACAGAGTGATAGCGTGGATAATCAAACTGTTTTCCATGTTGCGTATAAACGATCTAAAATAGGATTGGCAAGCTCTTTGTTTAATACTTTCGTAATAATTGAACATAAGTTAAATGTAACACTTAGTAATGAGTAAAATTCTGATTTTATTTTTTATTTAATGAATAAGATAAATGTTTTAAAATAATGTTCGCATGTCTAATTTTATCTAAGTAGGAGTGCATTATATACGGTAATGAAAATGTATGAATGTTACGCCTTGTAAAAATTTTCATAAAGGCCATTTTATTTGAGTCCATTCAAAGTAAACTCCGGTGAACTAAGCTATTTTTAAACCACCTTATTTTAGGACCTTGAAAGGAAAACGATTTGAAAATCCTAACCAACCGTCAAAATTACTCGAGTGTTTGATAAGCTCTGAATATCACGGTCATGAAATCCCTCTGGAATCTAGAGTTCATTCACTGAATTTTGAACTTTAGAGCATTATAACGTGAAACAACGAACTATACCTATTAAGTAAGACATTTACAATCCAAATCAAAAAATTAACTTAATTTAGACTGCTTATATTCCTTAACTTAATCCTCTAAATCAACTTGATTAACTTCGACTTCAACCCTTATTTAGGTGTTTCCTATGATTAAAATGATATTTTTGCTGAATAACAAGTAATAAGAGGCTAATGGTATGACAGTCTTTAAATCGAGTCAAAGAAAGTGGCAAATCAATTATCGTTGTGCTATATAAGAGGAATTAACTGACGAGAAAGTGATAAAAATCATCATCTGGCAAAACTAAAAGACATGAAATCTTGACAATGAAAAAGGTGCTACCACTCAGTACTTAAGATTTATACAGTTCTCTTTTCCGCAGAATCGAAACTGCACTCTGAATTCCCAAAGACTCAAATAATGGTAGAGTTCTATATCGAGACCGAATGCGTACTATAAGTAACTAACTTTCAACAGAATATTTTTTGATGTTAAAGAGTTGGATTTTTAAACTTCCGAAGGCATTGCGTTAGATGCCACTAGGAAAATGTTTTAATTAATTAATGTTGTAAGTACAAAGTTATTAGTGTAGCACTTTGAAATATTATTTAATGAAGAAAGATTACTTACGGGAATTATTCGGTTTTAAATCTAGAGATATATATAGGTATTTGAATATAAACATATGTTTCTGCTGAAATGATAAGCTAGGTAAAGATATGACTACTGTTTATAGAGCATTTAAAATTTCAATCTATCAGTTAATCTTGTGCTTTCACAATTTACAAAAATCCCACTTTTTTCCATCACGTATTAATCTGGTGAAAATGGTGTACTCAAATTAATTATCAGTCAACAAACTAAAGCAGTAAAAATTTAACTATTGTATTAATGGTATCAGCAATGTAGAAAAGAGAGAAACTGTCAATCTAATGCCCTTCTCAGCCTTTCGAACGTCGCTACTACAAAAAAGAAGACAAAGACGGTGGATGAATACTTGTTTTAGAAGAGAAAAGAGCAGGCGTTAGCCTTGAAACAAATAAGACGACAAAAGAGTAGGGCTAAAAAACGCAAGTCCGTCATAATGTGAGGAAACTTATATACGGGTAAAACGCTGAGGAATCAATCATACGGAGAAGGAAGTGAAGGAAGAAAAAATTGGTTAAGATAGCAGATATCAGATAGGAAATAAGATTTTTAGAGATGTACGACAAACTAAAATACATGTATGCATACTTAGAAAGCAACATAAACTCCACAATAATTTAAGTACATAAATATGGAAAAAGATATACTTTTTAAATGTTTTCACCACTTCAAACAGGCAAGCCTGATTTCAACATGATGCTCAAAAGGGAGTAAACAAGTAAACAGACGGTTAAATCGCTTATGTCAAGTCACTATAAGGAAATTGCTACTGACTATGATTTAGTCGGGTAAAACTAAACCCAATAAAAAGGTATCAAGGTATTGTAGTAAACTGTAACGATCAAAATATCTTGAAACCATCGTTTAAAGAATTACAATGATTAACATTTAATGAAAATTAACTTCACTCCACGAATTTCCAAAAGACTAAGAGAGCTTGCGACAGCTTCTTTTACTATTAGAGGACCAGAATTTGGGTAAGTGACCAGATATTAATTCGACTCTGTTATAAACTCATTAGCCTCTAAATAGCCAAAAATTACCGAATTGAATGATATACATGGAATTAAGCAAAACGTTCTATTAGTTCCACATTATCTTCAGCAATGACCCACAATTTTAGTGTATTTTATCAGTTATGTACGAATTTTACTTTATTTTCTTATTGAATAACAATATTTCACTTTATCGACCACCTCCCAGCGAACTTTTTCCATCATAACTTTTAAAAGTCGAATTCACCTGGAATCTTTAGAGGGTATCCTGGAAATCTCGAAACGAAGGTTTTGTTGACTGCTGGGTTGGATCTCAGGAGTTCCATGATTTCCAAGCAGTGGTAGGTCAAAAAACGTCAAAGATGGTATCCAGAATACCCATTTTGTAGCGTACCGGGGACGAAGATAGTTACAATGACGTACCCAACTTTGACCATCAACTTTCACTTCATATAGCACGCTACCTCGCCGAGCTCTGATGATACCTTCTGCTCATGCGCCATTAGGCCGGTGATCCCGCACGTAGACTACTATGCCTGTTGTAAGAGTGCACAAAGATAAAACAGGAAAGGTTTAATCCTTTGGAAGTGGAACATTGTGGATTGTTCTGGATTTACGAACCATAAGAGTTTCGTAAGGATTGCTACGAATTAACGCTGGATGCGGAGTTGTTCAATGCATTAAAAGAAACGCGTCGAAAATCTCTTTCGTTAACTCCTTCCCGCATGACTTTTGAAGTGTCTGATTCAAACCGCTCTGCCTGACCATTTGACTGAGAATGATATAATGGAAAGTAAACATGGATAATATTATGACTCCTACAGAAGTCATGGAACTTTGCCAAAGAGAATTGGGTGCCATTGTCGAGTACAGTGGTCTCTGGCATCCATAAGTTGAAAATATATGGCGAGGACTGCTGATGAATATGGTAATTGTGATGGAGTTTAATGGAATAACTCCGGACCACTTTGAATGTGAATCTATCACAACAAGTTATGAGAGACCATTGACAGGTCCAGCAAAATCCAAGTGTATGCGGAACTCTGAAGCTGTAGTTTCAAGTCACAGACTATGCTCCTGGTGTGGGGGAAGCTTAGTCACTTGTTGGTATTTAGAACATCTTTGGACAACTGCATCGATATCCTTATCCATTCCATGCCAGTTTGCAAGTGTTCTTGCAATAGCTTTCATACGGCCAACACCCAGATAACTGTTATGAAACTGTTTTAACACAGCTAGCTTGAATGCTGAATGAATGACTATACAATCTGCAAACACTAAGCATGAGTTAACCACAGGCAGATTATTACGCCGTCTATTAAGTTGTAGAAGCTCACTCTTTAGGTTTGATTTCGACCATTCTGTACGAACATATATCATTGGTCTTCTTCAGCGGTGAATCTTTGGCTGTCGCATTTTGTATATCACTTTCAGTTATTCGAAGTTTGAGTACAGTGTCAAATAACAGACGTTGCGTATCATCCTCCATAGTCACACTGCAATGGTTGTTTCCTCGTCAGGACATTTCTGATTGTAGATGAGACGAGAAAGGTAATCAACTTGTTCAAATTTCGCTATGTTCCAATATTCTATATCGAAAACATAGGCAACAAGGATGGTCAACCAACGCTGAAGTCGACTTGCATTGTAAACTGGAAGATAAAGAGAAGGAGTTCATGATCCCTAAGTAGGGTAAAATGCTGATCGTAGAGGAATTTATGAAACTTTTTAACGGTGAAAATAATGGTTAAAGCCTCCTTTGCAATCTGATTGTAGTTTTTCTCAGCTGTGGTAGGAGTTCGAGAAGCATGAGGAACAGATTTTTCTGAATCAGGGATCCCGAATATTATGCACTGTTGGCAAAAATGTTCTGTAGTAGATGATGAGACCCAGGAATGCATGTAATTTGGTAACGTCAGTAGGTCGTGGCTTTTATGAAATCGTCGAAGCTTCTGGATCCGGATGACGGCCACTTTCATCAAAGATACATCCTATGTACTTAATAGAGGTACAAAGAGTGTACATTTCTAAGCTGACAGACAGCAGTCATACTCCTGAATAAATGCGATGATACGTCCCTGAAGTCCCCACTGGAAAGAGCCTACAACAACTATGCTGCAAAGGCCCGATATTATGGGATCCATAATTTATTGGAAAAGAGCAGGTGCTGTCCTGACGCGGAATGGAAGTCGGATATATTGGTATAGGCCACGATATGTATTGATAGTCAGTAGCGCTTGTGACTCTGGTGCAACTTGGATTTGCAAATAAACCTCTGCTGAACTAAATTTTGCAAGGCATTCACCACCATTCAGTATCGATATGTCTTCAAGAACTGGTAGTGGGTAACAATTGGATTAAAATGCGTAGAATAGTCTTCGTGCGACTGGATAATTCAATTTGCTTTCCGAACTACAACAATAAATGCAGCTCATTCCGAATAGGAAACGGGTTTCAGAAGGCCTGTTTGTCTCAGATGTTTAGGTTCTTCGTCCATCGTAGACAAAGTGGCTAATGGAACCGATCGCTTAGAAAGAAAAACTGGCTGGACATTCGGCATCAGTTTTAATATTGTCTTACTGTGATTACGTAGACCATGACCATCGTAAATTACCTCGGGATAAATCCGGACCATCACCCCTGCTGTGAATGAAATGATGGATGTAGCAGAATGCACACTATTGCAGGCGACATTTATGGGCAGATTGAAAAGACCAGGTTGACCCAACCAGTCGAGATCAAACAGATTAGATGGAGTCCGCTGCATACGCATTTGTTAAGACGCTAGGTCGCCCTACAGCTTATATTCTCCGTTAGTTTGACAGACTCGCAACAGGCATTGGTTACAAATAGGGAGACTGATTCTAGTTTTGGACAACCCAATGATTTCCACAGCTTTCCTGAGATTATGGTTATATCAGAAGCGGTATCTAGTTGTAGACGAACATGATTCCCGTTAATTTGTAGATTCAAACATTTCCAACTTTGATTAGTGTCAATTCAGAAAGAAGTCAAGAGACTGTCCGATCTGCGGTATTTTGGTTTAGGTTAATAGCACGAATTCTTTTTACGGAAAGTTTGCCGATTTTGTCCTTGACTAGTCTTGGTCATGTCGTTGGTGGATAATTCGGGAGTATCGGAGAATGCCTGTGAGCAACGGGTTCCTTTATGTCCAACCTTTCGGCACTGATTACGCCAATACTGCTTGAAAGGACATTGTTGAGAGAAATGTCAACCTCGGCAACATGGATAAGGTGAAAACGGTTTCTGTCTGGCAGAAGGGTTCGACTGTGCCACAAATTGTGTCATTGATGAGGACATTTTGCGTATCAGACGCGTGGGTATGGAGTCAGAATCAATGAGAGCTGAATCACACGTAAGATTCGCCACCTTAACTCCTTCTCTACCCATTTCTTGGAGCTTTAGGTTGGGGGTTTCGCTCCGTTAGCTTTAATAAGCGAGTTCTTAGTGTTAACCAAGGCTTCGTTTGAACTCCAGAGTTGAAAGTAAGACATCTGAAATGTTCTGGTAAAGTGCCGAAACTATTTTTATCACCGTGAGAGTTTACAACGCCCCCAAAGACATATCAGTCCCCATCATGCTCGATCACAAGATTCGGGTAACTAAAATGGGCATGGAGGAAGAAGTTCTATCCAAACCTTCTTTCATGACGTGCACAGTTTCAGAGTAGGTGAGTTCAGCGAATTCCTCGAGCAGGACTAATTTGACTAACCTTCATATTCGACAGGATCTAGCTTCTTGACGAGGCAACAAATTCTCGTATTTTCATCTCATTTGACAAGATTTACCGTGAACACATACTTGTGTTTATTGTGTCGCGATTCAAAGAATTTGCCTGATTTAGGATCATGAATAAACGGAGGAAAATTGCTAGCAACATTTTCAGCAGCTACAGGATTGGAAAGCTTAACGGATACAGGTTTAATAGAATAAGAAGTAGCAGAAGACATAGATGTAATCGAAGGATTCACATTTTAAAACTTTCAAATTTAGCCGAAAAAGCTTTTACTTCTGCAGAGAGACTGTTGAACATCTCAAACGATTGTGAAAAATCAACTGATTGCCGAAAGTCTTATGGAAAGTTTGGCTTTGACATTGCAGAAAATGTCAGAGCATTTAATTATTGCTTCTCGCCACTTGTTATTGTTCTTAGAAGCCTCCCAACTAGCCACAATTCATAGAATTGAACAGCACCATGGGATTAGGCAAACTTTTTCTATTTCCTCCAGATCAGGCCCAGCAACGACCCACAATTTTAGTGCATTTTAACAATTATGTGGAATTGTAAATAAATATTAAGACTAGTAAACACGTAAATTATTATTTTAACTTTTTTTATATTAAAAGATTTCATAATTGTTAAAACACACTAGAATGATATATAATTAATAATAAAATTAATAAACATGCAAAATATTCCGTCATATCCAACACTCTCAAACCAGTATGAGTAGAAGTCAGTATAAAAACCTGTTCCCATTATTTTCTCGATAAGGCGACTACAAATTCTCACTATTACTTGACAGTAGGAACATTAAACCGGCGAAAATAAATTACACCCTATTAGCGTTAGGGTTGCCAAAGGCTCTAGTTTCCGACAGTGGGACACAGTTTACGTCAGTCGATTTTAAGGAGTTCTGCGAGCAACGATCAATCGAACACATCAGAATCCCTCCGTACAACCCGCAATCGAATGGACAGGCAGAAAGATTCGTCGACACGCTCAAGAGAGGCTTACAAAAAGCGAAAGGGAAGGGAACTATGGATGAAGTATTACAAAATTTTCTGTTGGGATTTAGATCGACCCCGCATCCTGCGATAGCAGAGAAATTCCCGACCGAGGTTTTAATGGGTCGAAAGTTGAGAACGGTGCACGAAGCGATGCTACTGAAGAAAACCCGAACGGACGAGAAGAGGGGGAATAAAAAGAACGGATTTGCTGTTAACACTCCAGTTTATGCTTGTGATTATCGACTGGGTTGCCAGTGGACAGCTGCGATTATCAAAAAAAGACATGGGAGTATGGTTTATGATGTTGAGGTTGGTAAGGACACGTGGGTCCGCCAC
>CAADRB010000042.1:92230-216006 GCA_900708905.1 Hymenolepis diminuta | reverse complement strand
CCGACGAAGACTGGCGGAACCCACTTCTGATAAGCGTTATCTTTCTTTGTATTCGTTGCTTGATACGTTTAATCTTACTCTTGTTCTTCCACCCAGATCTTAGATTATAGATCAGGTTACGGTTCCATCGCGTACAGCTCGAACAAGATGGAAACCTTTGCGTCTCCATATCGATCCGTCCTCGAAGACCTACAAGTGATTTGCCTAAGAAGGAGATGTTAGAAGAAATGGTAATTATTGTCCCCCGCTCCGAATATTTCTTCTATGAATAAAAATGTARTTTCTTTCTTTATTTCCCCACCGATAAAAGACACCTGATAATTACTCTTATTTGTGTAAGCCGATACCGATTGAAAGTGAATTTCGTGTTGACTATAACGTGTCATGTGATCTGCTGTGAGTTATTAGCTTCTGTGTTAAGTTGTTATATTACCGAATTTTCTAGATTGTTGGCTCTGCGAGATCACTACACGAACTCCTAGTTGGTCACGTTATAGCAGATAAGGAACGAGGAAGAACGTGAGAATCGAGCGTCCACACCACTAGTGGCTGATCCTACAAGTAAATTTTGATTTATTGCGAAAAAGACCAGTACAAATTGCTGATCAAGAATCTCCCACTGAAACATTTGAAAGCAGCTTAAGTAAACGTAAAAACGTAAACATGATTTCTCGCAAAAACTAATTAAATTAAAACTGTTCAAATAGGAAGAGGCTAGGAAATTTTGGATAGTCCTTTAAAATAATAGAGAGAACGTGACAATCTTGAAACTAACTAGAAAATTAAAGTTGAAAACTCAAGCCTAAGTTAATGTGGTAAAACCGATAAATACCTTTCAGGCATTGGAATAGGTCATACTCAAAACGAAGTAGAAAATTGAGTTAAATCGATAAGCAAAGTTAGATAACAGTAGGAAATGTGGTCACAACAGATCTATGACAAATTACCACTTCATTTACCATGAGTGATCAATACATCGTAAGCCCCTATATCATGATTCATGCACGCAATCCAATAACTGTTTTTCATCATAATATATGATAAGATGAAGAGAAAGTTGTGATGCTGACGTAGGTATTAAGGTATACTATATGAGACATCCGTTGCCTAAATGATTAGGTGAAATGTTGTGGTTATTAAATTGTCAAGTCAGCATATAATTATATGGGGTCAGGCCAGGCTACCACCTAAGTCCAACAGGATGTTTAAAATTCAATATGGTTAGTCACAACGATTAAGCATCATAATCTCTCCAGCTAAAATTGTAAGAAAAGAATTTAGTAGTATTTTGCTAATTAATGATGAATCGAATAATTTATGAGATAGAAGATATTTGTAAGAATAACTGGCAAATGTGTTTGAATTAACTGCATTTTGCATTAAAGGGAATTATGGAAAGTCGAATATTGATTCTTTGATAAATCTTCTTACTAAACGAATTTCCCAAACACTAAAGTGGCGAATAACATCTTTTCCTAATATTCGATAGCCAGATATTAATGACACAAACTCAGAATGAATGAAAAGGCATGCGAGGGGAAAAAAACAATGGAACAGAATGTGGCCACGGGGGTGGGCATGCCCGCTTAACCGTCTTTGTGCTTTGTTCACCTGACGAGGCAAACTTAAAAATCATGGCTTGACGGTAGGACCAACCTGGACATGACTCACCATGCATATGGATAACCAGCTTAACAAAAAATAATTGCGTAAAAAAGAAAATGTTATATCATAGCAACCTCAAATGTCACGCATTCATTCATTTAACAGCAAAACATGTTGGTCAATGTTCTCAAAATTAAGCTGAATACTTGATTACGATAATAATGATATCCCATAATGCGCCTGTTATTACTCATGACAAGACAAAAATACTATTTGTGTGAATTAAAGGTGAAAGGGGTTAGGTACTACTAGAAGATCAACACAGAATATCATGTTATCTGCATCCTGAAATTATCAGGTCGTCCGATTTTAATTAATGACTAAATCATTACGTTATATCCTGATGTTATGAATTTCAATTATCGGGTTCTGATTCTAAGATTTTTTATTGAGTCAACGTCCGCGATATTAACCGGTAGTAGTTCGTCTCTTTTAATACCCAGAAGCAGCTATCTGGTATTAGCTCTTAAATATTATTAGTACTATTAAATTTTCGCGTTTTCACGTTAAGAGTTTTATTGTTCAAAAGATGGGCGTTAACTAAGAAACACCAAAATTAATTAGAATGTATAAAAGAAGGTATGTTGGAAAAATCGATGACCTAAAGGAGAAAAGAAAAGGTTTCATTTCGAAACCAACTGTGAAATATGAAACGCTGTGTGATTTAGCATAGCTGAAATTGAAGATTTAAATTTAGAATTGGCTTAAGACCCACGTTGACTGATTTTCTCTTCCAATAGCTTAGAGATTGACTTATAAAGAAATGCTTATTTAAGGTAGATATGAAAGGAACATCCGCTAAATTCTGTTTTTGATAGTGAAAAGTAATTCCGAGGAAAAAAAATGTCACTACGATTTTGTTTCATTATGTAATGTTTCATATGTTTCATAAAGTAATTTATCAAAATTCTTTCTGTCAAAATTGGTCAGCTAATTACATTTTGCGATAAAGGTGATCGTTATTAGTCAAAACCAAGTATAGAAAATTTAACTTTTGAGCATTTCTATCGTGGCATTTTCACAAATCTATTTGAAAAAACCTGAAATAGCGATAATAAGAATATATATGAATGAGAGACAATGTGAATTCGAAAGAAATTTTTTCAATTTTAGCAGTCTACCTATTAGAAAACATGTTAAACTATGCTAAAATGATCTGAGTTGTCATCATCCTGCTAATATCTAGGCTATTAGAAAATGATTGCAACATGAGGAACCATCCTAGCATCGCAGACATGAACTCACTCTGAAAAAAGTCGGTTGAAATGGAACATTCAAATATGAAATAGTGAACTATACTCATCAAACAAAACGTGTATATACTTAGTCCAGGATTCAGATGATATGAGACTATTTCCATATCTTGATTTTATTCTATATTTCCACACAAACCCTTCCAATTCACTCCAGTGTTTAGGTGTTTTCTGGGCTTATTAACAGAAAATCCTCATGACTGATTTTAGATTTAATAATAATTAGCAAATATATCAAATAAACTATTTGTTATGGCTTTAGCTATTGTTGTAAATTAAAAGGGGTAAAATAGATAGAAAGCCTGCATCTCGTCACGGTATTTTTGAAACATCCTAATTTAACTGGGATAGTCGTTGAGCGATTAAAAATAAAATAGAATTCAACAAAATACTTGCCAGTTGACTACTAAGGATGTAACAGACACAAGCATTGAGATCTTGACGCATCGGTGTGGTCATTGGATAAAACGCTTTAAGTTTATTAATAGAATTTGTTGCGAAGTTGCAATCCTTAAGTCGTATAGGCTGAATCATACGCCTCATTTGTCTTAACTGTCATGTGATGAATTTTTAGTGGCCGCTCATCTGACTAACACTGAAGTCCGGACAACCAACTCCGCTTATCATAAAGACGCTTTGCTTTGTTCGTCATCTCTCCCTCGTGGAATTCTCATTGCTGTTGTACAATAGACCTTTGATCCTCACTTCAGCCATGGCTTTTTCGCTTTCAAAAAGGCGGCTGTATGCTGCTAATCATTAATGATATTCTTAATTTTGTAAGGAAATTTTTTAATGTAGTAGAATCGCACCGCATTATAAATTCTCATCCCAGCAATGATAGGATTTCTTTCCCATCAAATGTATTAACGTCACCTGTTTTTAGAAGGTATAGCAAAAATATTTGTTAGTACTTTCCAACAGTCTCTCAAGCGCAGTTCAAATTTTAGTATAGTTAAACATGACAGTTATCAGGTTCCCAAAATCTTGCGCACACCGATCAAGTGTGAGTGTCAAGCTAGAATGACAGAAGTTTAATTTGAAGTCGTCCCATTAAATAATTGTCTTTAGAGAAATAAAAATCACTTCTTTGGGAATTAATGGGAGTCAACGGAACATGAATTTATATTTGCTGAGTGGATGATAAGTGCAAATAGTGCTCAAGGTCATTCGTCAGTTGGATTAGTAAGCGGATTTGTTTATGCTCCTATCGCTTCAGTTCTTTCCTCGGTACGAATGCAAAACCAGACCTTTGTAAAACTTGTAAATGGCAAGCTAGCCTTCTCATTTTCGACCACCTCCATAGTTATTCAATATCAATTCCTTTCCTTCTCAAATAGAAACTAGGTTTGGATCGCTAGAACTATGACAATTTCCAATTTGCCTGTTACAAGTAATTACGGCCACCTCTACAAGTATTTTTGAAAGAAATCGTCATAAGAAAAACAGATCAATCAAGGAATTATAAATATAATTCTTATTAACTGCAAAGGAATAAATATGTAAGAGTAACTAGTAATACTGGTTAGGAGATTCGTTCACATATCTTGCTTTCAGTCGCTATCAGATGTAGTTAACATACAGCATGAATAAGTATGTAAATCACGTGAAACCAAGAGTCAATATGAAGAGTGTAAAAGAAATTAATAATACAACTTGATCCCTTGTTCTCGATTAAAATCTCCCATCTATCAAAAATGGTGTATAAGACCTAAGGAGTTTTGTAAAAAGCCAAAGAAACTAAAAGTAGTCTTCAACTTGAAAAGAAATGTCAAACCCGGTTCTTCATTCAAAATATCTGGCTTTGAAATGTATGCATCTTTCTTACCTATTTGAATGAAAAATGAGCTTCTTAATGTAAGAATGTGACGCTCAATGTGATTTGGAGCAAAAGGATTTGTGATATTTATCGTTTGAGATACTGTGAATGTATCTTCAAATATAAGTATTATTCCACATATTTCAAATTTTCATTAATTTAAAGACGATGTATAACAATCAGAGACCTATTCAAATAAGCTATAAAGTACATCAATAGAAATAAATGAAAGACATTAAGATGGGGTTCAAATTATTTGAAATATTGACATCGTCAATAAATTTTGCAATGTTAAAATTATCATAGGCCTTTACATCCTGTTTTTGGATATTAGAAGAAGGGCTTTGAGAGACGGCATGATCAATCATTTTAATTAATTTAAGAGTAAAAAAATAGTGGATATTCTGAACACCAATGCGCTCAGAAAAAATAATATATGATGTTTTTTAGAACATTATACTGATTAAGTGATAAGTGTACAATATGAATCAAGACTCAAATGAGGAAAGACTCAGTCAGTAGCCTGATTTATTCATCGACGTCATCTCGATCCCTTCTATTTACCCCTTATTCGAATACTTTACGCCTCTCTCCATTCAGATGCCATACTATTATTAAATAACGTAAGTTTTTGCTTTACCATGGATATTAATAATTTACAATAAAAACGAAATGAACTCCAACTCCTAAATGAAATATAATGAAATAAATAAATCGTAAAAGTCTATGCGAATCTGTTACTTGGTTACTATGCGACTATGGGTATAAATATTCTAATGTACTTCAGATTGGCAGTCCATTTTATTTTAAATTGCTCAGTGACATAAATTTCAATACGGAATATAAATTCTAATTGCAAAAGATCCAGTTTGAGAGAGGAACCAGGTCTTCAATTTCGATAATTCAAGTATTGATGGGACGACCTCAACATTTAAACTTAAATATGAACATTCATATGAATGTGATTCTCGTTTTTGGATTTTTAAATTCCCTTAGCCGTTGCTGTAACTTGGCTTTAACTGCTTTTCCATGATTAAAGGTCCAATCTACCGTCGTTCTGGAAAATAATCAAAACAAAGTAACCTGCTTTAAGGTTTAATGAAAACTACTCTAATACCGCAGCAACGACAATGACAAAAGCTGTGCATTGTGTGTGCCAGTTGCGAATAAAAACAACATTTATCTTATCTTCACGTGATAAAAAATCGACTTCTATCTCTCATAAAACTGCACTATAGGTAAAATGATGAAAAACAACAATTACTTCTACTAGATTCATGGGAACCTTGAGTAATTCTTTAATTTTTCGCAGAAAATCTATTGAAAATTAAATAGCTAACTGAGGTACTCAGAAAGCCTCTTAAACATTTGTTTTTCTAAAAAGATAAAAAGCGTTTCCATCTACCAAATAAGATTATCATTTTAATCGCATATAAAGAATTTCAGATACTTGAATATTCAGGAAAGTGTCAGGTCATTAGGACAATATTAAGTTCAGAATTCAGTTGTTGGAACATGTACTTGCTGACAAGTGTCCATACAGTACTCAAAACTACATGCTTTATAAATTCTTGTATTTATGCTGTTCCCATGCTCCTTTCTCCTGAACGAACTGATTAACATTTAAATTATTCCATATTTTATTGAAGCAAATAACCACTCAATCACCCGAACACTAAATAACTAAAACAATCGCTTCTGAAAAATTTTTAATGGTGTGCTTAATTGTGATTATCCCGCTGTAGATTTTCTTCTGTGCCCGGTGACTTCTAAGAAGTTAAAATTGTAATAAAATTATCCAGTAAAATTGCTTAGAATTCATGAGAATAAGACAGAGTACAATGATTACAAGGTAGGCTTATACTTTTTAGAGGGAGGACATTAAAAGGGCAGAGTTAAAGAGCATTAAAGAGCGTCAACTTTGGGAGATCTAACCTTTGTTTATGTAAAATAAAAACTGTTTATTTTTCCATTGTGGGGGATGTTCAATTAAATGCATTTACATTTGAATTTAATTCGATTAGTAAAATGTGACGCAATTCTACTCTTACATTTATAAATGAAATTAATATTAGAAATATTTAAAGTGGAATTGAACGTCTCTTAATATAAATTTAAGTACAATCAGCCGTTAATTCTGAGAACTGCAGTAAAATTAATTTGTATTGTTTACAAGAAGCATCATCATTGCATGCTAAATAAGAATTCCTATAGCATTCCACTACATAACCAACAGTGATAGCAATTGTGTAAAACAAATGAATGAATTATATTTATTTGTGATCGATATTTGGAAATTTTCTATAAATCAGTGTATTCGTATTCAAAATGGGGCGGAAGTATGACTAGCTATTCCGAAGTTGGAAACCACAATGACATATATGCAATATTCCATTTTGCACATGATACACTGACTAAGTAGATAGGGTGCATTTTAATGTTAAAGTATGTAATGCATTACACGATCTATTAAAACATTTCGTTTTGGATAGAGAAAAGGCACCTGCAGCCGCTCTTATCAGAATCTCGCATTCTACCATCCCTCTTACTTATCAGAATTAACCAGTTGAGTTAGCTGTACACATCGCTAGATGCGCAAAGTTGAGCACCAATCTCGTGACCTCTGACTTAGAGGTCCTTGTTGACCACACTCTGAATCACGAATTCTAGATAATCTACCTTGTTAGAAATCGTTCTATTAAAACGTCATCAATCACTTTATTCATCATTGCGGAGATCCTGACAAATTAAAAAGTTGAGTAATTACAGTACATAAGACATTTTATTTTAACCACAATCGCGTCTAACTATTTTTGATATCGGATTATTATAAAAAAATTATACATTTAAAATGAATTCTTTAACATCTACTACTCAATTTCGAGTCCATTATGTTCAAATGAATGAAAACTGTTGCGCAACTTTAGTAAGTTATTATTAATTAATAAAATTTATTTTGTGTCAGCTAGGACACAAAGGATCGATTATCATGACCTTCATGAAATTGCACGTAGAACAATAGAATCAATAACGTAACCAATCTACACCGAAGCATCATGACATTTTACGGCATTTCTACTTTTAAATAAAATAAAAATTTTAAATATTAATTCTACATTTTGTAACAAAATCGGAGAAGAGAGGATTTACGAATTATTTCAGAACGGGCTGAACAGTGTTACTGATTGCCCTTGAAAAAATAACTAAACTGGGATTGAAATGAAGAGCACTTATTTTATTGGCTAATTTGTTTTAAAATGAAGTTATAATGAGGTGCTCATGACTGACCATTTGCTAACTTCAAACTTGTATTCACAAACAGAAGGCGTATCAGAAATCCCCTGAAGTCTGCTTATCAATGGGGAAGATGTTTCTAAGGTCTATGACACCATGTACGTATCGTCATAGTATCAAGGCATCACCATGTCCTCACCTTAACACTCTTTCACCTTCCTTTTATTCCTAGACACCCAGTGAAATTTTAAACAATTTTAGCTGATTTCGCTCACTCAAAACCAAGACATAATGTTCCCTAGATCAATTTAGGTTCTAACACCGTCTCCTACTAATACACTAACCTACAGAGCTAGAACCAGCAACTAAACGGTACTCTCTCTCTAGCTCCCGATCACTATTTCTTCCACTAAAACGCTATTCTTAAAGAGTTTCCGGATTTTAGGGCATTCAATAAAAATGTCCAACTGCAGTGAGAAGCAAGTTTCCTATTAAAGTTCACCTTGAGTTAACTCTAGCTAGTTTCGACATGCTTAAAATTCTTTTGATCACCTCATCTACCCGCTCATGGCTTATCATTCTGTATTATCAGCCTTTGGTAAAAAAAATTATTTGAACTTGTAAGACTATCTTAATTAGTCAACTGAGCATTGTGGACGAGAATTAACTCAGAAAATCAAGGGAATAAAACCTATAATTTGAGTTTTAGAACGTGAACCAACGCACTCCCCATTAAGCGAATATTGTCTAACTGGATCCAAAAATCAAAGGAGACATGACCTTTTGATAACCCGACTTTATTCTCAACATCTATTCGATTCCCTTCCTTCAACTATTGGTCAATTCTATTTGCTCGTTCACGAAGAAAAATGTTAAATTTTCCTCTTTGAGGTATATAATAATCATGAGCATGGAAGATATTTTATATGAAACAAAAAAATCGCATATACAAAGGTAATGAAAAAGTGGTGAGTCTTAGTTGAGATCTTGGTTAAAACCTCCTCGAAATCAATTCAATTCTTTCAAGTTTTAAAGTACAATTTCAGAGAGATTCGAGATAAATAAGTAACATGCAATACTGATAGTAGACTTAGAACTTAATCGGGAACTAAAGCAATGTATTTTTCAGTACATTGTGTAGTGTAGTGCTATAAGCGCTACAAAGTCAAATGAATTCAGACGTTTCATTTGCGAATATTTCATTTGTATTTTAAAAGAAATGAAAAAAAGTGGAAAGAATTTGAAGACGGAAAATAATGTCAAAATACCAAAAAGGCAATCATAATCTCTCCTTAGTGTACTAGAATTTTGAAGGCTACACATCTTATCGTCCAATCCGTATCTTCGATACGATTATGATTGGCTATGTAACCATCTTTCCAATTATTCGCTGCCAAATGTAGGCTTTCTTATGCCCTTCCACATTCAAGAATATAAAATTGAGAAATAGATACAACTGAAAAATACTTCTATGAATGTGAACTTCAGAATAAAACAATCACACTCAGTCGGAAGAGAAATCAAACCGGTGAATTTGAACACCAAACGTGCGAAATGATATCAAGTTTTGTAGGTCTCTTCCTTCGGTTTACTAATATTTGAAACCTAAGTATCCCTTTAAATAAATGGACATGTTATTATGTCATGATTAGATTTGAAATAAACTTCATTAATACAGAAAATTCAAATAATTGAATAGGAGGAACAAAATTTCAAACGGGGTTTAACGTATTCATTTGAATTTTGTCGCGTAGTAAATAGGCGATGTGTTGTAAATTTTCTATAAAAATTAGCCAACTTCTATGCGTTATCGGTAAATTCCGTTTGAAGCGATCTTAAATTTTCAGTTGCGTGCCTGAATGAGCTCTCATTAAATTCAGGTGCATAAGTGCTCGTACCGATTTTCTGTCTTATGTGTAGTCGCATTCGTTTTCGTATACTTTTTAAATTCAATACATTCTACCGAACATTCTGTTCTTTGACATTCTATTCAACTCAACATTCAAAATAATAACAGGTAAAACTACTACAGTGCGGAGGAAAATCGTTTAAACTAATGATTTAAGTAAGAATAAAATCTGCCCAATTGCCCACACCAATACGTGCGCACACAATGCGATGTTCGCTCCTCTTAAAATACAAAGTCCACTACAGCGGTGAATTGTAACAGAGAATTCTAAGTCAATTAAACAAACACATTGTGTGGAAGTGAAGTGCTCTATTTTTAAGCAAATTTGAAGAGTACTCTAAGACCTCGTCTTCTCTCTCTGTGAGAGTATAAAGATGTCCTGACCCCAAAATGAGAATACTTAACAGAACACGATTCCAGTTTAGGCAGGAATCATTGGATCAGGTTTATTTCTTTAGCATAATGTGTGAGTTGAAATTTTAGCTGAATCTTGCTAACACAATATATAAAGATACAACTGTGATCATCAGTGAAAAGGATGTGCAGAGGATGAACAAGAGTGAGTCTAATATTGGTCATCACTGAGTTCGCAGACAGATCCGGAGGGAAAAGACTTGTCACTTAAAAGAAGACATCTCTTCAGCACTTTGTTAAGAAGGTTAATGTTCTGACTATGGATTGATTAAGTACCTGGTTTAGACAGCAATATGGCAGTGAGGAGGTACGGATATATTAGAATAAAGATCAAAAAATATATTGCTAGAGAAGTGAATTTCGTTTAGCCTTATGAATTCCTTCCTATCAATTTTGGAATTAGAAAATAAACGAGATAGTTTTAGCCGGTATTCTGTCCTCATAGTCAGGAATACTGAATGGTACCTTTTGAATTTAAACAAGTATTTTCAGAATATGCCTATTTCTCAAACCGAAATTACGCAAAATACTTTTGCTCCATTTAAAATGAACCGGTTATTCAAATATCTATTCAAGACTCCCATTTTCTGAATAGTTTAAAATCATCCAAACCGATCTATAATTATAAAGTTGCGGTAAATACAACTACTAATTTTTGCAAATTTAGTCAGCTCCAGAAGTGTGCAATCTTTGGTTAACAAACTAATTAGACCTGTTTAACGAAAATGCGAAGGAATGTGGATCTTTCTTCTTACAATAATGTTATCTATTGCAGTTCGCCACCTAACAAACTCTAAAACTTTCAAATACCTAAAAGCGAGGTCTTAAGCATAAAACGCGATGATCACTACTTGAGTTTAAGAAAAAACTTTCATTTTTCGGGATCATTATCTTCAAATTCCATTTTACGTATTCTCCAACAAATATAACATTAATGTCTACATAGAACGTGCCTTTACGACGAATTTTGACGGATCATTTTGCCACACTTAATTATAGATACTGGTGAGGTATCGAGTGAGAAATCATAAAGCTGCACGTACGTGAAAAAAAGAAGTCATTTTAAACTCTCATTCTGGGCAGAAAGATGGCATAGTAGAGGTCTTATGATACCAAACACACATTCTAATACCACTATTTTATCAGTATTAATTAGTCAGTCTAATAATTAGTTGTGTATCAGTCATGTGACAAGAACGTTAAGAACTACGCTATCGGCGAACACACTGAGTTTTGTCATTCAAACTACCATGTGGTGGTCTTACCAGGAGCCAGACATTCTGACCTTACATAAAAACAAATCTATTTTTAAATAAGATTAAACTAATTAAATGGCTTTTTAATCGCAATTGGCGTAAATTGTTGAAATATTAATTCTAGCGCTGTAAAAGGTCAACAAGAATAGTCACTAACGTTGTCCACCTATACCACATAATGATTGGTTGCTATATGACTATTTCTCACCAAATTGGATGCAACTATTTCACTTGAAACAAAATTCTCTTGATAAAACAAATTTCTAGTGAGAATAAAGATGATGGAGCACTAACTAGTGTTTGTTAGAAGATTATCTTTACCCCAATCCCAGCATTTTGCACTTGTCATATGCATACTCAATCCCTTCGAAGAGAAGAATTCAGAGTTCTATTATACAAATCTAACAAGGTAAAGATAGCCGACGGAGTAAAAATCACAAAGTTGGACATTCAGCAAACTCAACAGCAATATTTGATGAAAAAGATCTAGATTTAAAGTTTAAAATGTGCATGAATTTTCAAATCGGTAAACACTCAAGTGTGGTTGGACTTTCACTGAATGTGCACTGATGAGTATACAGTTAATTCATATTTAAGGTCATAGTTCTGACAAATTTGATTACTTTTACCACTACGAAGCACGTTCATCCCATCAATCCAATTAACTTTATTGGCTAATGGCTATGTATCAATATAAAGGAATTTATGTAGCTTTTGTGTTTGTATGTTCAAATAATAACAGACAGAATCAAACTCATAAGAACTCTAACTAACACTTCCATTGAATATGCTTCTACAAATAAGAAAAAAATATTCAGACCGAGAAATACTATGATTTCATCTGACACAGCCCTTTCTAGGGTCCTAAATATAATGGGTAGATGATAATGAAGCCTTCATTTTGAGCATTGAGAATTAATCTTATTCCATTTTAGGTGTCTTGCAGTCAGTTGTGTAAGTGTGTGGGTGGACCCATGCACACACACGCAAGTGCAAAGGTGTTACCAACCGCTCATTTCAAAACATTGTGGTGCACGCGAGTCGATGCCTGAATAAGCGTATAGAGAAATACAAATGTTTGCAAGAGCATGAATGCGGTGTGCACTCAAATCGATTGTGTTTATACCTTGCCGAGCAAGGAAATCAGCTGTTGAGAGATCAGTCATTGTGATCTGAATTAAACTGTCAAAAAGAACTCTGAGTAATTCGAGGGCATCCTTCAATCTTCAGTTTTAAATAGTCAAACTTAACCTTTACATAAATCAATGAATAGAAAGCAGATAGGTTGTGCATACAATACTTCGATAGATCGTAGAAAATAAGAACAAGGGTGTAGTTTCAGCAAAAACGAATCACTTTTCGGTATAAGAGAACGATAATAACTATTCCAAACTGACAATCAGGTTCAAATGTCACGGTTCAATTTCATCAAAATTATGAAAACATTGTATTAAAAAGTTTTCAGGAGGATTGATATTTTACATCAATGAAACGAATTTAGTAAAATGTTCATTACATAAAAAGTACAGCAATAATGAGAGAAAGCCAAAATCATCCAAAACATTTGCAACGAAAATAAGAATAAAAGAAATAAAAAATTCCAAGTGTATATGATTTAAATATGTTAAGGAATTTTCAAAAAAACAAAAGACTTCTAAAGTAGATTCTCCTTGAGGTGAAATTAAATATCATATAAATACAAAACTAACAGGTAAAATGAAATCAAACTAGCAAGAGACGAAAAAATTTTAACAAAGCTCATGCATTCTATGAAGCACAAAAAAATATATAAGAACTAAATCAACTTCATAAATATTATTTTATTTAGTAACGTTAAGGCTTAGAGAAGTGAAACTCACTGTCATCTCCTGAAATAGCATCGGTAAGAACGGGATCCATATTCAGATCGGAAGAAAAGTGAGGCAAAGACCCACACAGGTGTGCTGGATATTTGTAATTCATCATTTTCACCCGAAGCTTACGATGATATTCCCATTTAGAGGAAACACGAAAACAGATTTTGGCAATTTCATATAATGCGGTGTTGTGAAGGTCACAAAAGTATTTAACATCAATTGCAAAAATTTTTATATAAAATTAAAAAATTTAAAATATGATTATATTATATATTTTTCCAGCGAAATATGAAGTTAATTAATGATTATATTACAACCATTTAAAATTTTCATAACTATCCCATCAGAGAACCTGATTAGTAATACAATGTTTAATGTGTGATATTTTACACAATTAATATTATGGATCAAACACTGATTTCACAATTTTACAATTCTGCAAGTCTATAAATTCTGGAACGTGGCTGATGTGTCGGATCAGCCTGATTTTTTAGTGTCCGTTTTCAGTAAGAGTGTTGGTTTTTTTTTTATTTTGGTTTTATTTTTTTATATCCAATTTGTATCTTTAAAATGTTTTATTTTTTCTTCTCTCACTTTATCTTTCCTTTTTTTTATTAGAATGAACAAACTGACATTATTTGTTCGCACACATTCGTGTACTTCATATTTTTCCCTCCATGCCTCTACCTTTTCGAATCCATCATGGTTTTCCGGAAGGGCTCCTCGAACAGATCTTGCAACTCCTACGGCACATCTGGCCAAGCCTTCTGCTTCTATTAACCGGTTTTACACCGTTCCAGGAGACATTGCATCTCGAGTGGTTTCTCCCTTTCTCACACAAGACCATTTAAATGAGCTCAAACTTTTTGATGATTTTTCTCTTCTTGTTCGAAAATCTGCAGTTGATGTAATGGCTTGCATGGAGTCTTCCAAGCTTACCAACTCAGTTCCTCGATTTGTCCTTTATGGCCAGCCTGGATGTGGGATATCAGTCCAACTTGCGTATCTTGCCCACTACGCTGCTGAAAAAAATGGACTGATTTTCGCTTTCCCCAATGCTGAAAATTGGCTTGATAGATGTAATGACTTTACAGCAAGTAATAACTATCACCAAGATCAGCATAAGGATGAATTTGAGGGCGAAGCGGTAGATTTTCCTAGTCGATCTGCTGAGTGGCTAAAGAGCTTTGTTAAATTGAATTCTTCTAATCTTGAAAAGGTGGTTGGCGTTATTTCGTTTTTTGCAAGTTTAATGTACTACTGTCTCATCTTGAAATTACGTTTTTTATTGTTTTAGATCAATCCTCAATTGTCGAAACAAATCGAATGGACTTTGAAGGATGTAGCTCCGGTAGGAACACCGTGGTTAGAACTCATTAATTTCGCTCTAACGAGGACAAAGTATTCTACTGATTGTATTGGTATTCTTCTTCGTGAGGTATGTCTTTCAAATTATTTTTGCATCATTTCTGAACCGCTATCTTTCTATTATGTATATTTTTGTTCTCTTCAATTTTATTTTAACAATTTACTTTGACTCGTATTACAGTATGTATTTCATACTTTCACGGGAATCTGAAACTTTAACTGTATATGATGGGATCTTTTTGTTCAGCAGAAAGTGTGGAAAAGTGTTTGGTTAAAGGTATTCAAATGTTCATCTGTGTATATCCAGTGATTGATTTGATCAATCTCGCCTGTTTATACTGTCATTTTTCTGTCAGGTTGGTTATCCTCCATTTGTTAAAGATAAGTGTTCACAATCACTTCCTTTAACTGATTCTGAGAATTTTAGTTATCTCTAGGAAAATCATTTTAATTTGACTTAAATCTTGAGTTGACCTTTTTTTAATCTTGCGTAAATCTTGTTCTTTTTAATAATTCTATGATTTTTCGTGAAGGAGTATAACTTCTTGGAAGTTCATTTTGCTTGTAATACTGGTGGTTGTGGGGCGTTAACCTAGTATCTGCTTATCCAGTTATTTCGAATAGTTCTTTTTTGATTAAACAAGTTTGGCTCCATACATTTGTAGAATGCTCATTTTAATCCTTTTCTTCCATTAATTTGAGATTAGACCTTGTTCAACAGCCTCCTAAACTTCCAATTAAGAATTGAGCGCATACCTACTGGCCCATACATCTGCACGTTCTAATTATCAATTTTTTTATTTTTCATTGGAAGATGTATAATCGTACGACTCTTGTCGTACCTCCATAAGCCATCTTTATCACAATCCAATTTCCATTCACTCAGTACTTTACGCCTTTTTTCTCTTTCCATTCTCAGTATCCTCTATTCCTCTCATTCTTCCTCTCTCATTTCACGACATTTTTCCGATGCACATTTGTCCAACTCAACTTTTGGTCTTCTTATTTTGGAAGGGCTGCTGTATCCTGTTAGTCTCTAGAGAGATCATCCGCATTTTTAAGGGGATTTCTGAGTCTAATTTGGTTGAGGTATTAAAGCAGCTCTATCATCTAGATTAGTGCTACTTTAAATGTCTAATCAATCATTACTATTGGTTTTAAATGTAGATCTAAGGTAGGTGCCTTATTATGAGCCTGTTGTTAATTATTTAATTTACTTTTTTAGATGTCATTCGTTTGTATTTCAACCCAAACCTACTTTTTTCCTATGAAATAATTGAGATTATACGTTATTTTTCTATTTCCTGAGTTGTTAATTACTTGTCTGTGAATCTCATTATTCCCTACCTCATTCAATAGCCAAGTAAATTCGTATCCCAGTAATTTATTCGTACGTAGTCTATATTCATCTTCAATTGATTGAAGTCGGTCATAAAATCTTACACTAATTGTTACCGCCTCTAGATGCGTGCCCTATCGGCTAGTGAGCAAGCAGTTCCCTGTTATCTCATAATCGACGGAGTAAACTTTCTCTGGTGTCGTGGAACTCGAATGCAGGACAAGGTATTGCTAAAGAAGGTGGCGGTTGACCGTCTGGCCATTGTGCATCACCTGAGACGAGCTTTGAAGGGCGATTGGCCAAATGGTGGGATTATAACCTCAGTCAATGAACGTGCTGCCTGGCCCTCGGATCGGGAGCATCACACTCCAGGGTAATTTGAAGCGAAATTTATTCAACTCTAATTTATACCTTACACTTTTTTCAAATACGCTCTTGTGCCAGATATGTATAGCCGCTCAATGAGCGTTCGATTTGATAATTTTAAGTTTGGTAGGAGGCAGAATCGAATAAGAGTAAAATTTGTAAACAGAATATGTCCTTGGGCTCTGGATTACAAAATTAATGTTTCACCACTCTCGTATCTGGTAATGAAGTCGATTACCAGGCAGCCAATAAACCCCACATCTACGTACATACAGGCAGTTGTGTTTTCTTAATAAGAGAATTCTTGCTTAGGATGTTGACTTCAAATTTTCCTCCTAAACATTTTAAAATTCGAAAGAACCAGTATAAAAATGTGAACGCTGGACAACGCTTCTGCTTATCAAGTACTTTATAAACTAATAAAAGCTAATGTGTTTGGAATGTAAGATGACGGATCTAACTTATTCTTAAAGAGTAGATTGATTTGTACATCAGAACTTAATCTGTCAAATTATAAATTCCAAGGGTATGAGAAGTTATCTTAAAATTATTTGAAAGGTATAGCGTTTTTGTGCATATTTTGGGTAAGTACCGAATGCATTGTTTTCGGTGTCCTTAGCAGAGGTCTTAAAATTCCGCAAACAGTGGTCGTTTCCCGGGCACCGAATTTTTTGATTACTTTTCTTTCATCCTCACGCCCATAATTGAAGTTTCCTCGTCATATTACATGTAACAAATTAAATCCAAGTATCCTGACTGTATATAAAAGCTATATTTTTTAATTAACTGAAGGGTAAAGCTACAGATTTTCACCCTTGTTTCTACTAGATTCGAATAATTGCATAATACCTCAGTGAGCGACGTACAACTATACTGGTTGAAACATAGCTTTGTGTTAAATCTAATAAATAAGTCTCTCAAATCACGATGTTATCGTTTTTATGCATTCAATCGTATTATCATTAGCACACATTTCACAAACCAGTTATAATTGTTTTGCTATTGCAAAAATCTGCATTTCAACATACACAAGTGTTAAGACTGGGTTACGGTACCACTACCCTCATAACGACTGTCGGGATTCGGGCTTATTGAAGTTGGAATTTACAACTTCGAAAAGTTTTTTTAAATGAATACCTCTCAAGATAATGTATTCTGCCCTTTTGCTGTCAAATTAATTGGAGCTGTTTCATGTAATACGTGAATACGAACCTTCATTCTTGAAATAATCCAGCCGAATTTAAAGCCCTTAAATGTATCAAATCTAAAAACGAGATTTTTAAATTTTATTTCTCACTTTCTACGGTAAATGTAATGCTAATCGCTATTGCTGTCCATCTAAGATATTTAATGCGAGCTCTTCCCGATCATACTTTTTTGAATGAATTTTATGTAAATATAAATGAAATTGGGCTTTCTTTACAAACCTTACTATATAGTCCAGAATCGGTTTGATTAAAAAGGAAGAAGTTAGGTTATAAGCTAGATAAGTCATTTACTTGAAATTGTTTAGACATTATGGTGAGAAATATTCGTTGTACATCTTTATCACACAAATAAGTAGATCATATGTAGAAAACCATCTAAAAACTCACCTCAGATCCGCGTAACTGATTGAAAAAAGGACCAGATACGTCTACCTAGAGGTAAAATAATGAGACTGCATCAGGGAACAACGATTCAACTACCTTTAAACGAGAAGTATCAACGACACACTGAATTTGGTCAATTAAGGGTGCTGCTGATAAAGTAGCGAGTGGTACATGTGTCAGTGTCTTTAAGCGGGTAATAAGATCATATTTAGAGAAGAAGTTGTCGGATACTTAAGCTCTCTGAATTCCTAGTGGAAGTTGACTTCAATGGAACATACTAATATCAAACTTGACTAAAATAACACCTCCATAAGTGTAACTTGATTGTCAGTAAGCCCAACTAAATAACCTTTTTTTACCTTTGTGAACAACGAGACTTTGCTCTTCCAAGATTAAATCATTCTGCAAGACTACAGGTATTTCCAAGGGTAATCAAATCAGAAGTCTGAAGTTTGAGTGCGAATCACAAACATGTTTCACAAAAGCGAATAAATTGAGGAAGAAGGAGTAACTATGATCGCCGACAGTGTAAAATCAGAGAAATGATACGAACTTCGATACGCCGAATTCGTTGACATTTTTAGTGTCCATTGTTAATGAGATAAGCAAAAAATAAAAATTTTTCACATAGCTTTTGAGATAAAATTGGCATGAGTCAACAGTATGCTGTCACGTTTGAAGCGTCTCAACTAATGGCAAAATTTTTCCGTTTTTATGTCACTCCAACTTCCCAAGTCAAATAGGGGAGACCGCGACACTTGACATTGTAGGGGAAGGTATCCTGGTGGCTATACTTACGGGGAGCTCACATTCTACCACTTCCCTTGTGGGCCAGATTTCTGCTTTTAGATTTAACGGTAGATCTTCAGGGTATCCTAATAATTGACTGACCTCACTTTATTCATATAATGTTCGTTTGATAATTCGTTGCTTTCTACTTTTTAGCTACCTTCTTACAAAACGCGGTTTTGAAACAATGGATCCTTTTGTTCCCGTACTGGTGCCGAACTATACTAACAGTGAACTGGACGCTGTTATGCATTTCTACGCAGAGC
This sequence comes from Hymenolepis diminuta, assembly GCA_900708905.1. Taxonomy (NCBI): domain Eukaryota; kingdom Metazoa; phylum Platyhelminthes; class Cestoda; order Cyclophyllidea; family Hymenolepididae; genus Hymenolepis; species Hymenolepis diminuta. The sequence continues at coordinate 196,883 of CAADRB010000042.1, read as the reverse complement.
ACAACTGGTTCTCGAATCCGGCTGCCTTGGAATCAGATGGTCGAGCAGAAATCGTTTTCCTCTCCGATGCGAACCCACGAGAATTGGCTCGAATTTCTGCGGAGTGGTAAATTGTAATTACCCCGTTCTCTAGATTTGTACAAATAATAATAATTTGCTGTAGATAGAAAATTTGTTCCCGGTTTGATAGAGGTGTGTATTGAATTAAAAGATCCTAGTTATTTATCAGTTATGGTTGTAATTGCAATTATAACATATAGTATTTCATTTTTAACTCAATTTACTGATCTTTTCAAATAAAAATAATGGGTGCCTTGATTTGGATCCCATTTTTCATCTCTCAATAAAATCTTTTCGCCTTTGACGATCTTCAATTTGAAGTGATCTGAATATTACCCCTCATACTGGATACTATCATAACTGAATTTCAGTTTGTCCTATTTAAATCGGACGCTAACCTAACTGAATCAATATTAGCCATCATTCGAGTTTACAGCTCGTCAGTGTAGTAACTTAAGGTCCTCCAGCAATCGCCCGCTCTTCACACAAGAAAAAGGTTCCAATCTTCCTCTTGAATGACAGTCAATGCTTGAAAGCGTTGGTTATCTATTCGATTCCCTATATGATTTAGTTATCTACGCTATTTCTTGATGTAGTGGTTTAGTTTATCCCACAAGCATTGTTTATGCCTGTCTCACTTTCGTAAATTCCAATGAAAGGACACTAAGTGTACCGGTATCATATATCTATAACGTTGGAGTATTTTTCTATTTCGGATGTTTCTGAGTGTTTTTTATCGTTGCATCCTATTGTTTTTTTTTGGTATCCAGTGTCCGGCCATATGATACGATGACGTGGTAGATTAAGGCTAAAATGTCTGTTAAAACTCTGAAAGGAATGATCAATAAAATGTATTAAGACTGACCATACTCAAGTGTTTTTGTGCTTACATGTGAAGACATTAAAAACGCTTATTCAATCATTAAATACAAATTATTTAGAACATGAATTGTGGCGACGTGAGATGCAATATTTAAGCAGAGATAGGCATTACCGTATATATGTATTAAAAGAATCAACAGCACTATTTTCGAAATGTTAAGTAAAAGAAAATCGCACTTCACTTTGACTTCTTTCGCTCATTATTTGGGCTAAAATAGATGTAAAAATTATTAAATAATTCCTATAGAGTTAAGAAGTAAGAGAAATCCTAAACCTACTTTTGATTATACTGCCTCATTGTATTATATTCAACAATAAATACATTTGGAACATTTGTGAAATCCTGAAGCATGAAAAGCTTCCCAATTTTACTGAAGAGAATATTGTGATTCTCATATAATATGTTACCTGTTAACAATCCACGGGAACCAAGGTGTACAAATGACGTGAACCAAAAAGAACCAAAAGCTACCAAAAATAATGCCCACAAGAGCACCGATGAGGACTTGACTCACGTAGTGAAATTCTAAATAGATTCTAAAAAATGAGGAAAATAAAAACAAGGATTTCTACCTAGCATAGCAGACGATAGTTGATGAGACGAACATGAAAATTGGAGTAAGAAGTCGAAAAGCAGAAGAGTAATACCGGGATGATAGACGATATATAACAAAAAGAGCAAAGTAAGCCGTCATGAAGAACATAAACTGAGCATGATTGGATGGCATTCCATGGGAGGAAACAAATAACGAAGCTAAAAATTGCCATAAAAAATAATGGAATGTACGATGAGTGGGAGGACGTGGTGCTTTAATTAATTTCTTCATGACCTTGCATATACATTCATTCGTAAGCATTCCAAATGCATATAAAATCTATAAAATTAAACTCGTATAAGGAACTTACGGTATGCAAATCTCGCTTAATAAGAGTCAGGCATAATACGGAGAATGCAACTACCAGTACGACTTCCGAAATGCATGCTGCTAAGTAGCTAATATGGTCATCTGATTGTTGTAAGTAAAAATTGAAATACCTCTCTTGTATAATACAAGAAATGTATCAAGCGGCTTCCACATTTCAAAGTAATCCATCACGGACGACGAATACGCAACCAGGTTAATTTTCGTAGCCGCGAACAGCGGGAGCTGTCTTCAATACACAAATTAGCTTATATATACTTAAGATGTACTAACAAATTGAGTTTATATCGTCTATTACTATTATCATTCAAAAATTTTACGTGAACTTTCCGCTTAAATTATTCATTTTTAAAATAAGATTATCTCGTTTAATTGATGTGAAATGTTTCTTAGAAAAGGGTAGTAGCTCTTGTATTATATTGTTTAGCTGATTATTTTCGCCCATTACTATGCTAATTTAAAGTGCATTAAATATTATCTAGCGTAGTCCGATGAAAACTCGTAAGTTTGTAATACACTCTCTATTATGAACCCAAAAATAATTTCTTAATCACGTTAAATTGGTCTGAATAGATGACTATCGGTAACAACTTTCGTAAATGCTGAGGCTGAATTGTTATTTATAACGAAATGGCGCTGTGTTTTTTCATTAATTAAGTGTAAAATCAAGTGTAAAAATCAGAAATCTACTGATCACAATCATGTTGCGGAGTCCTTTTAATACCTTAGGATACGCTAGGTGTGATCTCATTTTCGCTTTATTTTTTCTTCATAAACTTGTCGATAGAATTTTTACCTTAATAATTTTATATTTTGGACTTACATCAACAATATATATAGTCCCGATAAGATGCCAATTTATTAATACAATAAATCGATACGTTTTCGCGCACATGCAAACATTAGATAATATTATCTGTACGCCAAAATCTTATTGAAATTCTGTAAATGAATAACTTTCATAGTCTCCGAAATATTTTAACACACCTGGCTGCATTGTGTTGTTTTGATTAAAATATTCTCAGCTAATGAAAATCGCTACTGCATTATATGATCGCTAAATAACATGTGACTACACATTGTTTATGGATCATAAGCAATTGAGATATCATCCAGAGTGCATATCTATGCTTAAGGAAAATAATTTCAATAATTTCAATATTATTACCAGCTGAATGTTTCACTATTTACTTTTACAGATCATGATATATTTAATTAACCAATTCATAGAAAATTATATCTTAAGAAGAAAATAACTGAGCATGTAAATCATTCGCGGATTTCGGTTTATTTCTCCAATGTATCATTCGGACGATAAAACAATAAGTAGGAATTATAGTTATTATTACCGCAATATGTATGTTAATTCAATGTATGTTAACATATGAGTTAACTATAACGTTGTGTTTTAATAAATAGAGTAAGGTTATCTTTGTATTAGCCCTACTTTTAAATGGCGGGTCGTATCCTAGTTTTTCTTAGTGTGTTTTGTTTATTCAACACGATATTGGCTTGGGATGTAGGGTTTACTTTATCACTAATATTTTTAGTTCCAAGTATCGCAAAATCCTGGATGTGACAAGGATTGTCAGGGGGAATTTCCAAATTTAGTTCATGTTTCTGCCAAAAATGCGAATTTTTCTACGCACTTTTTCACCGCAGCATCTGCTGTTTTTGGTGCTCCTTCAATATTTATTGTTAAAAGCGCAAAGCCAAATGCAAATGTTACACTTGATTGGAAAAAATTATTTGATAACAATATGTATGATGGCATTAAAATTGAAGGAGCTACCGATATATACGGTCTTAGTTACTTATCGGTTTGCCTAATTTTGATTTTGTTTACCTGATAGATTTTCGATTTTCGAGATCCTAGCGACAACTCGGACTTGTCAATTGCAAGGAAAAGCAACGAGTCCTTCCAAGAATATTACCTTACCCAGTTTGAATATTCACTCGCCAAAGTTGATTTTACTCCAGACCCAGATACTGGACTTATTGAAATCCACTATCGGTCGGAACCGCGAAGACGCCACAAACTTCTTAAAGACGGAGGTCATATTGAAGTTAAGGCAAGCCTCTGGGTGTCTATCAATATTTTTATTTTTCGTAAATTTGGTGCACATTCTTATATTGATTTTTACAGATTTTTATTCCAACGAAGGATGATGAAATTGAGCGCCTCCAAGGAGGTCTATCCTTTAGGAGTATGATCTCCTTCCATGGTTTGACTATCCTGCATCCCGATTCAAAACTCGGTGTCGGAGTGGCACTCTTTTCGAACATCAGTCTCTCTTCTTCGGGTGATTTCCGAGAGAGCAAATACCTTGATGACTTTGATGGATCTGGTCGAAACAGAGTAGGTTTGATATGTTAAGTTCTTGCGTCGCCGACTATTTTCACGAAATTTCTTTGAGATAACTCAATGGCGGAAAAGCATAGTATCTTCGCCCCATTGTTTGGTTTGTTAATTTGGTTTATAGATGAATTTTGATACTCATGTCGTAGGGTCGAAGTCGAGATTACATATGCAGTGGGTTACTTTTGTGATGGCTGATTCGGTTTCTTTTAACTGAAATAGTTTATCGTATTATATGACGTTTAGCTAATAAATACTTTACTGTAAATAAATGTCGTTTCTGTCCTGCGTATTTTAAATGTTCTTATTAATATTGATATTCATTAAGTATTATTTATTCCTGCCATGTTTTTCAATTGAAAATTAATTTATTTGAAAATATTTATTCACATTAGTTTTGAAATATAGTGCATAACTGATTATAAATTGCATGAATGTAAGTCGTTTTTTGCCTAGCTATGGATGTTGTACAATGAAAAAGCGGCGCTGGGTAACTGTTTTTGACGGACGAAGATTCAAACTCTTTTATATGCTCTTTATCGTTCATTTCATAGATCAGCTGTAACTCGTTTGATGACATCTGGAATTGCTTTACCTGTCATAAGCTAGGAGTTCATCATTAAATTTCCCGTAGACCTAGACAAGTTACTGCAAATTATTTAATACAAATTTTAGATTTTATGGATCCTTAATATGTCGACTACATTACAAGTATCTGTTAGAAAGACAAATTCACCTTCAATGGCATCCCGCTAACGAATACACGCATGACTTTGTTGATGTCACATGCTATCTCCGAATGAAGACAAATTTCTTTCGATAGGTGTCCCTTTGTTAGTCACCTGAAGTTCTGGGGTACGTATGATGTATCACAGCCCGTTTCTTTGTTCTATTTTTCGTCTTGTTCGGTCCTGTCTCCTTTAGTCACAGGCATGTTTCGACTCGTTAGATTTAAAACATAAATCTAGCCAACATTTTGTGGCGGTATGAATTTCTGTGCTACATTGAGAAAATTGTTTTAGAGTAGACCGGTCTTCAAACTTACGAAATGAACACGTTTCATCTATTTCTTGAAACTCACAGTTTATTAATATTTTTTCTGTATAAACAGACTTGGAGTACTTGAATAGTTTATTTTGGCCTTGATGTCGAATTTCCCCACCATACTATTTGGTTTGAATATTTTATATTAACTCTATGAGGTGTATCTGATTTTTGAATAGACATATTGAATATCCGCATCTCATCTCGAAGGTGTGATGGTCAAAGAGGCACCAAACAAAACCGTCTCCCTTTTGCTAAATATAATATCAGAAGTTCTGTGTTTCTGTTAAAATCGTATTTAATGCGAAAGATAGCCATCGTTCTCGATTAATTTAACTGAATATGTTATAATTAGACATCGGTGGTTGAATGGTAGAATGATGGAGAGAAGTGGTAGTGAATGCACAACTGGAATTACGGTATGCAAAGTTGAGTTTACTACCTGGCGATCTTTGATAATTTTACGTGTCATGTGATTGTAGGGGCAGAGCAGATATGAGTCAACTTGTTTGTCTGTACTTTGTTCCTTGTCTATGAGAGGTTGGGACTAAATTGATTAGTCAATGAAATTGTCTGCAATCCGCGTGATAATAATATGTTTTTGCCGTGATTACTGCCTATGCCTCACTCGCTTCGATGTAGGCGGTTGCAGATTAGAACAAATCATATCCGCTAATTGGCCGTACTCCTTCATATAAAAGCATTTCAAACAAAGCAATGAACACTATTATAACTTCTAATGTGGTGGTCTACATGTCTGTCTCAATTGTGAACCCATAAAGATGGATTTGATAGTTTTAAGGAGGGTTATGACTTTCGTTTTTCCCCCAACTTAAGAAGCGTGGTCTAAGTAGACCTTTAAGCACGTAATATGGATATGGCTAGTGAATATGAAAGGACAAAGTCTACAAGATGTATGAAAGATGAAAATAAGGACCAGGAAGCCTAAAGATTACAAATGGTGAGAGCGGGTGGCCATTTGCTTCTAGTCAACGCCCATATTGAACTCCCAGTTCGGCTTTCCCAATGGTCCACTCTACATGTAGGCGTGCGCTTAATTTTGGTCCAGCATATTTGCGAGTCTACTTCTAACTGGCTTGGGGCTTAGATGACTTATTTAAGTTGCCACCGTTTCAAACACCGGGTTAGAGAAATGGCAGGGGGCTAGCATGCAACATCTTTGATGTAATATCTTCGTCATTAATAGTAAGACTGAAAGGAGAATGGGGAACGGTTAAGAAAACTTATAGGATTAAAGATATCAGAATGTTAATCAGGATTGTTTAGGTAAAAGGTATCTATTGTTACCTTTGATGATTCAGAAGATTTTTTTTGCTCCTGGGAATGCATCTGAACAAACGAAATAGCATAAGAGCCCAGCAGGGAGGACGGGATGGAGGTCGGAAAAGTGTATATAATGGGGTCATGGTTGTCAAGACTCTTCCTTCATCTAAACTTTGAATGCGTTGAGTTTTCCTCTTCCACATGAGGGGCACAGTCAACCGTGCCCCTTTATTTTGATATTTGATGTTCAGAGCTTGTTCACTAGTTAATTTATTTGAATGCTTTGATTCATTTGTATCTTATAGATACAAACTATTAGATGAGATTTGTAAAGACATTTTAAACAGAGCAGAGCCATTTCTTGTCACATACGTCCTTGTCACGTCCTCATCATCGACCGTTCATTGTATTGCATGATATCCTGAATCATTCAGTCACTGCTGAGTAATTAATGTAAATCCGATGAAGTGGGAATGAGACTGATCATTTTAGCTTGATTCTGAGTTACCAGACCATACTAGAATCCTTTTTACTTATTAGTAGTGATATTGATTTTGCTGACGTCTCTCCTGCCTAGGATTTCTTCGTTCATCTGAATGAAGAAAGCTCGAGATCTTTTGTCCTTGAGAAACCCTTTGAATTTCCGCCAAATCAAACCACTCCCAAGACGACTTCTCAAACGATGGTTCTTTTCCGTGCCGGCGCAACTGGCCAATTGCAGGATAAGAGCGAGTCTGTCTCAGTAATTCCTGGTCCTCAGTCGCCACTTCGTCCAAATCAGAAAGGGCGTCTCTCGCGTTCTTTGGCCAAGGCTATCTATGGCAGGAATGTGGATCAGAATTTCCAAACTGTTCGCAAAATAGGTAAAAAGAAGTCAACTCCAATTGGAATAAGACTGCAACATTTCGCCCTTGCTGCGCCAGGCCAGCTGTCAGCAAAATATGCATCTTGGTAAGCATCTTCATTAAGTCCTGTAAATTGAAACGTCATATTAAGTGATATGATTTCAACATGAGATGTATATCTTACAATACTACATGTACAGAGTGAAAGAAGGTGGATTGTGAAATCTAGAGAATTTGGTTCCAAAACTCACAATTTCCACAAAACTGAGTTGTATTTGGCGCCGCTTTATCCATAAGGTGTTAATGAAACGATCGTTTGAGAACATTCCGTTACAGCTCAGCTCTATAAGCGTTTTTTATGGGAGCTGAATGTATATTCGTTATCAATTTGGAATGTTTGTATTTGCATTTTCACAGATTCAAGGTTCACAAGCAAGTTTGCTTTCATCTGATAGTAGACAAAGCCATAAATCCTAAATCACTAAATTCAAAAGATTGGATGACTATGCCACTCCTACCTTTGGATTTACTGAGTTATTAGTTGGTATAATTTGCCAATTTGTCTTGAATTGAATCTGTATTTTTTGGGGATCTATATTTCTGCCTAACCCTGGTTTTCTTCCTTAATCATATTGACTTTTTCTCTTAAACAAATCTGCAGCTTTGCCTTACATATCACTTTTTTATTCGCCCATCATTGTTTTACTCAATTTAACCCACATATCCTGGTTACTCATTTACTGAAGCCACAGGGGCAATGAGCTGTAGTAGGCGTGGTCTAAATAGGGATTCATTAAAGACAATCTTATGGATAGGGTAAAATAAGTTGAAAGAACATGTTGGGGTTAGGATAACAACTAACATCTGGAACTTAAGAACTAACAACAGTTGCAGACCTAGACACCAGGAACTTACTAAGCCAAAATATATTGATCAAGCCACCATAAGGATTCAAGCGGGTAAGAGAGAGAGGTAAGGAACAAAGGCGATGAGGGACAGCGCAGAGCAGATGCTTGATAAGTGTTGGTCTGCGCGCGTGTGTGCGTATGTGGAAATACAGAGCCAGTTTAGATAGGTCGCTTGGGTATGGCATGAGTGCAGTATGCTTCTAATGGCGTGGGGCGGTAAGAAAAAGGGGGAATCGATAGACGCGTTCAGACATGACGGATAGGGGTTTTCGCGTCATAGGGACATAAAGATGTCACTGTTGTTTCATGGACGAAAAACGGAATTAATTTTAGAGAGGATACGAATAGTAATTTTGGAAATGCATTGAGGATCATTCATCAGACATAAAGGTGCGTAAAGAGTAAGATGGAAATACTAAAGGGCACAAAAGTTAGATAAAGCAACCATCTTGCAATAATGACCACCCCAATCTAAAGCAGCATGTGATTTTGGCTGACCATATCTCCAATGCGTATCCGTGTCGGTCTGCGTGTTAGCAGGCGTTTCCCTGATAGCTACTGAGCTCGCCGGCGCAGCCTGCTTCCAATTGCTTGGTGGCAATGAACTTGGTGGCTGAAAGAGTCCCTAAATATTTTACAATCTCGATTACCTCTTATCAGTTGGATCGCATTTTAGATAGATTGTGTAAAGGAAAAGTCCAAAGTGTTTTCTCTCTCTGTTTATGGATTATAGCTAGAGGTTTAAAAAATAATACTGAAAAGAGTGTGTCGATAGCTCGCACCGGTTAATGTTGAGTCAGAGGTCACGAGTTCGATCCTCACCGACGCTCATCCAGTGGGTAGTTTGACCAACCGTGCTGGCTAACAAAGGTGACAGAATTCGAATTTATCACCAGGAAGGTATCATAATACTATCTCCCTTCCCAAAAGGAGCGTTGGAAAACACTTTCTCAAATAGGTTTAGGTGTTATATTTATTAAAGAAAGCGATAATTCAGAGATCTAAGACAAGGTTTGTTGTGAAGGTGCGAGGGAAAAATAGGAAGGTAAGTATAGTAGGGTGTGTTGGAGGTTAGTTGTCTAAGCGAAAAGGTGGAAGTTATTTATTTTTTGGGAGGAGATAATCAAGTACAGATATTTTAGGACTGATCGATATAGTATACTGGTTGGACGATGAAAGCCCAATTAAGCGTAAAGCTCTTGAATGAATATTTCATCTTAGATCAGACTGCTCCAGCTTCACACTAGATGATGATATCAAACGGTTAGAATGCAAGTGGGTGAAAAGCCTTAAGTGGATCCTTCACATTAAATGAGGTCGCAACAGCCGTTTCAACCTTCGCATATGTTACGAAGACACTTAAATAGCGTAAACTATTGGGAACTACGTACAAATATCGAGACAGAATAAATCTCAACTAACAAGTTACAATTGGTGACCAGGCCAGTACTTCTTTTGCCCACTTTTCTCATAATCTTATCTCTCTTGATTGATTCAAGAAATCATTTTGGTAGTTGTATTTAATGCCCACATTCGGCTGTTTAGAGTGGCTGATGATAGTGGTCAACCTGTAAATCAGGTCGATTCAGAGGTTACGTGTATGTTTCTCATCAGCGCATATCCAGTGATAGGCATGGCCAAATTCCTGTAAATTTTAGTCTTAAAATGAGTTACAGAATGCAAGTTTCTCGTCAAACAGTCACCTGAGTGCAATTCCACTGTCCAAATGAGTGCTATTAAACAGGCCTTAACATTACACTATTAGCCAATGAATAGCATTTTTAATTTCCTTTACGAAAGTACAGATAAAATAGATAAGTATCTAGAAACTAATCTTCTTAAATTTATTTAGCTGCATATGCAGGCTAAATAGGCAGAATTACATCTGAAATATCCATGAGATAACTCGTATTTATGCACAATCAAGTATTGATTACCGATTTTCAACCATCGCGTTCTGTCATGGAGTCTGATCAAGTAAATGAAATATTTGGCTAGGGAACAAATTTTTAGCTAGGTTGGCTATCATCACTGTGCTATTCGGACTCCCAACGTCGGACCACACGACAAGCCCCTTTGAGGCCTGCAGACTTCTGTGTGATTGATCTCCCTCGCTCCTCAAATATATCTATTTAGTCTTTCTAATCAGCTTTAATAGGCAGAAAATAAAACTATGTGATCTAGACCAGACGTGTTTCCTCTGGCATCTTCTGGAGTTTTACACATAGCTCCCAATGCGTTACAATCAACAGTCAGATTGGAAATATCTCTGTGGTAACTGATCAGGATTTATTATACAAACCGTGGTCTTGTAAATAATGGTGTGATGGTCGGACTCCTCATGACCGATTGTCCTAATCATTCTCTAGTTTGTTGAAGTATCCCGCTAAACTTCACTTCAATAGTATTAAAATTAACAAAGTACTAATAACAACAGATTAGAAATACAGAATATGATGAATTATAATACACAAGAATGAATTGATGGTACTGACAGAATTAATTAATTAATCGGACTCATGCACAAATCTACTTCAATTGTCAAGGTAAGAGTGTACTTTATGTGACGAATGAAATAAAGATACTACGTCCAGTAGGACTGATGGTGAAATGGTGAGATACAAATATGCAGATGAGAATTTAGGTCATTAAATTATGCAAAAACATTTTCTTGTGTCCTAAGTTTGGACAGATCGCCAGAATCTAGACATCCGGCTATATTTCGACCATCGACGATGTAAATACAATACATATTGTGTCGCTGTGGCTCGATGGCGCAATTGTTAAAGTGAGCGTCTGTAAATTCATCGGTCCAAATCCAGTGGCGTTGATGGCTAACTGCACTAATTAAATCTAGCCAATAATAGGGATGGTAGGATGCGAGTTCCTCATGAGAACAGCTCCTTTGTCCAAATCCAGTGTTGTTAATCGTTTTCTTCTTAGCTTTGGAATGATCTTATTTAGATCCACTAGGTATAGGAGATTAATAATAAACTTTTGCTCTCAGGTTTGATTAATCTGGATCTTTGATATTGCTGTCTCTGTTGCATACTTTCACGAGATAAATGTTGCCGTTTATATATTTTATTATCGAACATGGTTGACCATCATTACCCTATTCATAGGTTTCTGTCTCGATATTTTAACGGAATGTGGCATTTTAATTATATTGCGAAATTATGAGCATTTATCAAAACATTCAAAACCGATTTCTTGGAACCTATAAGGTGATCGCGATATTTTAAAGAAAGATAAAGATTGGCCACATAAGAGCGCTTTGAATTTTTTTATTAACATGTCAAAGCTTCGTTTCTTTTGTAGGAATACGGCCTTGACAATGGATCTTCAAAAAGATAAACCAGAAAAATATGTTTATGTAGAACAAGCAAGAAATAATCAACAAATCAGTGGAGTGCGCACCTGGGGACTCTTCTTATTAAACTGGTTGTCTTCCTTCGACCCAGATTAACTCTTCTGGCCCTTGCAAATGTCCGTCTAAATGGTCCAATATCCATTCGTTTTCTATTTTATATCGAATTTAATCGTGCTTATAATAATGGCAGCTTTTTAAATAAATAATTTCATATACATTATCCTCTGCATTTTTATTTAGCCCCCATTTTGTTTGTTGTCATTATTTAAATTCATGATATAGATGGGTCACCCTATTTACCGTATATTGGAGACTATTTACGATGAGTAATGGCAGAAAATTTTGAATCTTGCATTCAACGTAGGATGTTTTACAGTGGTCAGGTTGCATATAGGGTGCCAACGCCATATTGCTTAGCATCTGAATATATAAACATATAACGAGGGCTAGTAAAAAGATATTGGAACAAATTCAGTGCGATTCTATATCCTGATGATATTAAGCCCGCTGCTGCTGATGTATATGTAAGTAGTCACGTATGTAAGCAAGAATGGCCGCCGCGAAAAAACTCAGATGCAGAAGGAAAGAGGACTGTAGCTCGGTGAATGTTTATATTTAATCTTAATATATTAGGTTGGTTGGCTACTGGGTAGTTAGTAATATGCCAGTGATGATACCTCTTTGCCAGGTACGAGTACGGTTGAACGGTAATAAAAAATCGTTCAAATGTACTACTACCACTGGATGAGACTGTTGTAAGCGTTTCACAAGAAGAAGTTATTATCAAAATGCCCATGCCATCAGAAAACTTAATTACGAAGTTTCACATGATAAGATTGCGTCGGTTCAGCTGTTGGAATGTCAAATGTCAAATTTCGGCTTTCGTGATCTAGGCGACCACTAGATATTGACAGACTGCACTTAAAACCGGAGGGAGAGAAGATAGTTGAAGACTCCGTCCTAGGCACTCTGATAAAGACTATCTATAAAGCAAAAGTCTTCTTCCCGTAATCATCGCCTAATCACCAGACCCATGATATAGACCATGCGACCTTGAGATACGTTTATCAGCGTTCTGTCACGAAGGAAACTAATATTTAGTGTTGATTAACTTACAAAAACCGATATACATATCGTTAAGTTAAGCATAATTTGTGGAAGTTGATTGTCATGCCTCAGTACTGTTTCTGAGAGGAGAATATACATTCAGCAGGCGGCATTTTGCGCATTATTCACTAGTACCATCGATTGGAAAATTGAAGAACGTATTCAGATATCCAGGACTTGATTGTTAATCTGCGAAACTTGAATAAATAGGACTCTCTTTTATATATTCGTTTGAATTTAATTCATTCATTTAAGAATAAGTAAAGTAATCGGCCCTCATGATAGTAATCGACGCCTCTGATCCCTAAGTAATTACATTAGTTATAAATACGAATAGATGAAACACAAATATCAGGAATAAACATTTTTCGTAATTGCTAGATATAAGAAAATAATATTTTCCCCAAGATAAGTCTAATATGTAAAATTCTTTATTTTCCACTGTTTAACTCCTGCTTCTTTTAATTTATTTACACTGTGGTTGTAAATGGAGCCTAATACAAATCGGTCTATCGATACGAAAACGTGCGTCTTATTTTGATATGGTGGTTTAGGTCGTTTTGTATTGTGGTGTTGGCGGGTCGTATTGTAATTAGTGCAATGTCTTAGGATAATCTAAGAGTCAGTTACAGTGTCCTACAGGGAAGAGCAGGTCATAACAGTAATGTTAGATTATTCGTATTGTAAGTTGCGTTGCGATGTTATAACGTGAGAAGATCTATCGGGCCCACATCGACCGATTGGATAGAATAAGTCCAGTCACTCATGTCGACAGATCAGTTCGGAGGTGACAGACAAGTCACCAAAGTTCATTAATAAGTAAATTAGGTTTATATACAAAACATTTCTCCGTTAGACGTCAGCCATGTCTCGTTGTCGGAGTCTCGGCGTGAAGATAGGCACCCGCTTAGGTATCTATGTGCAAACACACAGCGGGACTACCTGTGGATACTATAGTGGAGATCCTATCGCCAGGTGTTCATGGACATCTGCTGACCATAGCAAAGGGGAATGTCGTTTTCTTCTGTATAACATATCGTTTGCTTAATGGTCATTAAATTCAAACTTAGAAAGTTCTGGATCTACGTGCGTTAGACGGTGTTGAGCACTATCGGTAAAATTGAGAAACTTCTCATGTGGTCACGGACCGTCATGAGTTTTCTTTAACTCGGACTTTTAATTTTCTTTGAAATATTTGATATTCAAATGCTTGACATAATTCTTTCTTGTTCAGAAAAATAAGCACTTAACAGTAACCTATTTTTCATTGCAGCACTTCCTTTGGCCATTAACCCTGGAAAATTGTTTATGTTGTTAGATTTAGTGCTCATCTGAAGTGATTCAGCCTATCACTTGCCCTATTTGTTGTTCGCGAAAATAGTGAGAACCTGTCTCTTGCATTAACATCATGCATGTATTTGTATTAAACTCGAATCTTTCAACTGAAATTTACACTATGTCCGAAAACGCGCTGCTTTTCGACTAACTTATGATGTTAAAACTTGATAGCCATTTCCCTCTGCTAAACTTTTTGTTTTTTACGTAAATGACAATAGTAGCTCAAATTCTTTTTACCAAGTTCAATTATTTGCAACTCTACGATAGCATTATTTAGCGTGCCGATTTGAGTGAGTCTGTTTAAAGATGAATAGCAAAATATTTTCTGAATCTCATTACTTGCTCCATAATTTCTTCAGTATATGTCGCCTTTGGTCATTTATATTTCCCCAATTTATTGTTTCATTAATCTCATTGGCTATTTCGACATATGTACCTGTATGCCTTAAAAAATATTTATTAGTTTAAGGGTATAAAATGGATGAAAATAATAAAAAATGAAACGAAAATAAATAAATCTCATCAAAGATTCTAATCGGTAGATGAAAGGGTCTTGGATATGATGTTCCAATTTTTGTTGACTTATTACGTCGCAAATTATACAGCAAATCTTACAGCTACAGTTTTAATTAAGCTTCTATTTTTAAACAGTGAACAATGAAAAATATTATAAACATTTACTATAATGCAAAAGTAATCAAATAATGAATCGAACTGACTGACCAATCTTATTTTAACCTAAGGGCATAAAATCTGGCGCCATTTGTGCGGTGTGTTATTCGATCTCTCTCCATCACCTGGGTGGGGTTAATTTTTGTGAGTTTCGAAGTGATAATTTTTGATTTTTGAAGCCTTTTAAACTCAAATATTCAAACTCAATTTCAAATAAGCGTTAGGTCATCTATATCACACCTTGTTTTACCTACATGTTACACAAGAGGTATTTTGATTAATTTTAACTGGTATCTTGACCATTGAAGTGGTGTCCTCCTGTTAATGACTTTCACAATGAAAACTTCAGCCGAAGAGGACATGTTAGAATTGTCCATTGATGAAATTGAATTGCGACGCAGAGCCTTGGAAAGTCTCCGTAAGCCCATAAGCGCCATTTGTCCAGCCAATGAACGCACAGGTTAGTGCCTACATTTCCATTTAGTGTTTTATACTCTTATTTTAATGTCCTGTTTTTAGGAAATGGTTTATCGGATCAGAACAATGTAATTAATGGGGAAGTAAGCTCAAGGGAAGAATGCGACGGAAATGAAACTCCCTTCAAGGTACGACTTTTTAGTTGCTTTAATTCAGTTAATTTAGAGAGACCAACAACTAGAGCTTGAGCTACGTAAAAGGGCGTTGTTGTCACTCAAAAGGCGACAAGGAAATTTGCGCCCTTCAGGCTCAGCTCCGGCGCTTAACAAAATCACCCCCACACAGTCAATGAAGTCCTTACTCAACTTTGAGGAAGACCGTTTTGTTATTTCTGTGCGGACTCATCCAAATGCTTCCACTTCCTCGAGTAGTGATGAAGAATGTAGTTTTGAGAGTTTACCGAGTGTTACTATCGGTTCACATGCGGTTAAATCGTCAATACTCTCCAACGCAAATGCTAAACCTCCGCCTCAGACTTCATCAGTCAATTCAGTGGGGCAGACGCGAACGTCTTTTTGTAAGCCTGCACCTAAAGAAAAATTTATTTTACCAAAACCAACAAAATCTCCAGTCAAGGCATCTCCATCGAAGAAGATACCCTCCCTTAGCTCCTTACACAAAGCCTTGCTTAAACATGCTCGCCGAAGGGAAGAACTTGAGGGGAATTTAAAAGAGCGCGAGAAACAGCTCCTTGATAAGAAGCGTCGTACTATTATGTTGCAAACAGCAATGGTCAAGCTTAAAAAGAGAATGGAAATATTACAAAAGCACTATCAAGGATGTCAAAAAGAAATAATACAACTGAGCAAGGAGAAAAAGGCCATTACTTCACAGTTGGAAATTGCTAAAAGGAAGCAGGAAAAACTTGGGACTGTGATTATGCAACAGTCGAAAAAACGAAAGTGTCGAAAGTCCAAACCTTCTTATCCTGCAGGTCTTGATCAAATTGTTGACTATTGCAACAACATGTTTGATGTCTTGAGGGTTTCATTCCGGATTAACAGCCCGTTCTTCCAGTATTACAACCTCTTTGCTATTTCAAAACGAATGCTTGATGAAGTAGAAATGTCTTCTGGCTGTAATGAATCTACCATCACTGATTCAGCGCAGCCCTCTGGAGTCGATCCAGATACTCCCATTTGCCCTTTCTATCTAAATGGAAATTGCTCCGATATTACATGTATTTTTCAGCATCCGGGAGAGTCTGTCACCTCAACTCTTAAGTCTATCCGATCGCTTGTGGAATTAGAGGAAAATCTTTCCCCTTTTACTGAGTCCCAATGTCCTGTTTGTGGTTTTGTATTCGAGACTCTTGAAGATGGTCATCTTCCGGTTATTTGCTTGTCAGTGTCAGACTGGCATTCAGTATTTTCCAAATGTGAGGATTGGACACCGTATCTAAATTCTCCAATTAGAACAGATAGCGTCGTTCTTCTAAAACACCATCTTCATGCTGTACTCACCTTTTCTGACGATGCTGTAATTTCGGCTTGTGATTTCCTGCAAGATGTGAATTATCATACAGATCTTCTTTCCTTTGCTCTCAATTACTGTGAAATTTTCTCACTGGCAGATCGAAAGCGTCTTCTTCGTGAGTGTCTATTTCGTCTTCTGCCTAAAGTTCATGATTTGAATATTTCTTCTGCTATTTATTGTATGAACGGTCTTCTTTCTGTGGTCTATCACATTGCTCGGTTTGAATGGGAAGTATGTGGAACCCGCTATGGCATTTCTTTAATTGAAAATCTACTTTCCGTTGACTCAACCAACCAACTTAGTCTTCCAATAGTCCATCCTGCTCGTTGGGGTATTTGGTTCCTTCGGATGATTGTTGCCGTTTCACCCTATTTTCCTACCTCTCCCACCCACTGTCCTTTCATTGAACCAGCGAAACTTATTTCTAATCAAGCAATATTCGAAGCCGCAGCAGTAGATATGCGCTTGCCTTGTAATAATCTAAGTATATTTGTATCTCAATGTTCCGAAGCGTCTATTCCATTGTTATCTATCTCTCCAATTATTTCATTCTGCCATCTCTATGTCCAATTTCTTGCCGCTAAGGGTGATCCTCAGCAAGGAGCCATGCACTGTCTCAACGTACTGCAGAACTCAAAATTACTTCAGATTTCAGATAATCTCCTACTCCCTACTGTCATTCATTTGGCAAACAACTGTCTTTCAGAAAATCAATCTCATATCTACCATCTGATTTCTGAAATTACGGATAAACTGTCAATGCAGACTTGTTTTACTTACTGTCTAGCCTGTTCGATGGTCGACCATGGTAAATGGGAGTCTTGTAGCAATGTTCTTACAAATCACCTTTCCAGTCTTTTTTCTTTCCAGTTACCAGATGCTACTTCCGTCTATTCTGCTTTTCGTCAAATCCTCTGCACCTCTCAGCATCCTCCTATGAAAACAAGGAATATTGTCTATTTGTGGATGTGTTTTGGTCTCTTTAGCATGATTCATAGTTTCTCGACAGGTCTTTTACCAGATTTTTTAAATCACGTAATAGCCCGTTTGGAAAACTTTCAAGCTTATGATTCTTCCCTGCATTGCCCGCTCATTTCTCTTCTTATGCATCTAGGATTATCCTTGGCAAACTTACTTCCGTCTTCAGAATCATACTTGGATGCCCTAAACAAACTTCTTTTTCCATCTTATTTGGTAAACGACGCTGACTTTTGCTCGCATCCGCCTCCTTGGTTTCTCGAGCTCCTACAATTCATCAGCATGGATAAGTTTTCATCCTCAAAATCACCTGGTTCGTTATTTGCCCGGATAGTGGAGACCTATGGTTTCCGATGTTTGAAATCGCTCATCATCATTGACGAAGTTGTTAATAATGAGTTCTTAGAATGGTTACAGAGTGCTTGCTCTATCGCACGTTTAGAGAAGCCAGCTGATGAAGAATTCTGGTTACTGATAGCGTCCCTCGGAGTCAAATTTCATCCAAAGTCGTCTGATGATGGAAGGGGTTTTGCTCTCTATCTGAACGAGTGTTTGAGTGAAGCAGTGGAAGCTCTACCTTTGAGTAGCCGTCTCTGGCGATTGTATGCCGTGTTGGTTAAAAACTGTGGTCTGGGGGACTGTCAAATGGAGATGTTGAGGCAGAGAGTTGCGCGGATTTCTCCAAATATGGTTTCTGTTGTCGAGGAGGTTTTATCTAAGAAAACGATCGCGGAAGTTTTCCTGCTTCTTGATAAACCACTCGTGGAGCCTCTGGCCTGTGCTAATTACAATGAATGGTTGAACCAACTTTGCAGTGAGTCAGCTTACGTCGTTTCTACCTTTTCTTTGATATATCTGATATTATCATAGATTTAATTGCTAATCATTGCTGTTTAAGCTCTGTTTGTTTTTTGTGTGACTTTTACTTACAGTTCGGGGATAGTAACCAACCAGAGTCTTATGTTATACTTAAATTAGGGTAAGTTTTTCTTCAGACAATGAACCATACACACACGTTGACCGCGTCTTTCCATTGAGGATATCTATATTCAAAAGAGAAAAAACTCGTCTGTATATAAGATTATGCGTTCTCATATTTATGTATTTGTATTTTATTAAAATAAAAACTGAGTTCATGCATATTTGTCCCTTTTTTCGCTTTTGATTGGGTAGTAAATGGGTAAGTTGCGGTTTAATAATACGTAATTTCCTAATCATGGTTCAGTTTTTAATGTGGTTGTCTGCGAAGATAGCGGTTATGTGTTTCATGTCCATGGCTAACCGCACTGGTTAAGTGCCTGGCTATTAAAGGAGATTTAATTAAAATTTCTCCATTATGTTATCACGCTTTTCTGAGTGAGCTCTGAAGTTAAAAATGATGTTGCAGTCTGATTAAGTAGTCTGTCGGAAGGTAGCCTCCAGCCTTGGGGCAAACCACAAGATTAGACGCTGGGTCAATTTTTATCATTGATAATGTGATCAGCCGAAATTTGACTTGAGGGGTTGGTTATCTTACACCCGATTAGTCACTAGTGATTTCTGCTTATTGCTTAAATTGGTGTTTGTTATATTAGTCGGGCAAGCGGGCGTGTGGCTTTGAGACCTTAAGTGGAGAGCAGAAAGGAATTTGTCCTCTATCGTTTGTTGGTTTATCTCTTGCAAATAGTTCCATTGGCATTTCTGAGTATTAAATCATTCATTACATTAGCGATTTACATTACATTAATCATTTCCTTTGGAGGCTACGACAACTCAGAGACCAGGAAGAAAACTTATAGCTCAAACGATGGTTTCGCACTAAGTACATCACCTTACATATATAGGTCTGGATATGCGAAAATCATTCACTCTCGGGTTAGCCAATAATTGCAGCAACGAGTTCTTCATCAGCGGTCTTATATCCAGGTATGGTCGTAGAAACCATATGATCAATAATCCAGAACACGAGACTTGAAGCTCGCGAGTTTCTTTCGAGTGCATCGAAATTATTTCACTAGGCGTCCTATCGACCCGCTAACTACAAAACTGTTCGTGAACGTCTTCATAAGTCCCTTGAAGATATTAGTTTAGGTCCCAACGCATCAATGGTTGCGGATATCGTTCCTATGAGAGACAGCTAAACCGGCCCTTACCCTTCATACGATCTTGGAAGCATCTTGAAATAGGACTTTTGGGGTCTTTATTAAGTCTATTTGATCAACAAAAATGATCATTTAAATGTTACAGTTACCAAGCTTATGGAATGATAAATATAAAGACTCTCTTCTTGAAAGGTAGGGATATGTCTGGAATCAAATTACACTTTGCGCTTATTTGTCCTAACTTGAGGATTTCGTTTTTATTGGAAATCAGTTTTCAAGAACATTGAGGAATAATTAGATTGATTTTCATAAATGGAGATCTGTATTCCTCTCAAGTTTTAAAATCACATTTCTCAACCCAGCTCTAATTTGTCTAATGTTAGAAAGCGCTAACATCTCAAATTGGGCAATTTTAAAGAATGGGGTGGTTGCGTCACTTTCATCTTCATATCTGCACAGGGTTTAACCGACATGAGCTAATATTTACAGCTTTGATATCAAATAAAGCTTCTTTAGTTTGGCAGAGCACAGTTCAGTTTATTACTTTTGTGGTACGTCGTGGCTTACGATTGGAACTCCTAATTGAAAGTCTGAGATGACAAAACCTCTCTCTTAGAGGCACTAAACGAATGACTCATAAAGAAAGAAAGGGCCTATCATAAAGGAGATAGCCATAGCCCAACCACCGACCCAGACAAATTTCGGTCTCAGAAATTTCTCAAAATCGATTACTGGTGAACTCGGTAGCAATTAGCTGAATGGACCACGCAAATAAAAAGATTAATCAAACGACAATGAAACACAGGTTCCTTAAGAGAAAAGCAATAGTAAATTATTACCTACATAAGCTGAAATAATTAATTAGTTTTGAGATAAATATTAATCACTCTCAATCTGTTCTTATTATTTTAAATTTAAGATGAGATAATAAAATTATTGCCATTTATCTATTTCAATCTAGGATGCAATCTGTATAGCCCTTAATATAGCATTTACGAAAGTGAGAGCAAAATAAAACTGAGATATATTAATCTTGAAACCAGGGAGTTATATGTTTTTATTGTTTTACAGACCTGCTTTTCTTGATTTATTTGGGACTGTTTCGTTCGGTTGGTGCTTAGCTTTAAAAGTGATGATGTCGGTTTGTGTTCATTTGTTACTTCGTGATCATATATTTTAAAAACCAATTCTATTTCATTTTGACAGCAGAGGGAATCGTAAATCTGAAATTGACCAAGATTAAAAGATTGGATGACAGTGAAACTCCAAACTTGGGTATTGCTGATAGTATGATCTGAGATTTGCAGTCAGTGCTGCTGTAGTACTAAAATTCAATTTATTTTGGCCAGACCTTTATATTGTGGAAAAATTTAGTTAAATGCCAGGTTATAAAGTTCTCGGATTCCATTTTAGATGAAGAAAACTCTAGAATTTGGTTACTTTTGGTCTTGAATTAAGATGTAGAATTTATTTAAGCGTTTTGTACATAATTTAGATACCCATTTATTCCTATAATCCTAATGGGGCAACTATAGTGATCAAAGTTTATATGTGCAATGACCATCTCCAGAATTTGCTCCCTCATGTCGTTTAACTCTAATACAGTGTACTACTCTGCCATATAGCTCTGAGCATTTATATTAACGTTTTTTACAACACCCAACTCGTTTTTATATAATCAATATTTGGGCTAATATCACTATCTTTAATGAGCCACCGTTACTCAGACTCGAGAGAGAGGAGAAGAGCAGTACTCTCACTCCAAGACCAAACATTCATTTATATCAAATTTAGAAACTATTTATACCGTTGAATTGCACTTTGATTGACCGGAGATACCAATCATTAATATTGATTGGACTTCCATGTTAGATGTTGTGGAACATGTTTGGTCAGACAACGAACCAATCAACCAATCTTAAACAAATTGAAGCGCTCAGAAGAATAGGAGTATCTTTGATTTTTCTCCGGCGAATAAAACTTTCACCAGGATCAAAAAGTTAATCTAGGAATAGATAGGCGAATATGTGTGTGAGCGGACCCCACTGAGGTTTCAACTGTTATGGGCACGAAGTTCCCACAAACGGTGATGGTTTTCAGTGTTATTAGCAGTGAAGGGGGGGGGCACATCATGACTCATCAGTTTTTCCACAGAGCCTTAGAGCCAATGCCGATACGTAGAGACTCTTCAAATCATTTTTAAGCCTTCGATAGATAGCGTAACCAATGGAAGACCTTACGTCTTCCAACAAAATTCAGCTCCATCCCACAAAGCTCTCAAATCCCAGGATTGAATGGCCGGGAATTTTCGTCATCATGTCACACCAAACCTATGATCGCCTCCTAACTCACCAGACCTTAATCCTTCGGATTACTACGTGTGAGGCGGGGCGTAGTTGAAATCTTCTCTGATGGAAGCAATAGCCCGAACAATGGAGGACTCACTAAAGACAAGCTGATTTGATCAAAGCTTGGAGTCAGTCGCTGTGGGACTCAAATTGAGTGGGTGATAGAAGTCGAAGGAGAATATATAGAATAAAACCTAGGTTAATATTATGTTCATTTGTTTTGCTACAAGAAATTGCAAGTTTTAACCATTAAAAGTTTCTTTTGCTGCGTAATGTGTTCTCAGATATCTTACGCGCGGTGTTTTATACACACAATAATTTCACAAATCCTTTAGGTATGGCATGGTAGGAATGCATCTGAACTCGTTTTTTACTTTATCTTCTGATTTTTCATTTAAACTTCCTTAAAGGTATTAGTAATCTACACAATCAACTGATATCGCAACTACGCTAATGCTTTCTTTGAGAAACTTTATAAAGTCGTTTCCTCATCAATCCAGCTCTTAGGTCTAAATTTAAGCATCATTTGCATAACACTGGGTTCAATCATACGAATGCGACAGTGGTTTCAATTCTATGAGGTTCGTCATCATCATCGATTCAATTTGACCATAATCGTTCTCGAGAGTGGACAGACCCTTACAGAGTATCCTGTAGCCCAAAATAAAAGTAGTTTGTTTTCATCAGGAAATAAACTAGAATTATGGGTCCGTGAGAAGGAATTTGGCATTCCACAATAAAAATTTCCTTCCTCTCCATATCTTCAATGGAAAAGTATGGATCGGCGTCGTGAGTTATTTTTGAAATGCTAATTCCCGACTAAGATGAGGAATAAGTAGCGTTCACAAAACAAATTTAACAGTATTCCAGGCTGAGGTCCTCTATACTCCGGCACGGTTGTCTTCAGAACGGAAGAAGGTGAAGAAAAAACACTGCCACACCTACTGACTGTCTCAAGAAGAATGAAATGAATAAAAGCAGTAAATTTATTACAAGATTAACTTATAATTCATACTACATACTTGAGATTCATGCGAGATATGAATGATATAGTTTTAATTTAGCTTATTAAAAAGCTATTTGATATGCGAATGTTAAAATTTTCATGTAAAAGATTAATATTACATGCCCACATAAATGCGCAGCAGATACTACACAAATAAGCCCTTGGTTAAACCTTAGTAATCATTTTCGAAGTCCAACTTGCTGCATGCAAGTAATATAAATTTGCATAAAACTTAGCTGGATTATGTCCAAAGCTGTGAGAACACAGAAGGTACCGAGTGTAGAGTTTACTGCACAAAGGCTTTGTAATTGAGTACAATTAATGCCACGCCGCACGAATATTGATCGCTGATTAGCTATGAGGTCACCTCTCATGCTCGATAAGCGATCGGTAGCACGACACACTTTCCAGTGTGTTATAGAGCGCGCGAGATTCCTTTATTCAGCCTTGGTAGCGTTGTACACCCCACAATGACAATTTGTCAGTGTCAGTGCAATTCATTTATTTCAGTAAAGAAAAAAATTCATGACAATGTGTGATATTTTCTTAAAAATGTTAAACAGTCCTTCTTACAAGTGTACACAAATACCTTCAATTATTTGATCTCTAAATATGTAAAATGATTAAGTTTGTGCGAATAGAATTATATGAGAAGACCCATCATTAAGTTCCGTCTATTTGTGAAAGATTTCCGCAATGTTAAGCTACATTAGAGGGATGAATCTGAAATAAGGCCATCAGAAAGTAATAGTAGTGATAGGGAAAAAGCCAAATTTGAATAAGCATGTCATAAAATTTGAATCAGCAATGGAAGAAAATGTGGGCACTAATTAAAGATGATAAGGAAGATGCTATTGTATTATTATATTTTGGGACTCCATTATTAGTATAAATGACTATATACCCAGAGTAAAGGGGGGCGAAAAGAAATAGAGAAAGTCAGCTACTGAGTGTCCGAGATTCTGAAGTTAATGGTATTGTTAGAATGATGTTAGTTTTGAAGAAATAAATAGGGCTATATACAGTAGGCATTAGATTTAAGAGAGTCGACCTAGACGACTAGATTATGGACGACCTAGTCAGGTCAGGTTATTATGGCGATTGACAATATCACGTAATCAACTTGGTGTCTGTTAAAGTCAATCAGGGTAGGTCTAAGGATAAACAGGAAGTAACAGAAGACAAAACAAATGCCGTAAGGCCAAAATAACTCTGGGATAGGCCTTTTATCCATACCAAGCTTTCAGTTAACAGCTTGATACTGTAGAAGTCCAGTTTGCAGTAAGGGTTTTATTCTTCCATCGCTGCAGATAGTTAGATCTCCTAATAACGAAAATTCAAACAGAAAGTTAAGACTGCAAACATGGAACAAGACTTTATTCACCAGACATCCGAAAGATTTAGGTAAAATAAAAATGACATGCGAATACTGAATTGAAATTTCGCTTCGAAATGTCTAGATACAACTGGTCGTTAAATAATAACGGTTCTCACCACATGGAGGTTTAGTTTTAAATAAGTAAAAACTTCACCTTTATTTGTCATTTACTGGTCAGATGTTGAGTTGATATCTGAGTCATATACTTGACCTTATTTGAGGTAAATGATTTACCCAGGTCTTTACGTTCATCCCATGCCATCTCCCAAAGTAGCTGTAGAGCGACCAGAGATACCGTGAACTCTGAATGATCACCTACCCCCTTCATCTGCATGACCACTGCTCTATATCGTCCGTGTCAACAATTACCTCGTTCTCTCACTTAACGCTCAACATCGCCCTCGTAATTCCCGATTTCCATTAAATCATATTCACCACGATCATGCTCCCCTCTTCATGCCGTGGAGTGGAGATGGGAAAAAGCAGGAAGAGTGATGATTTAAGCAGACTTCAAAAGTGTCGCCAACACCTATCTTGCGACCAAGATGTCCTCTCTAAGTGTATTCAAGTCTCGTGAGGATGAGAATTATGGGGAGAAGTCCGCGTTTAAATACTTTCAACGTCACGTCATTGATGTATTTGCAATTACAGTATATAAATACCATAATCATTTAACTTTATGCGGGCCTAAACACATGTGAACGTGAATTAAGCACATATTACTGAACTAGAGATCCTGATGACTTAAAGGCACATAAATTATCACAATCACTTGTACGTCCCTTTTAAATTATGGCATTGCGGAGAAAATAAGCCAGTAATAATAAAAGTTAAAAAATAAAGCCATTTTCATACAATATTATTTTAATAGACATGACCATATAAGATATGATGAGCATGTAACGCTTAAAAATTTGCTTTTATTTGCATTTCTCCAATCCGAGATTGTCCAGAGGAGTGAAGCATTTGTTTGTATAAGTCGATAAATCATCACCAATAACCAACGCGTTCTGAGAAGAGAGTGGAATTTCTCGCACCAGTTTATAAGTTTCCGCTGGTGGAACTTCTGAAAGATTATGCGGATCGAAACCGACTTTCGTGGAGGGTTTTACTATTGGGCATTTGAGCAGATAAGTAACAAAATTAAAAGCGAGGACTGCTACTAGAAGTATACTCCACTAAAATGTAAATAAAAATGATATTACTACATATCCAAGGAAGTAGTTAGTTTTTTTGAATGTACAATCAAACCTCAAGGAATGTTGAAGCCAGTGATTCAGCAGCCAGCTCATACCACTTCGTGGAAGCAATATTTGTATAGGCCCACCAAATAATCAGTCCAAGAGCTTCCAGGGGGACTAACCCTCTGAAAACGGATAATATGATCAATGCTTTGTTTTACACCCTATAAATCCCATATCACAGTTTTCCAAAAGGAGATAAGAGGGAGAAAACACAAGGCCTTAAGTCGCAAAACGAGCTTTAATTATGACCTTGAAATACGCAGACGGGCCAGTAATGGGAATATGTGGGAAATTTAGCAGACATAGGTAACGAAAATAATTTTTTCTTAAGGAGAAAAAACTAAGTAAATAGTTCTTTCACACTAATATTATATTTCTGCTTCGAAATTTTGCATTCAAGAAAGAGTAAACGCCTGTATGATCACTATACTTACCCAATAATAAAGACAAAAAAGTATGGTAAATTCCAATCGTTAATTCCAAAATCATTAACAATGACTTTGCGGAATTTAAAAGGATTGTAGCTGATAACGAGAATGCAGAAACAGAGTCCGGAGAGAATCAGAGCGAATCCCCATACAAAGTCCTGTTAAGAGGATGCAATAAATTATTATAAGACAAATATTTCACCTAGATATATAAGCACTTTAATAAATTAGTTCAAACCTGATTTGACAGAATGTCGATACTGAGTGCAGATGGAACTCCAACCAAGAAGGAAAGAAGTAGAGCCGCAATTATTGCCCAACGTCTCCGCACTAAGTAAGAGGAATAAATTGGTTAAGTCACAAATGAGAGGAAAAACTGATACAGATAAGCACAATACCGCCAAAGTCTTGAATAACTCTCACTGTTAGTTCCAAAAATGAGATCATTGAACTGAGACCACCAGAAGATAAGCAGATGAAGAACAAGCCACACAAAATTCTCCCCATAAGACCCAGTTTCGACATGAGCACCGGAATCCTTAAATGACAAAATATTACAAAATAGCAGATTCAAATGCTGTCAAATGATATGTTTTCATCAGATAGCAGACTCACCATGTAAAGGTTAATCCAGTACTTCCCGGCCCTGTCTCCTTTATAATTGCTACGATTTGAGGGATAGTGAGCGTCGGTGACGTTTGAATGAGAGTTGAAAAGACAGTCGAAAAAATTGTCAAACCACAGATGATGCTAGAGGATCAACACAAATTAAACGAAAAATTCCGCAAGATGGAAATTCGGAGAAAGGTATTCCAACGATACCTGACTAAATTGTTAATCGATGGCAAAAAGACTCCATAAAGAACGGCACCGGTGTTTCGACTGAAATATGCCGCATAAGCCGATAAAAGGCCCATTCCAGCAGCAGTATCAAAACCATTCTGGCAAGCAGCTTCTACGTAAAGTTTCGGATTAAGCAGGGTTGCTGCAAATGCATAACGACAATAATTATTTATCGATTATAAATTTTTAAGTCATTCAAAGATGCGGCACTAACACCAATCAGGCGTAAACATGAATTTTATTCCAATATCGGCATAATCTCGCGACAGGGACCAAAAGAAAACGATGAGAATAATAATGGCTTGCATAGGAACAAGAAGCCCATTTGCAATTTCGATTCCTTTTGCTCCCTTGAAGATAGCAAGACCGCAAATTGCTAAGCATATAGTGTGATTGAGCAGAGGCCAATAGGTGTGCTGTTAAAGCGACAGGCTGAATGATTTTGACAGATTTAAGAATACCTTGGTAGTTAGATAAAACTCACTGTAAAATTTTCAAAAATTAAACGGCTCTCTGGTTCAGTTGCTGGCAGTTCTTGCCAGGCACAAGCCACATAAACGTAGTACAGACACCAACCAACAACCACAGAGAAATATGCCCTAAAATTTGCACAATTCCATTAGGAAGTAAGCGTAGGAAACTTACCCGATGAAGAAGGCAACAGCGGAAACCCAGCAACCTATCCAAATGAACTTGTCACCCATAAACCGTTGGAAGGCGATGGTTGGAGAACTACGAGTAAATCTACCAATACTATATTCGGTTACGATAAGTGGAATCGACCAAGTAAGCAGGAAACAAGCCCAAGCTATGAGAAATGTTAGGCTTCCTGAAACAGTAAGTACAATATTATTAGTTTTCAGCTTCGTCAATCCGGATAATGTGGTGACCCTAGTAGTCAATTATAAACCAATAAACAGACCTGTGTCGGAACTTGTTACAGCGATAATTCGTGGAAAACGCCAGACGTTTCCAGTTCCCATGACGCACCCTATCAAGGAGAGGATTAATCCTGCGGAATACGTGAATTTTGGTTGTTTTTCTGCCTTGCTAACAACTTGAATATTTTTATTTGTAGAATGCTAAAGCCAGCAAGACGCAAGTGAGGAAATTTCAGATAAATTTTGTAATATATATAATAACTTTGAAAGCGTAAAGTCAGGTAAAATATGCAAGATGGTGATGATAAATGTTCTTAATTTAAATTTTATTTAATAAACAAATATAGATATTAAGTTGCCATTTTTACACGATGAATTAACTTCATCATGATTTTCTTACAAAATAATTATATTAGCAGAAAAAAGGTAATGGTAAAGTATTAAATTTTCTTGATAAAACAAACTAAATAACCTTTAATTTACTCAGCTTATCTGACATTATTTGTACCGTATAATTGAATCGATTTCGACAATTAAATTATCTCTTACATACTAATTCGATATCACTCACATTTGAATGTTGACTTAGTTCGCATTTGGTGACGGC
The DNA here is from genome assembly GCA_900708905.1 of Hymenolepis diminuta. Taxonomy (NCBI): domain Eukaryota; kingdom Metazoa; phylum Platyhelminthes; class Cestoda; order Cyclophyllidea; family Hymenolepididae; genus Hymenolepis; species Hymenolepis diminuta. The sequence continues at coordinate 168,341 of CAADRB010000042.1, read as the reverse complement.
AGAACTGGATGGAAATATTGTTGATACTGTAGATTCACACATATTTCCTCATGAAGATAAAACGGAAAAAAATGAGACTCGAAAAACGCAGATAGTATATATTGTGCAAGTTCTCAACCTGATAGGTTTAAGTTCATTACATTTAATCGGGTAATATTTGATTGGCTCAGAGCTGCTATTACCGATGGGGAAAACGGTGAATCTCTAGGATATAAAGTATAAATGGCAAAATTGGTTAAAATTTGATTAATAAAATGTCAGGTAAATGCGCTATCGAGTTTAGTAACAAATAAGTTACAGTCACGAGATTTGTACTGATATTTTGGTACGCGTCCTCGGCTATTAACAAGTGTTGGCTACCCACAGACATCCTGTGGTTATGGAAAACTTCTCAGGGCTCCCTCAATGAAAAGACAAAAAGAAGAACTGAATATACAAGTTCGGTAGATCCATTGCAAATGCATACATGTAAAGGCGCAAAATTCCAAGTACGTTGAGGGGGAGTGTCTTCAACACTCAATGTAGACGGAGTAGCAGCATGGGTTCTCTTGGTTAAAAAATTCACTACCCTCTCTTGAACACTTTTTAACTAATAAAATCGGCCATACCATTCAGTGGGAATGTACCAAATTCGTTATTTTCGACAAAATGTTTATTTTGGTCGCTACGCCATAGCCTCAACAAAGTTATAGGAGTTGGAGAAACACATTTTAGGAGTTAACAAACAGCAGTTCCAAAAAGTAGAACACGAAAAGTTGCGTAGACCGAAGTGTATTGAACAGACCACGGTGGGGATTCGAGGGAGTAAGAGAGGGATGAGGGAGAGGAGATGAGAGAGAAGTGTATGAACAGATAAGAGACAAGCGTGTGTGCATGCGAGTGGAAGTACGAAGACAGTTTATGAGTCAGGCAAGGGCATGGATGAGGATGTGAGCGCAGATTTACCTTTAAATAAAACGGGACAGTTATTAAAAAAAGAAGGACTGATAAACCCGTCTGGACATGACAGTGGTTCGAGTCGGGTGCGTAAAGGAGAAAAATTAACGCATTTTATAAAGAATGTAACGAAAGCATAATTTTGGAAAAGGCTTGGAGCCATTGTTTAGTCTCTTCTCAGCCTTGAGGTACGTAAAGGCGGCAAAAATTCCTGTTCAAACCAAATGTCTCATTCTTCGGGAGGTTGTAATAATTAAGTGAAGGAGACGGAAGCTTGCATATGACGAAAGAATAAAATATTAAAAGAATGATAAACGAAAAGATGACTTTAGATGATGAATGTAGGAAGATTAATTAAAATATAATTAATAAAAAGTAATCAATGGGAAATGGGAAATTCAAAAAGGGTTTTAAAGCCATGAGTGAGTAGTGAGTGGGAAATATACGTATTCGGAAGGAGGTAGAGTAGGAAATTGTTCGGTTGTTTTATCTCCGTGTTTTATCGCTGCATTTATATTGATACGTTTCTTAGGCCTCCTGTTCCTTGCCGCATTTTGACAGCATATTGGTGCAAAGCCATCTAAAGATTTGGAAAATGCCACCTATCGGCAGTGTTTTCCAAGACGTTGAGAGGCTGTGCTGAATCGCCTTTGAAGGTTTGACTGTTTTAGTGGGTGGTGATGTCTATTCCTTGTAATGAGCCAGTCTGAGATTGTAGATACCTGGAATTGGTTAGTCAGCTAAGTGCACTGAAGTAGCATAGTGGTGAAGTGGTCTGGTGGGTATTGTTGTTGTTGATATTGATACTGCGTTTCCAGTTGAGGCGGTTTTGGAGGAGTCGTCATTTCAGGTTTCTGTGGATTCCCCTTTCGTCCGACTAGTTCCTTTTGATTGACAGATGCTTGCTCGAACGGGCACTGTTTCTCCACTTCTCGTATAGACTTGGAATCATCGGCAACGAACAGAAGTTCTTTGAAGTGTTCTCGATTATAAGTGAGGAATTGCTACGTATCAAAATCTGTTTCTGGGGTGATTATTGTGGACGACGAACCATTGCTGTCTGTTTGAAGAGGATCCGACTCTAAGTTATCTCTCTCATGAGCCTGCGATCCTTCAACATCTCCAATCATTGGTTCCTGAGGAGCTATTTGCCAAATTCTAATTTTGGCTCCTTCATGAACTCCAAGATAGCAAACTTAAAGTCATCGTGAGGTATCGTGGACGATTTTCTGAGAACGTCATACACGAGCCTGGCTACTTCTGTTATTAAACCCTTGAGGAGGCAGGTAATTTGCACTTGATGGCTAGATATTTCATAAACGTAAAACTCTGCCTCGAGAAAAAGAAACTCTCTCGAACATATTGTTTAGTGAGGGTGGGAGTAACGAAGCCGTACGCCACTGTAGATTAGAAAGTCACGACGTCTTGCAATGTCACCAATTTGTTGCCGTAACAAAAACAATAATAGAATTACCTTTGTTTGATCGGTAGCTAGGTTATAATTTCTTTTACAAATGTTAGATTTTATTTTTTGAAGAAGACACTCATAAAAGAAATCCACGTATGTTTCAGTAACATTTTAATTTTAGATTTTCCGGATAAAAGAGGTTTAGTATTGGCAGGATGTTTACAAAATTATGTCAGAAATCTTTCTCGAAATAAGCTATACAAAACTGTATGTCGGTCTTGTCGGTATGCGACGCACTCTGCTCCTGATATTTTGATAGTCAGTCTGGACAAAGGTTCTGGGTTGACCTTCAAATATTAGTTCTATGAGTAAGACTTTTATTGCACTCAATAGTATTTTTCTTTAAATGAATAAAGTGTCCTGGAGAAAAAAAGACTTCAGCTTTCTTTCAACATATAAAATTGAGTCTAAGCAAATTATGACTATAATTGTATTTCAGTGAGAAACTCAAGTTTCTGCAATTTCTAAAAGAAAACCCATGTTTCATTTTTCGAAAATTATATTTTAATTGTGTTATACAGTGCTCATTTGCTTTACATTTACTACATCAAATAATATTTGAAATTCGATACAGTTTGTCTTAATATTTTCCTGATTACAATGTCATATTTACAGAGGCAGAATATCATTCATATTCCCAGCTAAAGCCAGATGATATTTAAATACTTTCCATAAAAGAATTAAGTAGAGTTTTGAGTTATTATGATTGTTAAAAGCAGCCTGTAGATATAAATTTTCTGAATTACATTAATTATACAAAGGAATGTTATGATTTTAAGTGTTAAAGGGGGGGGGGGCTAACTTTCAATAAAAATGTATAATATTTTCACGGGAAACCTCCCGACTGTAGATAGTTTTAAGTTGAAAATTTAAAAAGCGATTCCCTTAGTTTTAGTGGGATTCATTTCAATCTGGAAGATGCAGTAATAGGCTATTGACCTCAGCAGGTGTGATAGTGACAATTTGTCATGTGATTTGTCATTTTTCACCCTTGTTGATTATTAATTTTAAACCATCCAAATCAGGTTGCAGTTCGACTTAAAATCTTTTAATCACATCTAACAGATTTTGCATCAACTAACGTTACGGACAATCTTGTGACTAATGTGTAAACTTTAACACTGAGAGTGGGCCATTTTCGTCATTGACTCCTAATGTTGTCTTTAATGTTTAAGGGGATCCAATTAAGAAATAAGATTTTTCCCCGTAATGTAAGTTCACTCATTGGCAACATTGTGTACGATAAGCTGATTTGATTCCGTCATACTTGACCTTATCACCACTAGTCCCAGTGACTGTTTTGATTCAATTAACCGGTCTAAACCCTAAGTTATGGAGAAATTAGAGTCCGGCCACCTTGATATTTGTTTGCAATTAGTATGAGTTTGGAAGTGAATATTAATCACTGACTGTAAATATACGATTGTCATCTAGGCTCACAGTGTCTGGCCACGTGATAAATTCCCTGTTTTGGCATGATGACTTGACATATCACGTCGTTCAGTATATCAAGACGTATTCTCTCTGAGACCTTCGAGTAATTTGCAGGTATTTCTTAATACGTAACAGGATCAATTATTGCCCCACCATTGGTAATTATGACCAATCTTTCCTTGAGCACCATCCGTACTCATCATTCACCCATCAATGCCGATAAATTAACTAGAGGTTACCAGAACTTTGCACCTGCAGAGAGGTAGTTATTTGTATCGGGTATCAATTGAAAATATACATTTGGTGTCTACAAGCCTTCATGAATTGAATGCCAAGACCAAATAGATACCACCTTAATCAGTGTTATCGTTTTCCACCTGAGTATTCGTAAATATTTCTGTTCGTGATATTCAGACAGCAACGTTAGAGAATTTTGTTATGCCTTAGAAAACATTTACATACTTTTGTCTGGCATGCCCCATAAGTACTCACCAGCAATTGCATCCAAAAGTGGAATAAATATGTTTGTTTTCTTTATTAAGAGGTTGACGGATGTGACCCATAGCCCTTTGCTTATTTTCCCCATTTCTTATTGATACAAGTCTCACTGTATTTCATAGGCGGCTCAAAATCTTAACATTATGTATTTGGTCGCTCGATTAAAGGAATAATTTCAGCTGGAACAAGTGTTTGTTTCAAGCACTGAAACTGTCCATTTGGATTTTGTTACATTTGAGAAATGGGCTTATGTTCCTATCCCCACACTACGAACCCCTGAAATACGCTGTTCTATTTCTACTGTAACTATTTTAGTAGCAACTGACCGCTTAAATTTCCACAATACCAATATTATTTAAGCTCAAATTAATTTCACCACTTTTTCAATAACAGGTCAGAATAACTAAGTACGGAGGTAACAATAAATTTTATATCACTCCAAGTATTTCGCTAAGCCTCTGATTAAATAAAATGGAAGTAGAAAGAAGACAGCAATGTATCCAAGGGGTTACACTTATTGCGAAAATATAATATGCTTATAGAAGTCCGAGAGCATTGGGAATGATTGGTTAACTGATTAGCTAATAATGAAGCCACAGTGATATTCTATCTCAGGGCATGAAAAGTGAAAAGCCAGTAATCCAGTACACTCAGGCGAAGCAAGTGCATTCGATTAGGGTATACTATAAACAAGCGACTTGGCTTCCGAACAATTTAAAGAATTCAACTTTGTTCTTGCTACTTATAAGCAGGCTATTTGAAATGAATAACTTTAATTCATAAGGCAAAATCAGTGGACATCAAGTATAACAGCTTTAAACAAAAACAGGGTTTCATTTCTTCAGAGAACTTCCCCAGTATGAATCTTAGTAACCGTTTCTTTAGCGGTCTTCACAAACTACGAAGATTCCCTCTAGGTCCTCCTCGAAATCACGATCGATGCGACAAGCTAAATTATGTAATATCAATGTCCAGGTCATGGAACTTCTCATTCAAATATTGCCTATTTAATTTTTACTAGGTATTCCTAGACTTCCAATTCCAACACTTGCACAATTACCCATTGGATATTAGCAAAACTTTAATTGCGTAAGCTTGAATCCTTAGCACAAGGGATAAAGCTAATAAATAACAAATATTTTGATCAGCAGACTAACTACAGAGATATTATACTGGCAATAGATCCTCCACTATAACTCAAGACGAAAAATTCCAAGAGCGGAAGATAAAGGGTGACTTGACTTAAAGCATTGGGCTAAAACTAATCGAACTGTTAATTGCTGGCGTATAACTTTCAAGTAACATTAAAGAAACTGTGGTAGAATAAAAGCAAGTTGCTACAAGAACTTAAATTCGACCAACACACACAGAAACACGCTATGGGTTTGCGACCAGAAATACAACCCCGAAATATGAAGACAACCGAATGGACATGGTTGACAATACTTCACGAATGCATACATTCATACACGATCGTAACTTTAAACCAACAAATCAAGACGGTACTGTTCCGTCTATGTAAATTCATTGACGGTAAGACATAACTTCCTCTGTAATCCAAGAAACCAAGTTCCATTCGATCTATATCGTTATACATCGAATCATCCGAAGTTAAAAGATAACGTCATTATTCGATCCCCATCATTAAGTACGAATTTCATTCATTCAATACTTAGTATACATCACTCACTCTAGACATCCATTTACCATCACACGATTGGTCAGCTATCCATAAACTGCAACAAGCACCCACTATGATCCTATAAATCTGTACTATCAGATGCATGTTCACACCCAAAGAATAGAATTAATATCAGCGAAAATTGAGCTAGCTACAAAGTACCAACGAAATTGTCAATATTATACAATTTGATTACTAATATTGAAGAGCGTGGAGTATCGACATCTACACTTAGATTCCGAAGAGATGAGCGATAACATTTATTATAATGGCTCCTAAGTTCATTTAGGAAAGAGTTTACCAAAACCTACCTTAGAGGCCAGCATTTTAAAACTTTATTGGTAAAAAATAGAATTCTACCACCCCCCTTATTAGTCAAACTTAGACGGTGTGACTCACCACGTGTGTACCGACACGAGTAGAACCCGAACACTTGAACTTCGCATACGAAGGCGTAGAGCGCTGCGCCACCGATTTATAAACTTCCCTCACTTAAAATGTGACCTCAGAGCAAACCCGTCTAATGTGGAGGATTCACTTCATATTTAATTAAGAATCCGAAACAATCGGTTTATAGTGAACAAACCCAAATTTACGACTAATCGAGCTTTAAGCGCCCAATATCAACCATGTTTTCAAATCACTCCATTTGTTTATTTCTTTTCTGCGGTGTCTGACATCCTTCCTATCCACTCTATAGACCCACAGCGCCAAAAATCATACAACTACCACTTCACCAAAACGGCCTCCTCCAGCTAGTCCAAGACTTCTGACAATAAACTCTTACAGACTTCTTTTCCTTCTATCTCGTTCTTGCGCAGATTGACAGAGATTAGTAGGAAACTGCGTGTAAAATACATGAGCACAAGCAGTTCAACTGAGGCCTGTTATAATTTAAAATTAACTTACTTTAAAAGTTTTTCTTACAAAACATAAGTAGGAGGTTTATGGTTAAACGACATACATAGGGAACAACCAAAAATGAAATAAGCAAAAATAAGATTGCGTTTCATTTGCGAATATCAAAGCAAGTTTGTCAGCTTAAGTATGAAGCTGCGATGAGATGAAACTACACTATAGACAGAAGTAAAGGATAAGAATAGAGATAATATATAACGAAACCCAAGAGAATAAAGCTAGAAAAAATAGCTAGTTCAAGACGCCATGAGAACAAATTTCAGTACAATATTTATACAGATGTGTAAAATCAAGATGTATCATTAAAGTACTACTTATTAGTGGCTTTTAGTTTGTTCCGTTTTATCCGCTTACGACGGTTAATATGACGGCGCATTTCCTTCTTATTCATCCAAACGGGGTAATTTCCATGTTCATTCATAAGTGGAGGAAGTTTCTTTTTCCTGACCTCTGTCTCCACTGCTAAGGAATCAAAACCAACACTTAAAGTATATAATCTCTCTTACCTTGATCCTCAGGAATAACTTCCACAATTTGTGCATTTTTTGCATCAACATAGGGCAATCCTGTTCCACCAATAGGCATATTAATAACCTTTTTGAGAGTTGCCGCCGCCTTTGGCCTGGCTTTATGGCGCTTTTCTGCTTTAAACTTTCTCTTTATTTTACTGCGCTTACTCTTCGCCATCGCACGTTGTCCGATAAGTTAAAAACGCAGTTTGGCACATCGACCATTCAAACAATCGTACTTATTTTGATAAGCATAAAATTTGTTTCATAATGTATTACATAAAATTTGAAGAAACTGCTTTCATTTTTTACTTTTTGGAATATTTTCTTTTCTATGGTTAATTTTGATGTTTTATTTTAAGGCTAAAATCAAATAATCATTAATATATGTTAGGACAACTCTCAGATATGATCGCTAATCTGGAAGATTTACAATTTCAATAAAAAGTACAATTATACCTTTTTATCTGGCACTTTTCTCCCTGGTAAGACAAATACATTTAGTAATATTTTATCAAATAAAGTTATTTCAAACTCTATTTATTTGGCACAACAAATTCTATTATTTATCCTAAATATTATCTACTGGGTAATAAAAAAAGAATTATAATGAATAACTGACAGTTTCCATCCGAGTGCGTTAGCATAAGGCAAAAATCTGAAAAACCTTTTTTTGAATTTTTATTATTTCAACAAATATGAAATTCAAATGCCTAAAAATATGTAATAAAAAGCAGCAGTTCCGGTTCATGTGCTAAGAGAAATATGTTTCTGTTATAACCACTAATTCCCGAATTTAATAATAGCACTTAATTTAATCTTTACTACGAGGTTATCCAAGTCAACGACTCTACAATATACCACATTTTATCAAATATGCAAATTTTAAGAATAATTTTCAATTAAGTGTTAATTTTATTTTCTTTGGACAAAACGATCCATTTTTATCCAACAGCTTTATTGACGAAATTTTAACTTATGTAATTGGTTAAGATTCGTCGACGATTCCACGAAATGTAACGTCTCCCCTCTTCTAAGACCATCTGGTTGCCTCCGCCATCTCTCATTCTCTCCAGTTATGTTGGTGAAGTCAAGAAGAGGCAAGAGGAGGATATCCTAAAAATAGCCACGGGTCTGAAATTAGGTATCTAGATGTCTAACCTCTCGGAAAATTTATGTCCATGATGCTTGAAATGTATAATTTTTTTAATAGCTCAGTTTTCTGAGTGGCCATCCATGCCAAAGCGATAAATTTGCCATCTCTATTAGTTAGAAGTTTCTAAACGATACAGTCATAAGAATTTTATCATAAAAGAACTCAGAAGGTTTCACACAAAATCAACTCCATTAATAGAATGACACCGTTTTCTTTTCTCACAGTCTAAGATATATAAATAAAGCTAAAAGGCTTAATTGATTTAATCAAATTCAGAATGAATTCTCTAACTGCAATTAAAACTTATGGACGATCTAATATTATATTAAAGCGGAGAATATTAGAACAAAATAAGGATGAGTATTAAATAATAACCTGAAATTGAGCTATCTCTTTGAAGAAGATACTGCAAAATTGGCACAACTTTCATCTTCGTAAACATTCTTCACATTGAAACCAAGTTATCAGCTAAATAATATCTATGAAATATCTCAAATAATTTAATTTCATGAATGAATGAAATCTTCCGAAAATGATAGTCATTTCAGGTTTGATAGCTTCACTTATTCTTTCTTAGGTCCCTTTCCGCTTTGGTCCTTCTCTTCCTTCTCCTCCTCCTCCTAAGTTTGAACCATTTAATTCTTATTTATTATCTACCTGCAGTTTTTATAAAATTGACCTACCACAAATGCCTATTTAACTAATAGATACAGTATATACTGATCTGCCAATTGGCGCCTACGATTTTACCGACCGATTTAATTATTGTAAATCTGACATTAGTCTATTAACTGTTTTATCGTTAATACGTATTTTTATACGGTCTGTGAGATTTAGAAAATTCTTTTTGATTCTTTAGATTTCTGTCGATTATGTGAGGATAGTAAAAGAGCAGACACTACAGAGAGAAGAGGGAAGAGAGGAGTAGATGATCAGAAAGGGGAAAAGCAGGAAAGAAGTCAATCAGTAACGGGCAGAAACAGCAGGAAGAAAAAGAGGAGGGGAAAAAAGGGAGTTCATTGTGAAACAGACAGTAGAAGTTAATAAGTGGGAATGTACGACTGGAATAGAGAGATATCTTGTAAGATTACATATACGTGGGTAGGTTTTAATGAAGTAGATAGTTCAATGGTCTAACGCGAACTTGTCAGAATAATTATAACACTTCGGAGAGGAAATTATTCGTTCATTTACAATTTGCGTTCTTTAAGTGGCAGTGGGTGAACTAAAATGAAATTATGGTTAGCACTTTGCAATCGATACAGGAGTGAATCGTTGGCGTTCGGTTCACCTCAGCCACTGAAGATAGTCAAATACGGTTTATATCTAGATGTCTTGAAATATATTGTGCGAATTTGCAGGCTCAGGCTCAATAAAAGGTGCTATAACGTAACCAACTAGGAGTTCGAATAGTAATCTAGAAAACTCGGTAATATAGCAACTTAACACAGAAGCTAACAACCCACGGCAGATAAGAAGGCACGTTATAGTCAACACGCGTGTATTAACGAAACTCCCATTCAATCGGTCTCGGCTTAAACAAATATGAATAATTATCAGGTGTCTTTTATCGGTGGGGAAATAAAGAAAGAAAATACATTTTTGTTCATAGAAGAAATATTGGGAGCGGGGGAAAGTAATTATCATTTCTTCTAACAAAAGGCGATTACTCTTTTCCTTATGAGCACAGATGGATATTATGTGCTTCTGTTTTTTGGATTATTTCACCCTGGGTCTGCATAGAGTTGGTCAGCTAATGTATGTCGATGTACAATGTACCGATTCTCGAAAGATCACTGGAGTTAAACTACGTCGGGCTGTGCCGGTTGATACACCGCATACTAGACGATTCCGATGTTCCAGGCCATATGCACAGTTAAATCCTTCTCTCACCTCATTGTGGTGGTGTTCTGAATTACTTGTGATGTTTAATTAATTGAGCTCAAGTGATTTCAACCAACCAAAACTGGTAGGCTACGAGAGAGGTGTCAGCGAACTGATCACTCATATAGCCAACCATAAAATGATAAGAGCAATACCAGTTAATCAACTCAACCTCTGATCCGACTGCCCAACTTCAATGAACATGCAACAGATGGAAACATGAATTCACCTCCCAGAGTTAATCTCTAAGATTCCTTGTATTTTCCTCCACCCATTTTTTATATTTCATAATAGGGGCGCTTGTCATCTTATAATATATTTGCAATATCTAATATTTCCTTCTATTTCTATCTTTTATTACGCTAGACTTCGGTCAGCAAGTATAGTACTAGGTTGTCTTGGATGGTTTTGTCTAAGCTGTGCTATTTACATAATGATTTAGTCTCCTCTTCTGCAACATTCAAGAAAATAAAGCTTCTTACGAAGTACCAATTTTTGTAGTGAGAGGTATGAATGGGTCTGATTTCTCATCAAGCTCAACATCAATTACGATCTACGAGCCGATATCCCGACAAAGAAAATCGAAGCACAAGTTTTAGTCAAAACTCATTCCAGTTCAGCTGGAAATATATACGGTATAGCGTAATTCATATTAGTTCATTTAAACAAATTAAGAGTCGTTATTTCAATAATAATGGGAAGAAAACATAAACTAAAATATTAATCTTGTCAAGAGAAGATATTTAGTAATTATTCATATTCATATTTTCACCTTGATATTTCCCATTTTCAAGCCAAGCCATCCGTGTAGGATCTCTCCTTCAAGTTCGTTTGACCTCCCTCCGTAGTTTCCGTATTCATTTTTGGCGACTTAAACTTTCAGAGACGTATTTAGGTTATTTATGCAGCTTCGGCCTGTTTATCATCTTCATTAGCATCAAATCTTAGAGGAGCAGCCATCCAGAAATTCTCGTGTAGAGCTTTTAGATTTTTCCCCTTTTTCGTAGGACATGACTCTACTCTTTCTTTAGGTTCGGAGCTTCGCCTCGGATGCCTGGAACGAAATACTGTATTCCCTATGAAGTTCGAAGGAAAATCCTTTCTCCCTTTTGAATTCAGGATATCGTTATATAAAATTCTAACATCACTAAGTTTGACTTTTCTTTTTCTCTCTACCGCTATTTTTGTGGATATTTTGAGATTTCTAGTTGGAATCACATTATTTGGCGACGTAGTTTTGAAAAGAACTCATTTTTTAAAGAAACTGATGTAAAAACTATCATTAGAAACGGATAAACTTGAACAAATCAAGGAAAAATAGCAGGAGAATTTCATGAAACAATTGGAATCTAGAGAAATTGTGCTGCACGAATAACAAGAAAACTTAGTTAAAACTAATGGAACAGTTTACGAAGCATCTGAACCGGAATTCTGGATAATCAAGAAATTTCATCCCTAAATTGTGCCCTGACAGTCCTGCTTTGGAGATCAATGAACTTCATTATAATCCAGAAGTGGATCTAACTATTAACAATTGATTTCATAAATGCAAGGATGTTTTCAGAAAAGACCTGGCTGACATCCCTGAGGAGAAAAGAGTTAAACTCTTTCTTCGGTGATTAGGGACCACGAAACACAAAAACTAAAAAGCTACATTCGCTCAAATTCGAGGAAGCAGTATCCATCCACTGTGAACTGATCTTCAAAAAATCATTGGAATTTTGCAAATGTTTCAAATATCCAAGACTGATTAGGAGACGGGATGAGGATTGGACTGACTATGTTATTCGGATAAATGAAAATTTGTAATAACTGGATTTCAAATCTATTTTTAACAACCACTTTAAGTGCATTTTGTTCCTTTATAGTCTGAGAGCTTCCAGCTATTCTGGAGTCCGTGTAAGAATTTTCAATGTGGTTGAACAAAACCGTCATATCATCTTACGGGATTTAGGTGATGGACGTCGAAGAATGGACGCTGTTCTGGATGACACAGCTATGAGATCCAGCAGAATGTCGGTGAACACGGTTATGTCGGAAGAATTGTATAACCGTCCAGGCAAAAGAACAGACATGAGAATATTTCAAACAAGAGACTCCCATTACCGTGGTGGTTATACAATGAAATGGACTACTGTCCTTACAGAAATCAAATTTGTAATATCTGTGAAAAGAAGGGACACAAAGAAGCGAAATACTAGAGTAATACAAGTAGTAATTTAAAGAAAAAAGATTCTTGGAAATCTTACTGAATCTTTCAGCTTTTTCAGTATTTTGAATTCAACCTATGAAGACACAGGTTCTAATAGGAGGCAGTATGTAACCTTGATGATAAGAGAATCAAGTAGCAATTAGATACTGCCTCTGAAATCACTTTGCACTCAAGAAAAACATGGGGAACCTTGGGTTGTCCAGTGCTGAAGTCGGCAAACCATATAGACCGAAATGCTTCTGGTGACGCCTTAAAATTAAAAGGTACACCTGACTGTCCACTTTTTTACGGTGATCAGCAAATTACCGCAAAAATGCTTTGTAACAAATCAGTCTGACTTAGATCTTCCGGGCCCCAATTGTTTAGACAAATTAAGCTGCTGAACTAGATTAACCACTTCCTTGCAGAAAAATCATCCGTGACTCAAGTGACGGAATCAAAAACCCGCTCGAGAAAGGTCAGACAGCAGAATAAAAATCAGAAGAACTCCAGCGAACCCGCTAGTAAAAAAGATATGAGGAGCGAATCCAATGTTAACACGACTGAAGATGAAAAAAACGTAATGAAACGATTTTCTTCAATCTTCAAAGGTAGCCTAGATCGATGCTCGAATATGAGGGTAAATCTATACCTGAAAGAAAACGCAAAACCAGTTTTCCATCTGAAGAGCCCAGCTTTTTTCTCTATGCAAAGCATAAAGGGAGAGCTGTAATGTCATAAAAGAATTGATTTGTTACTTTAAATGGGCTGCGCCAATTGTGATTGTACAAAAAGAGAATGGTAACGTTCTTTTGTGAGCCGACTTTTCCGTTGATTTGAATGTTGCCTTTGAAGATAACTATCACTTTCTTCCTGTTGCTGAAGATATATTTGCGACTCTCAACGGTGGTACATGTTTTGCTAACTCGATTTATCAGAGGCTTATCTGCCTGTCGAGAACATCTAATCGTCAACACGCATCGGGGTCTCTACCAATTCACTAGATTTCCGTTCAGAGTGAAAATAGCCCTCTCTACCTTCCAACACATATTGGACAACATGATTAGTGAGCTAAAGGACACAGCTGCATATGTGAAAGATATCGTAGTAGTTGGGCAGTTGAGAATTTAAGGAGCGAACTGGATGTCTGCTTCAACACATTACCAATCCTGATTTCCATCTGAGACCAGAGAAGTGTGAGCTCTTTTTCAAATCTGCGAAGTATCCAGATTTAATTTTTGACTCGGAAGGTTACCATCCTGATTCTGTACGAATTCGAGCCTTTGTGAACATGCCATATTCAACCGATGTTCAAACTCTTCGTTCATTCTTGTGGTTAATTAGTTACTACAGTAGTTTTCTAGCTCACCTGCATGAGGTCCGTGGGCCATTGAATTGCCTTCTCCAGAAAGACGCTGTTTGGCTGCCAAGTGTCAAAGAGAGTTTAAGAAGCTGAAATCCATGCTGCAGTCAAATATGCATCTGACCCTATATAATCCAGAATTTTCGATTGTCATCGGCGCAGATGCTTTCAGGTTTCTGTGTAGGAGCAGTGAGCTCCCACGTTTTTTCCGGATGGCTCAAAGAAAGCTTTGGTTCATGCATTCCGTTTGTTGACACCGGCAGAAAAGAATTGTGGACAAATTAGGGCAGAACACTTGGCATTGTTTTTTTCCGTGAAAAAGTTTCATAAACTTATCTACGGCTATCTCTCTTCCTTTTTAGCAGACTAAAAACACTTGTTATCGATTTTTGAATTCGAGAAAAGCGTTTGACAGGTCATGATATCAAAATCAAAATCGAAGACTACTGAATTCGGACAGACTGATGGATTATCACGGTTAATATCGTATCAACAAACATCTGTGGAAGAAATCGTCATTGCTAGCATGTCTCTGAAAAAAATGTTAACTGTATTCCAACTTACAGGACAACTCCTCATCCGGAATTGGGTGGTAAGTCGCCGGCAGAACTATTAGCGGCTTGAACGTTTCGAACTCTTAATGTTGCAACGATTCTGAGAACCATGATAAGTGTGTAATAATGTCATGTGAACTAGTGACTACATCGATCGAATATTTAGAATAAGTCAAGCCACTACCTCGCCAGATCAGTTCGGAGGTGGCAGGCAAGCCATCAAAATTAGTTAATATGTAAATTAGGTTTATATGTAAAACATTTCTTCGCTAGATGACAGTCACGTCTCGTCGTCGGAGTATTGACGTGATGATAGGCGCCTGTTTAGGTATCTATGTGCAAACATAAAAACATAGCGGGACCGCCCGTGGACACTGTGGTGGAGATCTTGATGAACATCTGCTGGTTATCGCAAAATGAACCAGCGAAAAGCCATAGAAGAGATGTGCTCACCGCCATAGATTTCATATTCGCTTGTGATTTCAACTGTGGTTAAAAGACAGAAAAAGTCATCTAAGAAATCAAGTAAGTAAAGCTATTTGGACCAGGCATAGAAACCAATTGGGGCTGCGTATTGCGGGAACTAAATCAACGCTAACATCAACCCCACTTTATCTTCTGTTGGACACCTTTAAACTTCCCTCAAGTAAATCGGATAAGGTCTGAGAACGAACTCCAGAACAGCTGATGAGCTAATCAAGAAGGACTCGTCGGAAGCCCAGAAGACTCCAGATAAACGCAAAGTTGAAGTCATGTGAAGAAGTAGCCTGAAAATGGGAGGTATCAAGGAGAAAGTTAAGTATACAAGTTATTAAATATTTTTTCTTTATGAAATTAATATTTTATGTTATATTGCATATTGCATCTTGCATATTGAAGATAACGTTTGATAGTGGAATGGTTTGTCCGAATTAATGGATAAACTTGCATAGTGCATGATTGCCCGAGGCAACTGGATATCACTAATATAAAATTCTAGCATTCTTAAATTTGTCCTATCTTTTCCTCTCAACCGCTACTTTTGTGAATATTTTGGGACCGTTACCTGGAATTACATTAATGTGAAAGGCTTATGAACCAATTTTCTATACATTTTTTAACCAACAAGTTTCACCATAATACTGACTTCCATTCGAAGTAATTTATGGAGACTCTTGATACTTAAAACGAGATAATGGCGAATTTCACATGTTAATTCAAAGTACCTGCACACTTTACCAATATAGTAATACGTTTCATTCAACGTGTATATCGATATTACACTTGCATTTCTAGTTAAGCGCATTTAAAATTACAAGATAAGTGTTCAAATTTACTGGAAGTTATCGAAGAAATGTCTAATACTGTTGCATATGAGACGGGTGATTAAATCTATGAACAGGTGTGCTAAAAATAAGAAAATAATTTTTTTGTAAAATAATTATCATATGCAAGATTCTTTATCTTCCACCTTTTGATTCCTCCTCCTTTAAATTCCCCTTTATTTGGATGAATTCGTTTATATTACGATTGTAAATGGCGCATAATATAAACCGACCTGTCGATACGGAAACGTGAGTCGTATTTTGATACGGTAGTTTGGGTCGTTTTCTATTTCGGTAATATCGGATCGTATTTGTAACTAATGTGATGTCTTAAGGAATCTAAGAGTTGGCTACGGTATTCTACAGTGAAGAGCAGGTTATAACAAATACCCTGTTGAAGATTATTCATTTGTTTTATGTAAAAATTGCTGTATCTTTGTAATATGAATCAGGACCACAGAGGAGTGATTCAGGCCCCCCAAATTGCTGAAGCATTTCGGAAGTGGTGGGGAAGCCATCCCAGTTTTGAAACCATCATATTAGGTCATGTTCAACTACCGACGCTTTGACTGTTGGTGTCTATTGCAATACCAACCTGGAAAGCTCGTTCTGATTCATGAACAATTAATTTCATTCGCAATGTATAACAGTTTATATATATATCACTGAACTTTTCTAAACACAACGGCAGAAATTGTAATTGAGTTCATCATTCTTCCAGCTTATATCGGTTCCCCTCCTCAAATTTCGTGCTGTTCTTCCTCCACAAATGGGTCAAAACTTGAGGTGTGAAGTTATATTTTAGCAGTAAAACACACTTCATCGTGTATATTTGTCTTTATTATGCATACCAAAGGCTGAAAACTGTACAAATAGTATTTTAAACCCAATGGATAAAAAGTGTTGGTTTTTTTTTGGAATTTGAAAATTGAGGTAAATACTTTTGATTTTAAACATGGTATAGATGACACGCCTGCATTAACAATTTTTACTATTCATCTGCTCACTGAGAATTCTTGACTAAAGAAAATACATTAACCTCCATTCAGTGGCGCATATATTCAAAAAATGTATATAATCAATAGGTTTATATAGGCAATTATATTTTAAGGTAATACAGAAATTACAAATAATGTGCACTTATTAAAGGAGAATAATGTATTTGGTTTACAATAATCGATTTGACCAAGAAAAACTCTTTTCTTTCATTAGAGTATGCGTAAATGTATATTACTATTATTAATTATTTTTACTCATTACTTTTATCTCATGGCTGTAAAAGTGGGCATGCAGCAATATTAAGGCAAAAAAGAAACATTCTAAAATGGTCAGAATATATACAAGCCCAAGAGTTTGGTAATCCGAAAAACAAAAGATTTTGTACTTACTTTACTGTTTAAAAGTGTATGAGATGCATATACTTGACGAACTATCCAAATAATCAAATAAATATGATTGAATTTAAAACAGCTTTTTGATGTATAATTATAAAAATCACAAATTAAATCACAGTTTTAAATTTTAGAGTCATCATTGAAACATTTAGAAGCTTGTTTATTTTGACCTAAACCAGCAACTCTATTTCAAAAATAACTGGTTTGTTTTTAGGGTGAGTCTGGTCTACTTTCGATGTCATAGCTCATTTGTTTTTGCTTTATTGTAAATTATATTATATCAATTTCAGAATGATTCACTTTCTGGCCCTATTTAGCCGCCAAGGCAAAGTAAGGCTTCAGAAATGGTTCATTTCTTACACCGAGAAGGAAAAGAAGAACATTTTGCGCGAAGTTATGACACTGGTACTTGCTCGCAAGCCGAAAATGTCTTCCTTCCTCGAATGGAAGGATATAAAACTAGTTTATCGGCGGTACGCAAGTTTATATTTTCTCTGTGCAATAGAACCAGAGGATAACGAACTCTTGACTCTTGAAATAATTCATCGTTATGTCGAAATTCTTGATAAATATTTTGGAAATGTATGTCGCATTCTAATAAGTCTTATCGTTCTAGGTTTGTGAATTGGATATAATTTTCCATTTTGAAAAGGCCTATTTCGTCCTAGACGAGTATCTTTTTGCCGGTGAGGTTCAAGAATCTGGCTATCGGAGTATAATGGCAGCCGTTGATGCACAGGATATGCTTCAAGAGGTTTGTGTATCTCTTTTCACTCCTCAATTTATTCTCTATTGAATTTCAGGACGAAGTTCCCCAAAGTTTCTTTGAAGATCAGAGCCTTAATTGACATCTTTTCCTTCTTAACACTGTGATATTTAAACCAAAATACTCTTTTTGATAATAAAGTGCAATAATTTCGCTTCCTTGTCGTTCTAATGATCAGATAAATTGAAGTCAAGCTTCTCGCTGATTAGCAGTTTTTATTGGAAATTATCTTTGAGGAAAAGAAATATACAATTGTATAAAAAGTGCGTTTGGCGCTTGAGCAAATCGGTTGTATGTGCAGTAATCGTCGGGTCTCAAATTTCTTTATTTACGAGAATTTCTGCTGCGGCAAGTGAGTTAGCTTCTACTGCAAGTCCTTGGGGTGTTAGACCACAGACGTTCGTTTTCTTTGGATTCGCTCCAAGTCTGAGAATGGTGAAACAATATTTACAGCTAGCCTATTTCCAGCGTTAAGTCAGATACTCTATCTCAGGATCAAACAACTGAGATACTGTATTGATATCGAAACTTGTAAGGTCTAAGTGGTGGAACAGCGCTAATAAGGAATAGGGAATATCTGATAAGACTAAGACCGATTTCAGGGTCCGTTGCTCTCGAAAAAATATTCTTACTCAAAGTTTATCCCCTTCTCTTTGGTATTTATAGCTAGGAATGGCTGCACTTTAGAAATAACACATGTAGAAGAGAATTTGTCGGGTATTTACAGAATTTGAGACTTGCGCTGCGTTAGGGGCAAAAGGGATCTGTCTAATAGGTAGCAAATGGGAAAGGTAATGAATGAGAGCGGTGAAGTTCACTATGCCCCGTTTGTTAAGCCAGAAGTCACAAGATCGGTGCCCATCAGCACATATTCAATTGTGTCAGTGGCCAACCCCACTGTTTAATTCTGGCCGGCAAGAAGGATGATAGAATGCGAGTTTCCCTCTACCCACGTTAAACAGAAACGCATCTTCAAATCGGGTTGGAAAGCAAAACTCAGTATGAGGTAGAAAATTAGGCTAAATCAGTACATAAATTAAGATATTATTTAAGGATTACAAAGCTACTGCATATATACCGCTACCTTTCGTGAAGCAAATGACAAAATTACAAAAAAAAAACAGTATAAAATATTACTCGATAGATAATGGTAGGTATTCAGAAGGGCTAGTTGTGATCAGTCTCCCTCACTATATTAGTCTGAAAATTATGCTGATTGCAGATTACAGTTCATTTGCACTTGTGTCAAGCTTTTCGCAAACAAGTACGACAGGTATAGAAACACATATATTTTTAAAACTGATTCAATTTAAGGCAATCACTGACGATAACACACTGACACTGACGATAGAGCGTCTTAGATAAAGTGGTTTGGACCCAGAAGGAAGAAAAATCGGCTGTTTGGGACTAATTTGTTAACTAGAAATGCAACAGTTCATTCTAGACACGACCATAGAACGACAACAATTGAAAAATCAAGTACCCAAGTGAAGAATTATGCTTGGATATCTCTTATGAATTCTGTTAAGGCATCAAGAATATCCTACCAGTGGTATTATTAATTCCATTATCATAAATACAGAACCATAATTTGGCGCACCTTGAACAAATCAAATCAACATAGCTGAACTATTTTTAAATGTTCATCAAAGTTAATTTGAATTCTGTTATTAATGTGGTGGCCGAAGCTATGCCAAAACTATACGAGAAAAATGCCCCGAAGTCTAAAACATTATTAGTTACAATACTATAGAGACCACATCCTAAAGGGAAATTTTCCTCAAGAAGACTGACTCACTTTAGGAGCAATTTAACAAATTCTTCTCCTCGAGAGCCCCTAACAGAACAGCCTCGTGCAGAGGAGTATTTCCATCTCTGAAACAATAAAAAAGCGAGAAATAGAAATGGAAAATTATTAATAATTATTATGAACGGTTGATTTTAATAAAAAATGTAAAGCCTATTTTATTTGTACAAAATGTAAATCTAAAAAATTGATCATATTAGCTGATTCAAAGAATTGAAAGACGGGCAGAAGCATATCCAAACATAGTTGCCCATAGAAATCTAACTAATAAGATCAAATCCATCAAGGAAAAAATACAGAATTTCGGAAGATTCCTCCACAAAAGGATAATACTAGTAGTAAAAAACTGGGATAATGTAAGGAAGTGGGATTTTTGATAGAAGACAGCATCGAGATACTCTTCAGGTAAGAAATCTTTCGCTTACTATTCTTTTATACCGTAACTGTGAACGAGGTCTCCTCATTACTAGGCTACTGACTAATCTGAACATCCCAGTTTAATTTAATCAACTGTAATTTCCTAAAAAGGTGAAGAGAAACCATCGTTTGTAGCCCAGTTACTCACTTCTTCCTTCAGCGGCTGAGCTACCATAGCCTTAGAATACGCCAGTGGACGACCGCATATTGTCATCGATGGTGACGCGGTTTTATATCAATATTTATTTATGAATATCTAGAAACAGTAATTTGACGTTTAACTTGAATAAAGAGAAATATATGTACAATCGAAGCTGATGAGGAGCAGAAATAGGAGACTATGGATATGTCACCGATTAGGAGAAAAAAGTAATATCTATATTTTATTTGATGATCAAATTTGGAAATGATTCGACTTCCTTATTCCTAATTGGGTTAATAATCAAGCTAATTCGCGACAAATTGATATGGAAACGCAAGCCTCTAATCATTAGCAAAGGATGGTTATATTGGAACTGAAAAATGCAAATAATTACTAGTTGCGGAAATCTAACAATAAGCTAATCAGAATTTAAGAGATAGTCAACTAATAATCATTTCAGTAGTACCTGACACTAATGGCATTCGCATCAGCATCGGATTTGACGAGAATAGGAATGGCCTCTCCATAATGATCCACACATGATGGATTTGCCCCCTAAATGAAATTGATAATAAAATAGCATTATTTACATTCATGAGAAGTCGTTCTACTGTGTACATGTCCACCTTGTGTCCCGGTCGCAATTCACGCATTAAGACACTATCCACTTCCTAAAAACAATAGGGCATTATTACTAAAACAAGGTTTACCGATGGTCTGTTAGGATGATCCTGAGAAGGTTTCTTTGTAAGTTTTGAAGCTAATGAGGGTGAACGTAGCGCCACAATCTTTCCTAAATAAATGAACAAAGGTGAGAAGCTACCACTAGTCAAGGAAAGAAAACCCTTTCTAGGCTATAGCTATAGAAAGAGTTCTACCGCTCCTGTCTTTATTTACAAAGAGATATTATCTAGAATTTGGAGATTAAGAGAAAAGGTGGTGAATATTTGGAAACAAACGAGCAATTACTGTGGAGATATCTTTAATCTGACTGGTAATAACAGGCATATTTTGGGCAGTGGTCTAGAGCATATATCCATCAACATCAATGAACCATCTGCAAACTAGATGAGCTACAAGTTCACAAATTAGCTGAATTAGCTAAATTATGTTTAGTTGTCTCCAATCAAATATATATCGTTTTGACGTTCTGGGCTTCTTAGAATTATCCAACCTATGCAAATAACTTCTCTTATTGCTTCAATTTATGAGACTGGTCCACACTCCCTTTTAAGATTTTGGCATTTTTTAAATAAATAACGTTAAAGACTGATAAATTAAACTTATTAAATAATGCCAGAAATAAAATCATACTACGAAAGGTTCGATTCTTCTGTTCGACTGGAGTGCTAGCAGAAAAGAGATTCCTTAAAGGAATATTATTGTAGTCACTGCTTTGAGGTTGAGAGGAGTAATTTGATCTGGCGAAACGTGGAGCTTCAACAAAAACCTCCAATTCGTCACCAGCGCCATCATTGCCATTGCGCGTGGGTGGTTGGATTGAAGAATTATGCTGATGGAACACGAGAAGAATGGATACTTCTTCCGGCCGATTTCCGATGACTTCTGCTGAAATGAGCTTTAGGGAAGAAAAATAATACGAAATTATTATTAATCACGAAAAATTAAATTTACAATATCTGGCAGGCACGAAAACAGAATCGCGTCATCTCAAACGAAGTGCAGATAGTGGACTGCTCCAATATGCACTTGTCCATGTACTTTTAATTTTCCACTTTTTGATTATTAACAAGAAAAACATAACAACCACCACTACTCTGGCGTTGTCCAACCGAACAGCCACTTACTCATATAAAAACATTTCCATTTTCTCCTTAGATTTACAATGTTGGGTTTATTATTCCTCCTGCCGTTTCCCTAATCATTTTACTTAGTCAACTGTAACCTTAGAAATAATTAAGTGCTGATATTCTACTTTGCACCTAAAAAAGTAAAAAAAGGTAAAATTTGGAGTGAAGAGAGAGAATCAAGCGAACTCTACCTCATTTGAAACTAATTTGATAGATCAACGACATCGGTTGAATTTGAATGCGGGTTTAAGGTGATTTCCTTGAATTTGAACTTCCGAAGGTTAATACAAGATGAAGAATAAAACCACATAACGACTATGGTCAACTAAAATCCAAGAGAAAGAGAAAATACAAGATCCATTAGCTCATTATCCCGGTGAAAGTCTTCTTGAATAACTGACAGTTGAAGATTGAAACAAATTTGATTTGATAATACCTTTAATCTTTAGTCATCTTTAGGCATCAAGATATTAAGAGAAAAACAACCCCCATAAGTACCATTAGTGAAAAGGATAAGTCACAGTGTGTCAAATCGCCTTGAATAATGCTAACAGATGTCTCAGTGATATGGTTCTAAGGAACATATATCTAATCAAATAATATATCTCCATTCCATCTGAATTAAAAAACCTACAAATGCCCAGAGATGGAAAGAATTACCAAAATAGAGGGAAAGAATGCGACAAAAGTCTGTTAATTAAGTAATTGAGCAGCTTTCGATTATAGCAATTAATCTACTATTAGACTTACCTTTCCCATCCTCGGTTCACTAATGGCCTTTTGAAATTCCGAATTAGTCCTAGCATATGCCTTTATATGAGCCACTAGGTGTTCTATCTGCATCCGCCACAGACCTTTAAAATAAACAAAATGCATACATCTATTTAAAATGCATTAGTAGCATTGAGCCCTAAAAAGACTAGCCTTTGCCAGGACTGATTGGAGCAATCATAGGAAGTCTAGCCTTGGAAGATTCTGTTAGTTTGTTCCTAGAAGGAGGGCTATAAGGAGAAGGTCCAACGGTCTGAGTAGACGTCGTCTTCCTGAAAAATTTGGCAGGAGCAACTGAAACAGGAATAATACGCAATGATAATACACAATAGAGAATAACATTTGATCGCCTGAATAAGCTCACCCTTAAGTTGATCACCAAAACAATTCCTTTCTTCAATTGCCACGAGTTCAAATCCACATTGAGGACAAAATTTTGAGTCTTTCGGTAATTGCCAGAAACAACTTGGACAGATACAGTTCCTCCTCTTGGTTAATTCTTCACCTGGATCTTGAATTCCACACCATTCACAGAACCTTGCACTCAAAGCATTCTCTCTGGAACAAATTCGGCAGTCTGCAACAGATGAATGCTTTGAATTTTCAGTAGGCAGGGGGGTTGAGCTGTCAAGAAGTGAGGAAATATTCACAAAAGTAGTTGGTGTTTGAGGGAGATCGGATTCACAAGTGAGACAATATCTAACCCTAGCCGGATTAAGACAACCACAAATTGGGCAAATACGACGATTTGTGTTATCTGGAGATTCAGCTACTGGGGACTCGCAAACTAGACATTTAGTAGAGTCGACAGGAATTTTGGAGCCACAGATGGAACAGAATTCAGGGTCGGCGTCGACAGAACGTGACAAGGGTGGTGGTAGTGACCTCCCACAACTCGTGCAAAACGCTGATTCAGGATCTTCTGGCCTGGGGGCCAGGCACGTTGGGCAGCTAAATGAACAAATTTACTTAAATTATTTGAGTATTTACTTAAATATACCGTCCGTCCTTAACTGAAGAGTCATTTCATTCCTTTTGCCACTAGATCGGGTTTTCTTAAAGAAATATAATAAAGGTGACATTCAAATGAATCTCATCTTAATTAATTAAAAATATCAAATCAGGTTAATAAAATTACCTTGTTCAGTTTTGACAATTCCTGTGTCACAATTTTACTTTTACTCAGCAGCGGATTTTCTTCCTAAAATATCGAAGTGAGCTATATGAGAGCTGTATTGAAAAGGGTACAAAGAAATTAGTGACTAAGACGAATTAACACATGGGCTGAAAAGTCCCGGGCCTAACACATAGATGTTAAGAGAGGGAATAACACTGCTAGAGACAAGTCAGTTTCGGTTAAAATGGAAATAGGTTTCTATTAGGGACAGTTTAACTCCACAGCTTCACGTTTTGTGGACGACGGTGAACGAGATTACATAGAAGAAAAGATTATGATAACTTACTGTAGGGGGTTTATGATTTTCATTTTCGTTTCCTAAAGTGGACGAAAATAATTAAAATTAGCACTCAACTCAGGGCAATGATAAATCTTGGGAAAAATCAAAGCCAAAAATTGTTAAAATCGTACAACGAATAAAAAAATTGAGCGTTAGAGGTTAGCAAATACGCATAGCAGATAAATAACAAGCATGAATGCAAACAGAGTGAGATAATGAATGTTCAAAAATAATGGCAAACAAATATACGGGAGAGCTAAAATGATCAATGACAAGGCATGAAATAAATGCCCACAATAAAGCAACCTTTACCTGGTTGGATTTACGATGTTAAGTACTTGACGATGGTACAGATAATAACAACCAAATGACATTCATTGACTATGGATGTATGGAACTGCTTTTATTCAAAAAAAAGAAACCGAGATTTCTAAAAATGATCAACTAAGCTCAAAACCATTGCATCATATAATGGTACAAAAAATAGGAGAAGGCTTCAATCATTTGTGAAAAAAAGTCCTTCACTTAGTCACCAGCTATTGTCCTTCCAAGCCGCTATGGAAGTCATCACAAAAAGAGAGTGCGAAACAGTAGACAGTGTATGTTTACATTGGAAGGTATTCGTCTTATAGATAGAAAACGGCTAGAGAAGAGTTCAATATGTGGGGTTTGGATAACTGGAACATTCGATAAAGAGCTTATAGTTTGAGGAATGAGATAAAAGCAAAACAAAATGAAACTCAATAAGCGGTAAATAGAAAAATAGATGAAAAGACCATAAAACATTTAACGGTAATCATTATTGAAAATTCACTGTATCTTGGTGTTGGAACTTAGTCAGAAATATCGATTTTTAAAAATTAAGAGAAAAAATACATGCCGGAACGTTGCTTCAACCAACTAAATAGACCAACTTCATATCATAGACGGGACATAAAAATGACCAAATGTGAATCTACAAATCAGAGAGAAATCAAAAGAACATCTACCAGTTATAAAGCACCATCCTTCAAGGAAGCTTACATTTGAGCCATTGAAACACTTAACGTTGCATAAAATAAATATAAGTATTACCTTTACATTAAGATTATAAAATCAAGCAGCAATAAGCAATATATCAAGCGTAGCAGGATACGAGAAGTGACTTTACCTCAGGTTCTATTCCCAGACAAAAAATATTATTATAAAGGAAAATAAATGACTCACACTAAATAATTAGGTCAACGATAAGGCAAATTACCTAACGAAAGTGTAAGCTTCTTCCCACTTGCGAAAGGCTTTCTACGTACCATCAAGGAATCTTTTGCAGAAACCTGCACCTTCTTCATCTCTCTCTTTTGTTTCTCGACGAAAAGATAATCGTCCGGATTGATTTGGCTGTCAACTTCTCCATTCATATTTACTTTAGGAGCCTCAATAACATCGAAAGTCTTAGCTACTACATTACTTTCTTGGCCAGTATCCCTAAACACACGAACACACAAACGGATAAAAACGAAATAGTCTCATACTATTATTAACAGAATATAAGTAGGGTTACGAACGGTAAGAGAGCCATTGCCTTA
The DNA here is from genome assembly GCA_900708905.1 of Hymenolepis diminuta. Lineage (NCBI taxonomy): Eukaryota > Metazoa > Platyhelminthes > Cestoda > Cyclophyllidea > Hymenolepididae > Hymenolepis > Hymenolepis diminuta. The sequence continues at coordinate 142,315 of CAADRB010000042.1, read as the reverse complement.
ATAGTTCTTGATCCGGATTGAAGAGTAAATGAACTCCGATAGTGATACGTAGGCCCAAGCTGTGGTTTACGAGATTTCCATGACTTGGGATCCGGTCTGGATCCGTCTACTGTAAAGTATATCTGAGCCCTCGGAGTGTTGGTAGATATCTCAATTTGAGTTGCACTATCTACGGCGTTACTGCTGTAGCTTTTTGATGGCGGTCGAAGAGGGATTATTAATGGGGCTTTCACAGAACCAGCTGACATCACCTAACAAATACATAGTTGAAAAGGCTCATTAAAGAATTAGATTATTGAAAATGGTATTCTACACGTGTAATTTTATGGCGATAGGGAAAAAAAGTTGAAGGCAATAAGCATTCAAAAGCTGCAATTAAAGCGTAAGTGAATTTCGACTTATAGCATAAAGTCAAGACAGGGAGGAAATCATGCAGGTGGAAAAAGCACCTATAGGAGACGGGCAGACGGAAGGACAAATGGAACCACAGACACAACCACTAAAGGAAGAAGACAAAAATACAAAAAATTAATAATTTATTTACCTAAATCAGTCCAAAATATAAAAATAATCAAAACCAATGATTGGCTTGGCAGGTTTGCGACCACTCAATATGACATATCCAACACCATTCAAACCTACAGATGCTACACGTCATATGGTTGCAACCACCATCTTTATTTGTCTGACTTTTACATCGAGGACATGTTTTGCAGGATTTCGCGATCAATGATTTGGTCGCCAAATCCTCAGTTTTAATCGTAATACTAGTCCATGATCCAATAATCCCCATTCGGCTGATCTGTTCGGGTACTGATGGTTGATTAGTAGTAGAATCATTTTGATTGCATGTGCATCCAACATTGTCTGTGACAACATTATGACAACAAGAGCAGAATTCCACTCCACAGCCTAAGGGCATTTCACATAAGAACCGATTAGTCCGAGATTGAGAATCCCGTCGTTCCCAAAATGTTCCACAATTTGGACATGAAAAAAAACCTTCGGAATAGCAGAAACGTCTAGCTGCCACCTCTTTATAATGAGAATAGAATGCCTTTCCAAGGACGCGGAATAAGTGTGTATCAGTAATATGGGAATTCGGACAACGCATAGGGCAAGATAAGGTTAGACCAACATCTGGAATCATTTCAAAGTTCGCATCAGAAAGAAAACTCGCAGCATAACTCCGGAAACAATCAAGACACAAGACATGAGTATTGTTATCACAAAATTTGATAACAATCTCATTGGCTTCGCAGCGGCAGGCAATACATACTAGTTCGTCTAAATTTCGATAAACTTGTTTTAGAAATATTACAGAACTGTGCTCAACATCACTAGAGCATTTGATGGTAACTTTGGCAGAATTATATCGACATTGATTGCAAATGCCATTAACCGTTTTTATCTCCGGATTAGCGACGTCAGAAAATACAGTGAAATCTGAGGAATTACATCTGTCACAGTCGGTGATAAAAACAGCTGGAGTCACATTATCACAGGAATAGCAAAGAACATAGAAATGATTGAGATTAATGTGCGGAAGGACATCGACGGAAGTCCCTTCACGAAGAAGAAAATCGAAATTAGAAACCCTTTCCCAATCAGTGAGTCGAATTCCATTATGAGAAAGTAAATGTGCATGGGGATCACATTTAAGCCTCATGCAAACAAGCTGTTTGAGAAAGAGAATACTCCAACTATTTTCGACATGAATGGATACAGATTGATCACCGAGATGAAATACAACTGGCATTTTTAAATTGAAATAATACCTAAAAAGGAAATAAAATAAATTTGGTTAATGCTTATTAACGAAGTAAGTGTTTGATTAATAAACAGAAATAATCATTTAAAATTAAATAAAAGCATTTATAAGATAATGGAACATAGTAGAACTTCCTATTGAACATTACCAAATAATTTGTATTTAGCGGCGCTCTGCTATCAAAAAATAGGTATCGAACATAAATACTCATGTCCAATCCCATAAATAGTAAGTCCACTTGTAGGTCAAGCAATGAGTAAAAACAAACCTCGATTAAACTAATGCATTCAAACTTTTAGGCACTATTTAACAGTGAAATAAAATAATTACTAGATACATCTCTTTAAATTGTCGCAATTTGCGATATACTCTATTACTTCTAAGTTCGCTATTCTTTTAATAAATACTTGGTTAGTATATACCTTTCGGGAATTAGATCCTATCTAGACAACTTATCGTTATTTCCAAAATTTCTATGATGTAACACCATTAATCAAAATATGTATGAACCTATGACGTTTGAAAATTAAATTGTGAATTTTCCTTGTCATTATAAATAATTATCGTTACAAATCGAATTAAAACATGATGTTTTTAAAATCTAGCACCTTAGATTAATACTATAACAAAATGTAACCGTTGCATATAAAAAATAGTATTTTTCCTAAAATAATTCCCTTATGTAAGATTCTTTATCTTCTACCTCTTGTTTCCTGCTTCTTTTAATTCCCTTCTCTTCCAACGAATTTATTTACATTACGGTTGCAAATAGGGCATAATATAAACCGGTCTATCGATACGAAGACGTGCCCCTCGTGTTGATAATAATGGTTTGAGCTGTTTGTATTGTGGTGTTATCGGGTCGTGTTTGTAACTAGTGCGATGTCTTAGGGAATCTAAAGAGTCGGTTACGGTATCCTACAGAGAAGGGCAGATTACAACAGCAACTATCTACCCTGCCGCTACATAAAATGTTGGATCATGATTTTCTGCCTGAAATGGAAAGATTTTATTCCATTTCAATAAGTGTTAAATTAATCTAGTATTGGGATCATAATTTAAAATAAAATCAATGATCAGAAAGGGTGCTGTGAGGTACTTTTATGATATTCGTTGATGGTGTTCACTCCCACCAACAATTGCATTTATTTGTCACTTGAAATTTCAAAATAATAGATGGAGCACGAGTCTTCACACACCTGACAGTCTTCCGATTGAAGCGAATCGAAAGGAATATATTGAATTATGGTCATCAGTAATGCGTAAGTTATCGGAGAGTCACAAAATCTTTCTTTTTGTATTCCTCTGGAGTCTGAGTCTGCTTTATAGCAAAGGATGTCATACATGGACTAAATTCAGTATTTAGTTGCGGGCCTTTGCAAACGATATTACTCTGAATGTAAGCGGCAAAATTTATTTTTTCTTAGCATTGTAATACCTAAATTAATTTACCACTATTTGTCAAGTATTTAAAGTTCGAGATGATTCTCAAGCTTAATTTCATTTTTCTCCTCATCAGCTGATTTTTCTATTAGAAATTGTCATCTGCACGTTCAAATGAATATATTACAACTTTTCCACCGTTGTTTTCACCAAGTTTCCGCAGACCTGACCTTTTTAATATTCACTAGTTTTTTAGCCTGATCATCCGATTACAGTGTCGAGCATAATGTCATCGGTTTTATGAAAAGTTCCTAACATCCCGGAATTTAACATTTTTCTTCTCTTCGAAAATACTTGGTTTTACTACGAATATAATCCTGGCACGGTTTCCGAAAGCCGAATTTCTATTGAAATGTGAAAATTAGGAATGTTTGACTAGCATACTCTTATTTAAGCCATACTTGGAAGTACTTTACATAAGAGGAACACTTTTCCACATTTTCGTGATCGAGAATAAAAAATGAGTTCTTTTTTGGATTTATGTTTATTTCTTCACTTTGATGAACATAGTAATCCGTAAATTGTTCAAAAGCATCTTAGCATTATCCTGCTGTTTGAAAGAAAATTTCAGGTTCTTATTCGTTATTAAAATTCAACAGAAAATATAACATTAATATAGTATAATTGGGTCTCTTAGTACTATGTCCTCTAGGGAGTTTTGTGTCAATAAACACTAATTAACAAAAAACCACTTATGGCCTCTTTGGCGGAAAAATTATTAAAATACATAATGTTTTATGACTGTGCAGTTGCTACGCTTGACGGAAGTCTAAGGCGTTCGTTTTATCCTTTAATTTCCCCACATATGGTTGAATTTGATTTTCTCTTCCGGACTACGGTTGCATCCTTTAAAAATGTTTCGTCATTTCAGACGTTTTAAAAGCATCAAGTGCTCTATAGCAACCGCTTGTGTTTTGCCGCAAATAATGCATTTAATAAACTGAAACGAAGCCGGTGTAGGCATTTGATTAATTCAATAGGTATCAATATTTAAGTAGGTATTCAATCAATATTTATATAAAATTTGATTACACATACAGCTTATTTTCCATTGTTTATATAGTTTAATAGGTCAGGGGAAAATGATCGGTTAATATTCATATCAGAGATATGATTAGGATAGCTTTCAATGCTACATTTGCCGGAAGAAGGAAAGAGAGAAATTTGAAGATATAAAGTCACTATCTGTGCACCTGTGTGTTTAAGACGTTAATGACTGTTAATAATATGAAAGCTTTTCGTTCTATTTGAGCCCAGTTTTGAGAGCCGTTGGACCAGATGTTTTACTGAGCTCTGCATTTATGGACTAAAGTAACTTTTCAATCACCCTTAAAAAACTCGAGTTCAAATTTATTTGATAACAAGAGAAAGCACTCGTCTTGAATTGCACAGGCTTATAAATAATCTTCACTACTAGCTGGAGTATGTTGGGATTTACAGTTGGTAAAATTCGAGTCGATCGAGATCTACTTATAGGGAGCCATCAGTTATGATCAAAGACCATAGGGATCTTGCTTTGACTCAATGGGCAACTCACACCCCACGGTTGGTTCCAAAGTTATTAAAAGACATTGTCGGTATGTGAACGCACACTGCTTTTGATATGTTGAGTTAGCCTGGTTAAAACTGACATTGGTTAGACGGTGGATTGACTTTTAATTATATAAATTGTCATGGAGGTAAGGCACATCCGTGCTATCCCAAAATTTTTCGAGTCTAAGTTAGTCATAGATGCAGAAATACTACAGTATTATAAAATCTATCCAAATATTTCTTATACTACTTAAAATTGCAGTATGAAAATTTTAGCCATCTCATTTTCCCCAAACTCAAGACTGTAATCCGCGGAAAATCATGTTAGATAATTTGCTTTCTTAACCATTGGAACAAGAAATGAAGTGACAAAACCGGCCCTCTTTTTGATTAAAAAACGGGTCAATAAGCACATCGTAGACAAAAATTTCCTGCAATCCAGGTAGTGAATAATAAAACGTGATTATTGGTACGTGAGGTGTCCATTTAGTGGATACTGTAAAACTCGAATAAAAAATTCAAATGAAGTAAGACTCTGATATCTTGACGTTGCTTTCAACATCTTTCAGATGCCCTTCCCCCTAACATTTATTGGACTTTCTGTTGACCGACTTCGACTGATTTCCATGGTTAAAAATTTAAAATTTTGTGTAACATTTTGGATAATATTAAAGAAACGAATTTATTGCTTATTATTCTGAAAAAAAGTATTGATTACTTGACATACGAAAGTGTTCTTTATAGCCTAAGTTGAGAACGTATATATTAAGGGGGGTCTGTTAAATGTCTCTCCGAATGTTAGAACAGTCAGGCAGTCACGCTATCTGTTTTAATTAAAAATTATCGGCTTTACATCACTAGTGATTTCTCCCAACTGCCTAATGGGGTAAAAGAACGGATTTACTAAGTTAAAAAGAGACTATATTTGGAACCGAACAAATTCCAATTTGTAAACTTTTAACTAAAATTAGAATTTATAACAAGCGTAGAATGAACAACACGTCAGGGGAATGGAATGCCTGTACTGCTTACAAGAGTTACTGAACTCCTAGAAAATATCCAAATTAGCCTCCCCAATCCATAAATTCATTTCAAGCGACTCCAGTGAAAATAGATTTGTGGGACTCTTCAGCTTATTCCACATGCCAATTTAGAGCCAAATTCAGGATGTTGATATCTTTGGAATAAAGGAGGAAACGCTTTCTGAAAGGCATTTTAATATCTTATATAGCAAATAAATGAAATGAAACATAATACGATCTCTCTCGAAACAATAAATATTTCTCGAACTCCGTAGAAGATGTCTTCATTATGCTCAATTTGGGTATAGAAAAGGTATTCCGGAGTCGCTTTTACGAGAAACTTGCATTCTGCCACCTCCCTTGTTGATCAGAATTAACCATCAACACCACTGAATGTACGTCGATGGACATTAGTCTCGTGACCTCTGACTTAGCAAACATGCGCCGCACATATGTTTGTTCAAAATAAGTTATTTGAGCTTTTTAATTTTTAGTTTGAAGATTTTCGTTCCAATTAAGAAAATAAATAAGATAAAGTGATAAAGATTTTTGGCTGTCTAAATTATCTAGTTCCAGGTATGTGAGATTTTATCAATAATCCTTATTTGTGAGAGGCTAGAAATCTTTAGAACTCTTTAATTGAGAGATTTGCATTTAGTGGTAATGCTGGGAATTAAAATATAACAGCACAAATAATCATCCCAATTTGAGACAAGTTAATGCATTTTAGAATTCATCAAGTAGAGATTAGCATCTTCGCCATCCATGCTTACATAATTTAGGTTTAGGTTTTTATTAGTCGAGCGTTTTTATTAATTCAACTTCCCTTAGTGGTTTTATTGATGAAGATTATACCAGATGAAATACCAGATTCATTTTTAGTCTGCGGTAATATATGGGGAATTAAATTTGAAAAGTTAAATTATTAGAGCATTTCTTATTAGACTGCTAAGAAAATGAAGAAAATTATTGTTAATACAATAGAAATTGATATTTTTTGCTACATTGTAGACATAAGTATTATTTGTAGTGATAACTAAAAGTGGTTTGATTTTCCGAAGAGCTAGGAAATAGGACTTCTTCCTGTTGCAGACTTCAGTTGAATAGATGTCTGCAACTTGTAAAATATGTTCAAATCCCAAACCTTTTTCAAATTTATTAATAAAATTACAATTAAAATGTAAGTAGGCGACATAGCAGGAAGTCGGAGCTACTGCGAGATGTCTTAGTTTCCAAAAAAAGAATGCAAAAGTAATTGAATAACAGAAAATTCATTTAAGTGAAGAATCATTTGAATGGGTTCTAGCAGGCTCTACTATGTTTAAATAATCTCAGCAGGATTTACTTAGCTGGTCTTTGCTATTAGAAAAGACGAACTTGTTCAGATGGCAGAACCATCCAGTCAACTTAACGAACTTGTAAATAAGCTCTGAAATTAGGGCACACAAACGCAGTCCCGAAGTTAACGGACGAATTCTTAACATTGAGATTTGAATCACCAAGACATATCACTATGGAAAAAGTTGACAAAATGATGAATTCAAAATTCATATGAACGGCATTTTGTCAACTTAATTTTTTCTGGATTATTTTGCTATTCTAGATGTTTGGATAATTTCGAACCTTAAAATCGTTTTATTTGTATTGTCGTGAATAATACACAAAATTTATTAAATGTGCTATTAATATCAATAAATTAAAACTGAATTACAAATAAAAAGACATGTCGACGAATATCGTCATTACCTCAGTAAGGAATTGGGAAGTACGTACAAAAGACTAGAGAGATCTCAGTGGGAACACATAATTACTGGATCACCTCGGATTAAATTGTGTGAATTTACAACCATGGAGGGATAAATACAAACATCAAAGAGCTAAGCAGGGAAAAGAGTTTACCGTAGAGAATCTAGGTGTTTGAACATGACAACCTAACCAGCAACACAAAATGTGGTCCAGGATTTTCCTGACTTCTTTCTCAGTGTTAGTACTCCTTTTTAATTTAGAATTCAATTTGTAAAAAATATTTTGTGCAAATTATATTTTAAAATGAATATCTCTCTAAATGACAATGACGTCATGCTATTACATTTAAGATTATTATCATTGGTATTAGAGAATTAGATACAAATACACGATAAACAGTAACTTAGATAATTCTAGATTCACGCAAGAGGGCCATATTGGCCGATTATTACCCAACTAAAAATAAAATTACCTGAGTTGATCGTTCGGATCACAACAAAACCATGACAGATTTTGTACGTCCAGATTTGCATATGAATCCTAATTTTATGCTGACGCAAAAATCCTATAATGTATCATAAATTTTGTGAAGGATTATTCAATCGTGACCAGTATATGCCTGATTAACGAAATGAAACCATGGTCTCATCAATAAAAATACTTTTGTAGGGTCTAACCATAATTTCGTGGGCAATTAAAGCGTCATAATCTCTCTTAGTAGAGAAATTAAAAATAAATCAAATAAAAATTCCATGAAGTTTAACTCTCTTCCATGTAAAATTTAAATGAAAAATTAAGAGATGAAGAAACATTAAATAACCTAACTAAAACTTATTCCTTTACCTGTGAAATGGTAAAATTTCATGATACCATTCCAGTAACCAGGCCAAAGAAAATTATTACAAGTTTTAATGAAAACTGGGAATTGAATAAAAGTAAATAATGGTGTGGTGAGTGAAAAGTCCTCTTGAATTTTAAATCTGCATGCACTAACTTTCCACAAGAGGTTTAGGTCTCGGTGTAATTATTATTATCCTTAGTGACAAAAAATTTATATTTTTAATTGTGAGAGGCAACTGAAGTAGGTTAACGGAAATTCCAACAAATGATAAAGAAGAGGGAATCTGAAAGATGCTGAGAGGAATTTCAAGATCTCAGAATCTTACTTCATTTGCGTTTTGGATTACGGTTATAAAATATTTACCAAACGGGCAGCTCATGTTCTAAAACTCAAATTCTACTATTCATCTACTGGACTGCCACAAATAACTGACCATGATGTTCAGTGATTATTGACCTGTTTTAATCATAATGATTAGTCTTGTCATTTCAAATCAGTTTTCCGTCCAACTATTAAAAAGACGAGATTATCTCAAATAATATTTAACAGCCTACAGTCTTAGCATACAGCTCATTATCGAATATTCCAAAATTTAACTTCATTATTTGATCCACTGGCTCATGTCGTGTGTCGCAGGTGATATAAGTAAGAAATTGGCTATACCACCTTGATTCCTCTTTATCTTCTAACTTCCAAAAGAATGCAGACTAGATTGGCGAAGATATCTTAAACATAACACTGCTTATAATAGTGCACTCAACGTATTCACTTCTGATGCATTAATAATTAGTGAATCATTGGGATCAAAGAGAGTACAGGGAGTTTAGATTTGTTCAGAGGTGCTTTGACAATCAAAATTGAAACACCATGTCAGTTGTGGAAGCTCTTTAGTTTTCTATTATAGTCTACAAACTTTTGCCATTTTAATTTAATTTATCATTGTAATAATAGACCAGCAGTATGATCGTAAGCGATTGCACACCAATTACTACCAAAATATGTGCGCAAAATAGAAATAATCTGTGTATACCATTGTAAATGATATTGAGACGTGAAAGCATTGGCGGACTGACCAACAAAAATTCAAAGGAGACTCCCAGTTGGTAGATACTTAGATCGGTTGATATAGAACTGCATATAAGGACCTACAAGATCTCTGAAAGAACGGGTTTTAACTGGATCACATCTTAGTATGTTTTGTATAGCTTCAAACATTGAAGAGACAAACGATTTTGAGGTGATCAGACCAACGTTTAAACGCATCCGAAATTCAGGCATCTGGATATGATACTGTTTACTATAAAATTAATTGAGAGATCTGCAAAATCTCATGTAATCTTGTCATTCCGATTTTCCGGCGACAAATATCAACGATAAGGAGAAATGAATTTAAGATAGTTCTGAAACCCAGAAAAAATAGGAGTTTTTGATAGAGTTGGTCAAGTTGATAAAAGACCATTTGTTGTTCATATTAAAATACAGCTGGGATGGAAATATATTCCGTCTTCATTATTAAATTTACTTTAGGTGAAGAAATGTCAACTATACTAAATAGTTTAGTTATTGGGCAGGACAAATTTCTCTAAGCTCTAGTTATGGTTTTTGAGAAATTACTTTCAGTTTGGGGTTATTTTTCAGAGCGATGAAAATTACACTAAATATTAGTTATGTAAACTAAGATTTTCATTTGTTTGCTTCTTCTTTAATTTGCAGTCTGAAAACTAGTAAAGATTTGTTTAACCTAGTAGAGCTAAATGAGTACCGTTCTGTCAAGGTGAAAGTTCTGATTCAATAAATATTGCTTCTCTTGCTCTATGTCCTTTTTTTAAACTTGAGACTGTCTTTCTTAGATCCACGTTATTTTAAAAGCTGAAATTTGGAAAACTTTTTCAATGAATAATAATGCTATAAATAGGGATCAACATTTTTGTATTGCTGAGATGAATAAGGAGGAAATACTTTCATTAATTACTTTGAAGCATTTTTATTTCACGAAGAAAAGAAGATCTCCATTGTCTCCTGCAGTTCGTCTAAGGTGACAGCCTTCACTCATCCTTAATAATAAGAATCCTCTCGATTTCTTCAGGAGATAATTCCCCCCATTTCCACTTATTTGCGAAAGAAAATATTCTTTTCTTATGCATTTTATGCGAAAATAATCCGGAAAATAAATATCACAAATAGATTTTGTGTTAGTTTGGAAAATTTGTTTACAAAATACATCTTTTTAAAATATTGGCTCCAAGGCAAAATAGAAGTGAATAATTTGCGAAATGTATACACATTATTTTTCAATATATTCAGGCAATGTTGGAACTTTAAGTAGACCTTAGGATAAATCGAAATTTTGTTAAGCAACTGGTCGTTCGTTGAAATGCAAAGCCCATTCAGCTAGAAGTAATATCTGACGCTTCTATGGAGCGCGTCCAATGATATATCACGTTCAATGTGGAAGCATGAAGCAAGATATTTAAATTATAACTTATTTACATATAAGGAAAGACAATAGTCGCAGTAAAATACAAGCTTGGTCAGGGAGACTTCTTACTTATACATTCCAGATAAATTGAAAAGTATATGGGTGCCTATTGGGAAGTTCATATTTTGTAAATCTCAAATTCTCTGAAGATATGAGGAGGAGAGTAAAAGTCTCAATTTCCTATAGTTTTCAACTCTGTTCCTGGTTAACAAACAAATTTTATAAAATTACAAACTGTAAACTGTCGTTCAAGAAATTTTACGTCTATTTCTAAAGTCCCCAATAAACATGCAAACCAATCCTCATTTAAAATTAAATCCTCAAGTATCCTTAAGGTCTAAAGGATAAAGGAACCATTAAAACACGAGCTTCTGGGATCTCTTCATTTTTCCTCCCCTTTCGGTAATTTTAACATCGAAATTGTGTTTTGATTCTTCCACTCCACCAATATTCAATCAATTACTTTTAGAATTAATATTCTAAATAACAACACGACCTATAAATTTCGAACTCTAAATTCATTTTGAAGAAACCTGTGGCCTAGAAAATTATGAAATCATTAAGGGTACCTTTAAGTCAAATATACAAATTTCTCAAGTTGTTTAAAACTAGTCCCTAAAAGTCTCCCAATTTAGTGAATATTTGCTACAAGAAGTATAATAAAATTTTATTAGTTGTATTGTAGTTACTTATTCTATTTTAAATTTTAATTTACTAAAATAAGTTTTATTGTCATACTTTAAGTTTACGGCATTCGGAGTGTAGCGAACTTCGGGGTAATTTTCAGTTTATTAATGTCATTATCCCTTAAAGCATACTTTCTATTTTTCATTCCAAAACATGTAAATTTTGTAAGTCTTTATAACTAAATATTTATAAGTAAAACGCTCCGGCAAGTAGTTTTAAAATATGATGTGATATGTACGTCAGCGAAATCCAATGACTGGAACAAAGTGCCGCTCAATTGGCGGATATTAAAGTAAGCTTTTTGATGCAAGTGTTTTGTATTATGAGTGCGGGAAACTACAATCTTACAAAATGCAGAAAACGTAAAAGACCACCCTATTTAAAGTTATTGCTTTTCCAGATGTAACGCAACTAGTGATCACCTAAAATGGAAAATAGGTTTTGAAATAAGGTAGGAGGAGCTACCCATAGATCTTAGCTGCTATTTGAGAAAGATGAATTATTTGACAAGATAGTAGTCTGGATTATTCTAAACCAAAAACTATTCAAGTCACAAATTTCGTATATGTAACGTTTCAACATATCATTAAAATCTTTAAGCGAGAATAAGGAAATAAATTGCAAATATTCAATATAGGCAAATAAATTGAAATATCGCATTATAATTAAATTAAAACAATAATGCATTTCAAATGCCATGGATTTTGAGTAAAATCTGATATCAAGCACAATATTGGTAAAATTATTGAATAAATAGTTCTTAAAAAAAGATTCATTTGATCTGGTATGTCATCCTGCTGTGACCTAGGTTCGAGCTGGACGGAAACACGGATATTAGTGTATTTCAGGACTAATAAAATTTGATGAACAGTCATTAACAGAAAATCGGAACACGAAAAATCGCGGAATAGTCCTAGTAAGTGATATAGGAAGGATTAGATAAAATCAGAGAATGAAATTTAGGATATTGAATAAAGTTTCTTCACCTTAGTTATGAGTTAACTTATGACTTTGTTGGGGTTAGGGTAAGAATCAACGGCTGGCAGCTGAGAACTAACAACATCAACAACCAGAACATCAAGAGCTGACTATACCAAATGTTTTGATCAAGCCACAATGAGGATTCAAGAGGGTAAGAGAGAGGTAAGAAACAAAGACGATGAGAGAGTAGCGTAGGAGCAGGTGCATGACAGGCATGTGTCTACGCGTGTGTGTGTGTGTGTGGGAATACAAAAGCAATTTATATGAGTCGCTTGGGCAAGGATGCGCGTGAGAACAGGAGTACAGTGTGCTTTTAATGAAACAGGATGGTTATAGAAAGGAGGAGTCGCTAAACGTGTTTAGACATTACAGGGTTTTTGAGTCATAGGGACATAAAGATGTCACTGCGGCTTCGTGGAAGAAAAACTGAAGTATTTTCATAGAGTGTGCGAATAAAGTGTAATTTTGGAAATGCGTGGAGGGTTGTCCTTAAGTCACCCCTTGGCCTTCAGTTACGTAAAGACGATGGTCTAAGTGTAATTATCCTGTTCAAGCCGAATGTCTCACTCTTCGGGAGGCCGTAGGAATTGGATAAGGAAACCGAAGCCTGCATATGACGGTAGAATAGAGGATTGTAAGAATGGTAAAAACAAAAATGATTTGGGACGGAGAACGCAGAACAGTTGATAGAAATTCCACGAAAAACTGAATCAATAAAAATGGAATATAGGAAAATTAAGAAGAAAGGGTTATGTTAAAATCATGAAGAGCAAGTAATTAAGAGTGAATTGCAAACATACGAATTTGAAGGGAAGCAGGGTAGGAAATTATTTGGTCGCTTTATCTCCGAGTTGAAAGTTGCATTTGTCTTGAGACGCATCCTCTTTTGTCTACTACTTGCCGCAATTTTACTGCATATTGAATGAAAGTTATGTGAAGTTGTTGGAATGGGGAAGCTGTGATAGTATTCCGGAAGACGGAATTAAATGGGATAGTGCCTGCTTTGCTGATAAGGCTGTTTTTGAAGATATTTACGTATGAAGAACGTAAGGAAATCGTTTGAAATTCTAGACACCCGGAATAGGTTGGTTGATCTATTGGAGCTTGATAACGTGGTGCTGGAGTTGCCTGGTGGAGTTTTTTGTGGATATTGGCGCTCCCTTTCCAGGTGGGACACTTTTGGAGGATTTGCCACTTCCGATTTCCGAATATTCTTCTTTCGCTTATCTCGTCTCTTGCTGTGAGTGGCTGGTACTTGTTCGGGCAGGCAGTGCTATTTTCTTCCACGTACAGAGCCGGAAGCACCAACAATAGACAGAATTTCTTCGGAGTATTCTCGATTAGAAGTATAGAACTGTTCTGTATCAAATTCCGTTTCTGGGACAATTAATGTGAACGACGAATCATAGCTGTTCGTTTGAGGCAGGTCGGGATCTGAATTGTCCTTCTTTTGTGGTTGCGGCCCATTGGTAACTCCATTCGTTGGCTCCTTGTAGAGCCGTTTGTTAAATTATAATTTTGGCTCCTCCATGCACTCCAAGATAGTAAGCTTGAGGTCATCGTAAGGTTTCGTGGATTTTTTTCCGAAAACATCATTCACGAGCTCGAAAACTGCTGGTGTTAGGCCCTTGAGAAGGTAGGTTAATCGTATATACTGGCTGGTTATTTCGTAAGCGCGAACCTTTGTCTCAAGGAATAAAACCTCTGGAAAATAGAGTCTACTGAAACAATCGCCTGTCATAGCTGATCAGAAAATTGTGAGTTCTTGCAGGCTCACCAATTTGTTGGTGTGGTTAGAGTAAGACAACGAATCGACCTGGATTGTAGAAATTAAGACTATAAATTATTGTACTTAATTTGTTGCATTTGCAGTCTCAAATTTTACAGATTCAATTAAATTGTGATGTTTCATAATCGTAATGTTCAGAGCCAATGGACAATTTGATTATATTTAATTAACATCTCTGTTTCCCAGACTAACCAAATAGCAACCAATTAATAATCTTTTAGCTCTATTTTTTAAATAGCAGATGTCACTAGAGTTTATTCAAGCTGAACTCTGATGAACGCTTGAAGCATTAGCAACTATTGATGGACGTGGGACTAACCACTGTTCTACAAGATTTGCATTTTTTATATAGGCTAATTTACACATTATTGGAGGAATTCAGTGAGACAGTACTTTAAAGAGAATTTGCAATTTATGGAATGGCGCTGTTTTAAATGAAAGCTTACTCAGTTTCCATGTGTTAGCCCTTATTTATTCAATTATATTCCGAATATATGCAAGGGAGTGAATCAATCAACTGCTTTTACAAAAGAAAAATAAAAATAACCCAGAAATATAATATGGTTTTGATTCATAGATGCATCCAAAATCCCATACTGCAGCAAAAGAGTAGGAAATTTGTTAAAACAAAGAAATTTCAAATCTGATTAAGATTTGAATGCAACTTTCAATTTGACACCCGAAGTTGGTGGGCAACGCTTCGATTATAGAACACACTTTTAATAGGAATTTACATAATATAATTATTTAAAATTTACATTTACCTATTTGGGAAAAGTAATCCCTTACATTTAGGACACCCCAAAACTCGAATGAGGAGACCACTGCAAATTTGATGAATGAGATGAACATATAATTAAATTATAAAATTTTCTTCCTTCTTAGATTTATGAAATCTAATGTTTAATAAATGTAAAGATAAAAGTGTAGAAAAGAGGGAAAAAAGTTTAATCGGAATCGTGCCCTTTATTTAGGGTGTTTAAAATAGATGAATAAGGTAACTTCTTCTATTCCAAGCTGCCTTTTAAGAGCACTGTCCTTTTTGATATATCTGTCGCTTGCCTACCATAATGGGTTTCATTTGAACTTACCAGTGATGAATATGGAGGAAATTGTCCAAAAAACATGAGAAGATTTTGTATTATGAAGTATCCCATTAATGTATTAATCAGTGGTAGTACTGATTTCGGATAAAGTATCTATAAAGGAAATAAAATACATCAAGGAATAGAATATTCGTAAAACGCAGTGAATAATGGACTAGCGTATGAGGATGAATGGCTGATACTGCCATTATGCTTATATGTTAGATGGGATACAACAAATTTATCAAAGGATGAATGAAATCCAGTCATAGTCAGTCAAAATGCAGTCAATCAACCATACATTAGTGAGAGTATAAAGAATAAATTCAATTGCGTGACACAGCCCGTAACCGAATACAATCACAAGGCCAAGGGATGCAGGAGGTCACATAACGACAGATTCAACTTAATCAAGTAGAAATTTCAACTCACAGAATTCCAATATCAACAACCTTAAATAGGATAAATAATCCTGTCGTTCGCCTTCTATTAATTAAATAATGGCTATTGTATATTTTATGCTGAATTTTATAATTAATAATGTATAGCTAGACAAATCCTGCACTATTGCTAGTTGTCCACTGAAATTTTACTTAGACTACCATACTTCGGACCCAGAAGGAAGAAGAGAGAAGATCTGTAACTCAAAGGGTATTTTGTTTACTAAAAAATTTATGCTTCTTTGCTCGGTTAATCGATAATTGGGCACCAGAGTACAAACCCAGTAATTGATAATCTAATGCATGAGAGATGAAGTCTTCAAACTTCGCTCAGGTACACCGAAATTATTCGATTAGGCTTTCTAACCATTTCGGATTATTAAGAAAAAAAGAAAGTTTCTTCCACCCCAAAGTTGGCTTTTAACTACGTCATTTCTTTATTAAATCATGAGGATAAAAGCTGCGCTGAGATTGCTAGATGGCTTCTATTAATGGATCCGACTAACTCGTAATCTAATGGAGCAAATGGCAACCTGCGACACTAATCACAAGGTAGAACGATTGATCGGGAAGGACAAAATAAACTCCGATCGTGTTAGAGTTAGGTTAAGTTTTACTTGCTTCATATATAGTTTACTTATTCTCTACTATTTCACACTAGATAGATTCCACATGTATGTTTTCTTCTGATATTGGATGAATTTGAGGAACTATGAAGATGCAAAGGAACGCAAATTTTGTCACTTAAAACCGATATCTGGTGCCATTTTCGTCCAATTGCATTTAATGTTTAGCCCCAACCAAACAGAACGTCTTGAAAAAGAACAGAAATGTTAAAGACCAGAACTCAATCTATATAGATATTTTTGCCTTTTAGACCGAAATCTTCAAATTTTACTTTACCTCTCGGTAAATGTTAAGTTAAAATAATGTGTCTTCTTGTTCAACTAATGAATTTGGTACGACCCTTCGATCTTTATTATGTATGATATTATTCCAACAAACAGTAATATAATTTCGAGGTTTTGTTTTTAGGCAAAGTTAGGTTCACTTAGAGAATATTTGTAGACCTTTTTGTTATTTCAGGTACTTGTAATACCTAGTCAACATAACCATCAAAAGTGAAGTCCTTTTAAATGGAGTAATATTTGCAAATATTTTAGCTATTTTTATATTTGTTA
Source organism: Hymenolepis diminuta (assembly GCA_900708905.1). Classification (NCBI taxonomy): domain Eukaryota; kingdom Metazoa; phylum Platyhelminthes; class Cestoda; order Cyclophyllidea; family Hymenolepididae; genus Hymenolepis; species Hymenolepis diminuta. The sequence goes on along the minus strand of CAADRB010000042.1, from coordinate 125,317 downwards.
TGTTCATCCGTCAACTTTCTTTAAATTTGAACATTAACGGATACAAAATCCTGTTGAATTTATGTAAACATCATGATTAAAGAACGGTTTAACAGTCTTTGTCTCCAGTACAGTTTAAAACCTCCCGTAATTTGGTAATCGAAGCTTTTGCTCATCGCTATTATTATGGAATACTGATCTCTTCTACAATGCTAAGTAGCAGCCCTACTTTTTAAAGTAATTTGTTATCAGTTGATATCATTACATTTTGTTGTATTTGGGTGAATTTACTTGAAGTGAGGTCTTGCAGTTCGAGAAATGGGAGCTGACTTTGTTGGGTGGCATCGAAGACATCTTTGGTATCTTGATTGATTTGTTTTAGCTGTGTTTTTTAAATATTCTTTCCGCTAATATAAGTACCCGAAGGCTTTCATTTGAAGAAATTTTCAAACATTAGTGGTAGAATATTGGCATATGTATGACCCCAGGATGGCTATTTCATACAGTGTCTAGACCGCTGACCCAGCAATCTTCCACCCAAACACGCTAACCGTCTCATAAATGACCATTTAAAGGTTATCATAACCCATTTCTAGGCAAAACTTTAACCCTAAGACAAGAAAATGTATGAAGCAAATCAGAGGAAGTTTAAAATAAGGTCTAGAATTTTATCCGTTTTTTAATCAGGCAGCACAATTTTTAGATAACGCATGCTTCATACTATAATATTCCGAAACTCAAATTTCAGCGTTTGCTCACGCAATTCTTGAATGAATTTTCTATATGCCATGTCCGTAATTTATTGATCAGTTGATCAAATCACTTTAAAAGTCTTCTTATCTTGTGATAACCAAGAGGAAATTAGATTGGTAATGATCATAACGTAGAGAAGCTAACCAATTATTATGGTTATATAAATATCCTTCTAATATTTGCATACATAGTCTTTTTTCACGCGAACGAGTGCAATCTAATGGAATTCATGAAGGTAATGGAATCTTTTTTATCCTGCTTAAAATTTTAACTCAGAACTAGTGACGTGTTGATTCCCAAGGGCTTTCAGTCACAGTCTGAGCAGAACATTATATCCGTGGCGGAAAACGTAACCACTAGTTTTTAGCCATAATCTGTAAATCAAACTAGAAATAGCAGATAAAAATTAAAGTTCCATTGTGTAGATGCTAGTGATATCGAAATAAGATATTTATTTCATTCAATGCCAAAATAAGGTGAGAATGCTTTTTATCTGTCTTACTAAAAAAAATATAAATTAAAGATTCATATCAATTAAAAGGACGACAGTATTTTAACATAACGTGGATCAAATCATAATAAAATTAATGGGATATCTGCAGAGAAAAAGTTTTTATGTTAATGTTGAAAAACATTCCACTCAGCACAGATTTATGTTAATCTAACAGTGGCTAGGCATGGACTATTTAATACAACCATAAAATCGCCACTGATATAATATAAATAGCTTCTGATGCTATATTAAGCTACAGCTGTCCAGACCCAATAGATTTAGCCAAAAAAGGATGAAACATTGATCGGCACAGATGGTTAGTAATTGGTTAGCCAGTAACTGCAACAGTCGGGAAAGTCCAGTCTTACGCAAGGGGGTGGAAAACCAATGATCGATAATTCAGTACAATAACGAGGAGGCTTAATATTCTTTTCAGATACACTGAAAGGAATCGAAACGGCCTCTCAACATAAATAAAGAAATCAAAATAGATTTTATGCCTCCAACATTCCTTCCGAGTTTAAAGACCTCATCTGCTGCCATCCGATAATGTCTTAAGAAATAAATAAAAGAATTAAACATAGCAAATCTCAGAGACTGTTCAAATAGCATATCTGGTAAAAAATAGTGTTTTTTGGGAAGGGGAGGGGAGGGTAACTGCTAATAAAATTAGGCTCAAAACAAGCAGAATAACTGAGGGAGCAAGGAGAATGAAAATCAAATTCAGCTGAACAGGCACAATTTCCGAGTAAAAACTACTTTTGGTTTCAAAACGGGTAGCGTGTAAGTTGACACAAGTTATTTTAAAGGAAATATTTATGGAGTTGTTTTATTACTCGACAATTTTACATTTTGAACGGTGAAAAACAATGCATAGTTTATCTAATCTATGGATACCTTGTTCTCCATCTTCAGCTGATTAATCAAACTTAACGATGGAAATACTAAAGCAAACATTTCCTGTGTTCCCGGTCATTCATACTATTCCCCTAGTTATATATAACTTTGCTGTTTAATAAAGAGCGTGTTAGATGGATTCGCTATTCCCTTTCACGTCCGTCATCCTTTATTAATTTTGTCTTCCTTCTTCAAATCTTAGTGTCTGAACGGATTATAAGAACCAAACAGTCACTGGGAACTGCGGAAAATGATACTGAGAGCCATTACATCGTAATTAGCAGAGATTCAACCAGTTATTTTGTAATAATAAAATCACAGTTCTTGCATATGCCAACTTTAAAAAGCCATTCAAAAAATATTCAAACTCTGTCCCCATTGTACTTCTTATACAAGTCCCATTTTCTTTCATGTTAAATATTTAACTTACAAATTTGGCTGATGGCATCTTAATACCTAAATTGCTTGCAACTTATGTTAACTTAACTTTGCTACGATTAAAATAGATTTATGGAGCGAGAGTTGGACATTTTGCCACACATCCAATTTATAGTAAAATTTGAATGTCATTTTTCTGACAGATTTCGGCATGATGCCTGTCAACTAGCAGGGTTTCATTATTTTTATTAACCAAGGTAAGGTAGCGAAATTCACATACATGAATTATTTCCAATGCGCATTCTTAATTTTAAATGATTTTTAATTATAAAAATATCTTAGTTATAATAATTACGGATATTTAATCACTTATTTCAGATTCATTGACTAAACATTTGCAGAAACAGAATGTTAGCAGAAAATGTACAAGAGAATGAACAATAAAATTCAATAAGAACTATAACAGTGATTTGTAACTGAACGCTATACAATAAGCACGACAAGCATCATTTGGATGGACTAAAATCCAAAAAACGGTTTTAATTTAACTTTAATTGCTCATGTTATTGAATTCCATTTGTTTTAGGTCACGTTTCTGTAACTTAATATAAATGAAGGAACTGTAGTACCTGCGGGCCCTGACTCACTGGTTTGCATTATCTCCTACTTATAATGCCCATATTGACTCACCTAATTGTCAGGTAGTGATCATTCTATTATTTGCCAATCCTACAGTCACACGATGGCTCACACAAAATTAAACAATCACCGTCTCAAGGGTTATCTAAGTTTACGCGTCTATCACTATCCGGATTGTCCTGACGCCGCCCTCTTTCCTCCAAATTCCTTTTCCTGAGGGATGACTCTCTATGTATTTTCAGAACTACTCTTCATTCGCATTCCCTGTGGCAATGCCTGGGTTTTTCGTCCACAAAGCCGCAGTGACGTCTTTACATTCCTATGATGCGAAACCCCTATCTGTCATGTCTAAAGGCATTTATCGATTCCCTCCTTTCTATAACCGTTTCGTTTCACTTAAAAGTACATCTGCGCTCATGTTGTCACATGCGCCCTTACCCAAGTGAGTCATACAAACTGTCTTTGGATTGCTCACGCACATGTATGCACATGCTTGTCATATATCGGTTCCTATGCTTCCCTCTCATCTCCTTTGTTCCACAGCCCTCTTACTCGATTAAATCCCCATTGTGTTTTGATTAATACACATTGGTCTACGCAACTCTTTGTGTTCTACTTTTGAAACTGCTCTTTCAATTGTTAGCTGCCAGCCGTTAGTTGCTACCCTAATCACAATACCTCGTTTACCCTCTTATTCATTCCCATATATCCAATATACTTTTTTTCAACCAAACTTTTGATCTTCTGACTTCCTATTAGTCGAAAAAAGATTATTAGTTATGTGAGGATCAATTTAGCGTGATTAGGTCTGCCTGCTAAAGTAACTTTATTATCGGAATTAGAGCTACTTTAGAACTTAATCAAGATTTAAACATCAATGCTGAATTGATATAGAGGGCACCTACTGTAGAGCTTGTCGGGTTTTACCCCAAAATCCAGGTAATTATTAAACACATAAAAGATATGCGGTCACCTAAGTTAAAATAAATAGAAGTCCGACTAAGAAGACGGAATGAGAGTAGTTCGAATGGTAGAGAATCATAAGTATTTGAAGTGAACATAGAGGATGTAAAATTGAGCCATTCATCTCCAAAGACGCATATCACAGTTATGAGTTTAAAGCATGAAGGAACAGGCAACTAGAGACATCAAATGTAGGAGCTACAGTTAATAAAGTGATAGAGAGACGAAATAATGTTTCGACATGCACCAGAAGTGCAACATCGGTGCTGCATCATCAAACTGTTATTTCCACGTCATCATTCATCTTTTTGTCTATTGCCTGACCAGTCATATTTTGCCATGTCGTGCATAAAGCCAAATGGATATCAACGACTGAGTCAATTTTCCCTGGCCAATCATAATCATGACCCAGTTTCGATGGTATAAGTAGATACAAATTAATTCCACAAATATCTGGCTAGTGGACTGGCCTTTTGTGATCCAGTCTTCGTCTTCTATTCCCTCTCAGATCAGGGCAACTGTAGCATTCATTATATCAGTGGGCAAATATACATTATGACACAAAAAGCATGAAATAACTCCTACGGGTTAAGCCAAATTTCTTTTCAAGTATTAAGCTAGCCTAACAGCTTCCATTGGACAAACGCCTTCCCAAAATCATTTCCTTTGGGGTTGACTACTGTATATTGCAAAATAAATTAAATATGACAGATGTAAAAAAGGGAGATTAAAGACAGAGAGAGCAACGTGTTGGCGCAAAGTTTATATAACGTGTTATTTACAAAACGAGTTAAGGTAAGTGGAGCTGAATGTCAGATAATCAGCCATTAAAGTTTCATCACATGACAGTTAGGTTATGAAGTGTATAAATTGAAATTTTTTTGAGATGTATGTATGCATTCTTCAGATAAAACAGGAAAGCACCTTCACTGTTACACGTACTAATAAGAGAAAAATAATATTAGTTCTAGACTTGCAGAGTAAATTAATGATAATAAATAATATAATTAACATCTGTTTGAATAGCATATTTCAGTCAATATCAATCCACAAATTTCAACATTTCCTCTTCATCCTCGTGTTCGTCATCATGCTATACATGGCTATAAAACTGCAGGTATATTGACTGCAGGCTACAACTCGTTCGAACTTATAACTTCACAGAAACGTGTAAAATGAAGTATTGAATATTAAATATGTCTTTTGACTCCGCTTTGTAGCTTTGTAAATTTTCCACAATAATGCTTGATTACAATATAACATTAATGATAGGATATAATTGTCAAATGGCCTTAAAGCTATTCGATTTTAGTGTGCAACAGGAAAGCCAGCATATTTTTATTTACCAACTTCCGACTTCGTGGTCTACTTTAGATCCCTCTCAATGAAAATATTTTAAATAAAATTCTCCTAGCAGAATGTCAAATTAGCTAGATATGCGGTCGATAGTTAGTGAAGCGTTTCCAAGTAAAACATACACAAAAATGAAAAAAACCTAAAAGTGAAAAAGCATGAAAGTGCTTTGTAGGTAAACATATCGTGAAGCGTTATCAAGAGATTGGGAAATTAGTTTACTTTGAATTTATTGATTTCTTACATTCAGAAAAATTTAAGAGACCAACTCCGATGTTGATATTTGTGGCTATCTTCGAAATCAGAAACAACAGAGAATCAGTGAGATACGGAATCGAGTGGAATAGGCACCGGGAGACTGACGTGTTCAGTAAAAGGCAGTGTGTGTTTAGAATAACGCTTGACTAGAGAATAATTTTTGGGAACGTTCAATTGAAACTGCCGCACGTTATTATTCGTGTTTAAGTAAAATATGGTAGGTGTGACGACCAGCAGAGAATTAATACAAATAGAAACACTTGTGTTAAATGAGAAAATCGATGCGAGCGCATATCAAGGATGAGCTAATCATTATGAAGGAAATAGATTAATAATAAACAAATATGTTGAACAATAAGAGATAAAAAAAGCCTGCCAATATTGGACAATCATGAAGGTCGGTGAAAAGCAAACAAGGACAGAAATGTGTAACGAAAAGAAGAGGAAGGAGAAGAAAACCTGTGAATTCAGTTTCTATTATTGGCGTTTTCTGCTCCCCAGAAAAGGCTTCATCATAGAAACAGCTTCAAAACTAGTGTTAAAAACCAAATAGTGTGTAAGCCATCTTTTTCTTTAATCAATAAGTATGATTCAATTCTCAAGTTTTCCATCGAGGCTGTTGGATTAGTTTATTCTAAAAAATGCCTCAACAATTAAAAACAATCTTGATTAGAGTTACACTAATCAAAATAAGTCATGTTTATCATCCTGAGTAAACTCTCGCTCATATTATTATTTTATTACCTACCAGTATTTTGGCTATTAAAATAAAGAATATACCGAAATGGTTGCAGAACTATTTAAATTAACCCACCAGTCAACAAGCTCTGGATTCCGCAAACACTCACTAACTCCGGAAACAGAGGATGCTTCTTGAAATCCATCAGGACATAATCAAGGACTAAAACGGCTTACAACCTGAATCCAAGGATCATATTTTAAAACTAATTTAATGCACTAGCATCTGTTTCATTCCCTTCTCTAGACTCACACTGGACTGATTTATCGTTTATAATGTTTAAATACTACCTTACGATCAAACAGTGTAGATGTGTCGTCTTACCATAAGTAGAAAAAAAAAATCTATTGACAATGACTAGAGACTCCACATTTGAGGACATCTTTAACTGCAGAAGATTTTTTCCACTCCTTATCATTCTTAGTGATACAAAATAATTCAAACATATGATATTTGAAATTGCTTACCATGAAGTATTTATTATTACGGAAAGGCGTTAGTGTTTAATACAAGGAATGAAAGTTAAAAAAATAACTTTACGATGCTTCTCTAGTTTGACAACACAGTTACATAGCTCGTGATTCAATAAATTTAGCTAAAAGGTAACTCATTTATTATCTGAAAAATTTCCTGTACAAAAAATTAAAAAGCCGTTTAGTCTCATCAGAAAGCATTTAGGATAATTTATAACTTTACCTGAAAATTTTCAAACTTTATGAAAACGTAAAATTGTATCTTTTTGAGATATTTAAGATCTAGATGCTTTATTGTGAATACAAAGTCTAACTATTTAGGCAACCTATTACAATGGAAATTCTGACAGTGTGTTTATAACTTTGCAATGCGTGATCTATTCAGAAATTCAAATTGTGTCTTAATTTTGAACTATCATTAAATAAATGGGAACTTAACAGCACAACAGGATCCAAGTCGGAAATGTAGATTCACCGATTTCAGACAAAATATTGAATATTGGTTTAGTATACTAAAGTTAGATCAGAATCATTCTAAATGCCTATTCATCTCGGATATTTTCTCTATACCCACTAAAATAGAGAGGCCACTGTCTACTCAGACCTAAAAGGGGAGAAAACAGAAGCCTCTGGACTCTAGGATGTTTAATAATTATCATGTGTCATTTTACTTTGCTTGGATATGCGTGAGAATAAAAGGACTAATAACTGTCGAAAACCGATTTCTATGTCTGACGTGGCCGAAAACAATTAATCGGACGACCTGTCTGTCCACGAATAGCCACCGATTTGTACATCAGTGGTGATGAGATGCAAATTAAAAGCATAATGATTTGTTTGCCTTCCTATAAATCTATAGACATTTTAATTAAGAGTGCAATTTTTTGACATTATCATATCTTTGTGAGATGAGCCTTACATATATTACCACTACCTTCATCTGATCCGATTTAATGATTATAATCTACTCGCTTTCCATTTATAAAGAAATAAGTTATAGCAAACCTGAAGAATGGGATGAATTTTAACATATTTTTGAAAGCAAACAATGAATCATAAGACCAGTATTGAGCCCGATTGATGAATACAACCAGCGTCTGAGCCCGAGCCTTGAAGACTATCTATGCCTTTCATGCCATTTTGATCCTGATAATTCTGCTGCAGATTAAGAAAACTATGTGCTCTCAGAGCTAGCTAAGCCATATTTTATTGCATTTTGTTAAAAACGTACCTGTTTGCAAAGTTTCACTGGAAACATTAGTCATTCACTGCGTAGTAATGCGTCGCCAATTTCAAACCTGCCTTTTCGTCATAAAGCTGTTTGGACAGTATCCAGATAGAGATGATCAAATCAATGATATAGATCCTTCCTCACATATCCTGCGCACAAATTTCCAAAAAATTAAGTCATTGCAAATAAATTAATGATTACCAGTACATCAGCCCTTTAATTGATTCACATTTTAAAAATATTTCATTTGGGAAATATTTGAATCAGATTCACTAAATCGTATCAATTTGTTGATTTTAACCCATTTTAACCACAACAAGAGATGGATTATCCCCTAATAAAATTATATCCACCTTTCAGCCAAGTAATATTAGTTTTAGAAAATCGTGGATATAAATCGCGACTTATTGCCCTGTAATAGGAGAGTCAAAATCGTTATTACTCCTCAATAATGATCTGACTAGATATATAGTCATTTACAACTTGTAAAATGCTCTATTTTGCAAAGTGTGTCGCGGAAATTTTTGAACGATTTTACAGTTTTGATACAAATTAAACTGGAGTTTACCTGAGGCGAAGCCTCTGTTATGTTAAAATCATGAAATTTAGCATCACTCTGCTATCTCGGCCATTAGAAGAAGTATGGTTGAGTTGGTCGAAATCTTCAAATCCGGCTCCACTGCTTTCTAATTTATATCACTCTCATATCTGATCTGGCTTCCAAAACAAAGATAAATGCTGAATGATAACGTAAGATAGCTCCCCATTTGTTAAAGCAGATATTTGCCTCAAGTTGAAAGTATGCTTAAAGCCACTTAGTTTATTGGACTCTGAATGATGTTAGATATTTTTAACAAAAGCTTACCAAATTTTTTATATAGTTGAAATTAGCTTGTGGTACTTTTAATTTAATACCCAGAGCTGGATTCTTTGATACGTTTGGATGACTATACCATGACACAAGGACTGAGAGAACGTGTTTGATAAAATTGTACATCATCCGGATAAATAAGAAAACACAGAAGATCGATTCATGAATTCTGTTACAGATATGGCCAAAGAAAATGCACCGAAAGTAAAATAGGCACCAAATTTAAAGAGCAATTTAAATGTCGGTAGATCCAGCAAAGTTAAGACTTTACTAAATCTTGAACAGGTAACTAAATTAACCAAAATGGTAAACAGACGCAAAAACCTTCGCAAACTTGCTTGTATCCATAATGGAAACATTTTTTCGTATATTAATTAAAGGTGCTCAAAACTTTGAAAATAATTAACCCGGAAAATGCTAGGCCGAAAACAAACATTGACTAATATTAATTTTATATAAAAGTAAACTTGTTTGATATTAAAACAAAGAGTAAAGAGTAAATGATTAATTGGTATAATTAGAACGACAACTGAGAAGACTTAATTGAGGAACGGAACTCCGCATTGTTCCTTCAAATTTTATTTCTATTGAATAAATATTTCACTTAATTTGAAGAAAATAACGATATTCAAAATTATCATGATTTGAATATGGATATGCTAAGCAAACGATAATAGAGAGGAGAATAAAGTAAGTGAGGAGATTTTGTTTCTCATAGTTGCAGATTTCTTAGAAGTTCTGATCATGAATGACACTTCTTTGTCCTCAGACCTCTGGGGAAATTGGAAATTTTAGTTTTATGAGTGGTTGAGGAACAGCTACACAGTATGTCGGTTTTTGTGATTATAGATTTGTATTCACCTAAACTTTCTTCAGTACATACTTTTAAATTCATTTCACGGTAGAAATGAAGTACGAAATTTAATAGATGGGATGGTGGCACTACTCATATCTTCATAAATGCACAGAGTTTTGATTGTATAGAGAGTTATAGCTTTGAATAAGAATGTAATTTTTAAACAAAAGTAATTATTAATATATTTAAATTACCTTTAACTGACAATAAACGAATCAGTTAAGAAGATATATAGCTACTAAGATATGAATTAGGAAAAATGTGGGCGCTAGATTTCCATTTATTAGCTGCTTGGACCAGAAGTATATGAGCGGTTGTTTTCTGCTGCTGTTGGTAAGCCAAATCGAATTCTTATATTACCGATTACTGGAGTTCTACGGTCACATCTGGATATGTAAGCCCACCACAGGAGAGGTTACATCGCAAGTATTAGCTAATCAGAGAGTCAACTAACACGGTTCCAATTCTATATAAGCAAATTAATTTTTTCAAATAATTACTGCTTTCTGGGCTACGGACCCCCCTTCTTTTTCATTGGGTCTGAGAAGTTGTGGGTTTGTGAAAGCAAGTAGGTTTGTGAGTGTTATAAAAGCTGATTTCTTGAAAGATCCCCTAAAGTGTTTATATCAAATAAAATAGTGTTAGGAATTTGTTATTTCAAATAATAAAATATTTCCTTAACTGACTTTTGAGTTGAAAATTCAAAAAACCACTTTTTCATATGAATGATCTGTTCTATCTCACTTCTGTTCGTACTGATTTTCAATATTCATTCTTGTTCTTATCAATGTTTTTACAGACCGAGAAACTATTTTGTCATTCCTTTTCTTAAATATTGATTGGCACTTAATTCCAGTATACCATGTCAGCGTGCTTTTATTTCATTTCATCCTTATTTTAACTGCTGTAAGCTGCTGTTTAACTGAAACAATTCAATGAAAAACTATTCATAATAAGCCCAGAGATCTGTTCACAGTGATTTTGGCTGCCCTAAGGAGAACGCAAGTCATCTAGTCGAGCGTAATTACAAAAGCATATGTGGCCTGAAATAATACCACTGATAGAAGATATAGTTTATGGTCGAATTCTCAAGCATATGCCTCAAAAATGCAGGATTGAAAAGGCCAAACCACACCCTTGATCCGCTATTTAACCTGGACAAACAATTTTTTTAGTGTAGTCAGAAAAGCGATATAAGAATAGCAGTTTAATAATTTTGCCATATTTCTAACAAGCAATTTCTACCTTAAATTCTTGAATAGTTTTACATCCTTCGTTTACTGACGAGCAATCAGTGAGATCATCAGTTGACAATTAGGGTGCGCAGGGATATGAGTCAAAATACACTTTTGCTATATGAGAGGTTGTAGTGATGTGGATGCCCAATTGCACTGGCTGATTCCGATTAACAGTGGAGTTGGTGGAAGTCGAGTTCCTTTTCGAGTCAAGTGTTGATAAAGCTTATGTTAATGATCCTGGGCAGTTCTTCATAAATGCAATCTTCAAAGGGGAGATCTAGTCGAAATTGTCCACTAAAACTATTTATGTCTAGGAAGTTCTCAGGCAAAATTAGGAAACAAATCGTTTTTTTATATTAAAGAGAATGATTTCAGACTCAAAATCGTTTATATTTACTTCTTTACTTCTCCAGTATATGTGTATCTGTGGCGTTAACCATTCATGCACATTTGTTGCACCGTCCATTTCATAATTTTTGTACACATTGTCTGTTACAATGAATAATATCTCAAATAAATGTTTAAAATGCACCGTACTGATCAAACATTGATTTAATTCATCTTTCTTGTAAGTTATTTATATAATTTTTAAGTCCATGAGGAAGGCTAATATTCAAAAAGAAACTTGAAAATGTATTTTTTGCAATTTCAACACACATACGAAATAACACAAGAAAGAAGCGGAAATAAACTCGGTGGAATTGGAAATTGGACAGAACATACGGAAATAAAGAGGTGGATCAGCATGGTTTATTTTAATGCAATATAATTCAGTAACTTAAATTTTGTCGTAAATTTTAATGCTCCAGTATCGTTGAAATAGTGGCGTTTGAAGTAATTGTAGTGTGATTGAGTGTGATGCAAATATTTTCAAGTTAAAATTTAACTTTTGTTTAAAATAATTATAAAAATACTTCTCTTCAAAGGTTGATCTAATTTTTCACCTCACTTTACCAAATTTATTCCAATTTATTAATATTACTGATTGTTTTGTAGCCGGCGAAAAGCATTAGTGGATTTAATTTGATGGTTCTTTTAAAATCCGTCATTATTGATATCGTATAATACTAAAATACTACAGGTTTTAATAATTCATTTGCACTGAACTGAGAAACTAGCAAAAGAGTGGTCGAACGGGAATATAATGAAGCCAGGTTGTCACGAGAATTATTCCAGACCTTAAGTTTCGTGATTAGATGTCCAGTTTCTGGGCGAATCCAAGTACAAGATATTAGGAGTTTGTTGACTGTATAAGTCAAATAGATAGTTGATCATGTCATTTTGATTCAATGACATCTTTCCGCTGTGAGTAAAAAGATGAGAGTACCTAAGAAATGAGCTATTTGAAGCTACAATTATAACGTAAAACTCCATAAGCATTATATATTTTAACTTTGGCTAGGTAATTTAACTGTTGTATCCTCGTTTCTCCCATTGAAATGATATAAATAAATAATAAATAATTTGTGAATAGCCTATTGCCAATAAGATAAACTTAGTTATTTTATTATAACCTGCAGGAATGTGGAAAAGTTTAACGATTTTTCCAGGCGGGAAGCAACTGAAATCGTTAAAAGTTCGATTAGGAATAAAAGCAGGGTATTGGAAAGAAAGCGTCAAAATGTTATTTTCGATGATTTCAAATCCGATTTATAGAATATTCACTTAATGACCCATTCAAAATTCAGATTTAACAAATCAGTTCCATGGAATGGAGCAAATTCTTATCCACAATTTCGGCAATCTTATTAACCGACTATTTTTGTCGGTCTTGTCATTACACTTCAATGCGTAAATATAAACAAATCTTTCCTTGTGATAGTCAATAATACTTAACAATTGTTCTGTTTATCGACAAAACGCTAATCATAAATATTTTCGCCATAGAAATTATTAAAATGGTATTTTTAGTGGTATTAAGGGAGTTTGTTTTATTCCTAAGTATATGAATAAAATGGGATCGTATATAACAAAATAGTATCTATATAAAGGATTGAAAAATAGGTTCATGCCCTCCAATAAGTAAAAATGAGCATTTTTAGCATAAAGGATTTCATTCAATGCGAATTTAGTAATCCAATTCAATAGGTAAATTGGTTTTACTTATTTACTTCTTAAATACTGTGCTACGATAAGATCGTGTTTAAAAGTCTATGAAAGCATTCTACTTTCACAATCATTGGAAGGAGAAAAAATTGAAGTTACTAGACCGGCCATTATGATTAAAAACCAATCCATAAGTGCTGGACATCAAAGACAAAAACCGGCTCCAATTCAAGGGCGAATTATGAATTTTGGAGCGTAAACTATTCAATAAGTAAATATTGTACAATCCGCCTTAAAAATCAGATGAAGTTAGGCACTTCGAACCCTTGAATTTACTCTTAATCTTTTCGGTCCCCTCCCCTTTATCATTTACTGGACTTACTGTTAGCCTTTTTCATTAAAACTGGTAAATTTTCTGTATTTCTGTGGGTACTAATAACAGATAGATGGTTAATAGTATTTTACTGTTTTACTGCAACGACAGTTTCTAGGTAGGCATCTGTAAACATACATATATGATTTTACACGCACATTTCTCTGTTAGTTAAAAAACCCTCTCATTCTTTATTATTTAAAGATGCTTGCAAAATTGTCTCTCTGTTATTTTTATTTTTCTATCTTCTTTAGCAAAAGTTGATCTGCATTTTCTCAGGTAACGCGAAAGTCCGCCGTATATTTCCTAATATTTGCATCTTCATATTCCTCTCTGTCAGGTTATAGATAGCTTATTAAATTTTATGATTCATTGTTAAAATGAGATTAGATTTGTTACCTTAGAAAAACATCATTTGTTTGGATCATTCATCTGCCTATTTATGAGCCTGAAGTATTAGGTTCTGAATCGTTCCCAGAAATTATTTTCCAACCAAATGTTATCTTTTATGTTCGAATTCTTGCGTAGACCGAGTGTAGTCAATGCATTCCACCCCTCTGTGACCAAGGCTCACCTGCAATTCTATTTTTGATTTCCACTCGCCATTGCTTTGTTGTGACTCTGTTAATCAGTTTTAAATTTTGCTTCTCTGTGTCTCAATCTTCATTTCATTTCTCTTCCGTTCTCTCTCATTCACATCGTTGTTCTTCAGTTAACTTCAAATTTCGATCAGTTTTAATGTTCTAATGTAGACAAAGCTGCTATTTCTGTTAGTCATTAAGAAGATTCATAGTTCCGTAGTGGGAATAACTTAGTTTAACAGAGACGAGTTCCTATAAACAGAGGCACTGAGTAATCGCTTGAATAGCAGAATTTAGTTGTAGTGTAATATTTATTATTCTTTATTCGTTTTTTTTAAATTCTTTGAACATTTGGGTTGCAAAATTGCATATAATGAAGAACATATGCAAAAGTTATTTTATTTATCTATAGCATTTTTCAACGTGGTCCTACATTGTTTCTTTATAGGAGTTTTCAATGTCCTTCCTAGTACCATTTATTAAATGATATGACACATAAAGAATCTAAGTGGAAACGAACTGCTCTGTTTTCATGAAGATGAGGCAAGCACGAATACCTAAATCTAATTTGCTGAATTAATCAGAATGTAGACCGATCATGCCGTCCTTCTCGAGGGAGATATGCTTATTGACCACTTATCGGTTAAAAATTTCATTTATTATCAAAGCTGTAAACCTTAACTTACGTTATTTAAATATCTTAAAATAAATTCAGATTTCAAAACGCAAATTGATATTCTGAGAAATCTTTACTATTCAAGGATGGGATCTTCAAATTTTACCTTTGTCCAATTCTCCTTCATCATAACGTTGACAGAGATATATTTTGCTGCTAATGTCTTGTTTCAGGCATTTACTGTTTTGTTTCTATAAAATGGACTTATAATAAAATGTGTCACAAAACATATTTTTACTAGGACAACTGAATATCAACGAATAAATATCCATTCTCCCAAGAGTAAAGTTGCTAGCATAAATCGGCACGTAACGTGTTTGTCTGCAAAATCAGAGGTTACAGATTTGATGCTCATCAGTATCCACACAGTGAGTTCAATAACAAAACCACATTAGTTAAGCCTGATTGATGAAAGCAATGTCAGAAAATGTGTTATGCCTGGGAAACCCTGTAATGCTATACCCCTATGAAAGAGGAATGTTGGAAAATATTTCTAAGTGGACTTTTGGTCATTTAGTCGTCTATTTAGGTAAATTTTATAACTGCATCATGAAAAATAATCCTTTAGACCCATGCATGGCCTATTTTTCCCTATTTTAAGTGTCGAAAAATGAAGACAACAGTAAATGTCACCTTTGATATTCACGATCATGATAGACTTCAAAAGAACTTGACAAGATCCAGGTTTAAAAATTCTTAAGAACTATAGGGATAGAATTTGGTGATGTTAATTGTCTGTAAATTTTCAGTTTATATCTTTAAAGTAATCATCAAAGTAAAGGAGGAGTATGAGTTTTTCATGCCACGTCAAACAGATTGCATTTCATTCTAATGACAAACATAGTAGAATAAAATTGCTTTCTCTCAAAAGGTGAAACCTAATCACACTCAGACATTTTGAAACTCTGATCTCTCACTTCCATTTGACTCCCCGATAAAATTTCATTTGATTAATTTTCCATTCCTGTAGTTCCGTTGCCTTCAAAATGGAAAAACATTTTTGCCCTGGCATGAGTTATAATATGATATTTTGTCAATTTCTTTGCGTAAATCAATGAATTTTCTGAAGCCTTCAGAAATGAATCGTACAATAATATTTTCTTAAAATCGTAGATAATTTTCCCTAAAATATGCGTTTAGGCGTGACCTGTTTGAGCTTCCCGGAAAATTTCACGTAGTAGGTAAAAATTATATCAGCAAAACTAACTTTAAGTGGACGTCATAAGTGTCACTCCTCATTATTGCAAAACTATACAGTTTTCAACTCTTTTTCCATATTGAAATGTGAGTTAAAATTCAAACTTAAAAGTTATAGTTTGAGGTCTGTATATAACGTGCTTCATCTGGTATGAATTTTGGCATACATACATTAAGTATCCGCAAACACCGCTTGAATTGATAAATGCATAGAAATTCCTAGTATTTGGTAAATTAAATCCACAGAATAACCAATATTAAATGAAAATTGACATCAACTGCCATATATATATTTGTATATAAATTTACAACTTGAAAAGATACATGAAACTTTATTTTTAAGAAGAAATATTATTAAAAATAAACTGGAAATATGGCTGCCGAATTTCCTCTAAAATGTCTTTGGAAGTTATTTGCAAATAAAATGCATCGTGAAATTTTGTTTAAATTGGCTTGATACTCAGAACTGCTATCTTTTAAAGTGAGCATACACTGACAAATTTGAAATGCTTGAGAAGGTATATTGAGGCATATGTGTTCAAAATTCAAACGCCAGTAATCTGAATGGCTATAGTGAAAACAAATGTTTAAAAACAGGGAGGTATAATTTTTGAGGCATAGTCGATCAAAGGGTGAATGAGATCGGCTGCCCTGATATCATAACTGTTATCGTTAATCATGAGAAGACTGAAATTTTCCGGGTCGGTTCTGACTTCCTGAAACCTGAATTAAATACATTGTGAAAATTTTTTACCTCCTCTTCTTTATTTTCTTTGAATAAGCTTTAGTATATAACCACAACCGTAAAAAAAATAATATAATTGCCTGGCCTTCGAAATAATGTCCCTATTGATCCCTCTGCAGCTTTTTTGTACAAAAATATTGCTAAGGTGTGATTTCAGTAAGGCTCCTTTCATAAGCGTTTCTGGGATCTCCATTGGTTTATCAATGATGAATAATAAAATCTTACTTGAGAAACAAGGTGTGTGAGCCAGAGTTTGAGCATTAGAATGTCAAATTAAGATTCAGTCCAGCCACTCAAATTTTTAGGAAATGCCAATTTTCGGCGGTTTATAAAGCTCAAAAGCTTAATGTTTGCAAATCAAATTAATAGAGAATGTTACACGTAATATACGCTCCTATCTGTACAAAGAACGTCAAGAACTGCCATATGAAATTTAAGATCAGAGGAATGACGAAGAAACTGTACAGTTACAAAATCAAATGATTAAACGATACAAGTTTATAATTAATAGTCGATCAGTTTAAAAGTTTATTATCTAAAATTAATTCTTGAAAGTGCTTAACAATTTTGTTTAGTTTTGTAATTGCTTTATAAACCCCTCAAAAAATCCACAAATTTCGGAACTCTATAATAACATGTCTAATATTAAGTGAAAAGATTTTTTAATACATTTTAAGCTGCCATATTTTATTAAGTGATAAAATTTGTCATTTACGCAGTAAATGTTTTAAAATTTAATACTAAAAAGTTGAAATCACTCTGTTTCCTAAATATTCAAGCATCCTTTTTTCAAATCAATCAATTTGAAATAGCACTATTTAGCATTGAAATGAACAAGATTTTAAAATTTAGATTTCTTTTGTTTGAATATTCCATAAGCAATTTACCACTGAATTCTGTCCCATATTGAAGCTTTAAGTTTTATGACCTAATGCTAAATTGTTAACTAAAGGTCCTTATTTAAACAAAGAAACTTACGAAAATTGTGTTAGTCACTTATTTTTAAGGTAACAACCAAGTGCAGTTAGATCTTGGTGATTCAATGAATTTTGACTGTATTTAATGATTCTCTCAAAAATATGATAATAAAATTATTTAAAGAACTGCATCTGTAGTAAATATTTCGTGCAAAACATGAAGAATTAAGTTTTACAATTCAAATAGTATTACATTTGAGAGGAGAACAAAATTACAGTTTGTAGATATGATACCGAGTGGTGAATATAAATCTTCATCAACTAAAACTTGCATATAATGATCACTTTAGATTACTTAGAATATGATTTAATTATTTACGATCTAGCTAGCTATTTCAGGCGTGGGGGATGAAAAACGTTGTATATATTGCCATCCGTGAGGGCCTTTTCTTTTCTCGAGTTGGCTATACGGAAATCCAAACGTTATTTTTTTAAATTCATTCGTAAATCACTTTGATTAAGAATACAGTAAAAAGAATAAAATTTTTTATTTTCTATGGAATTTATTTGCCTCTTAAATATACATTTTTATTGTTTTTAAGAAATTCCAAGTAAAATACCATTTGTAGTTTGAGCGCCTACCAATTATGTGGTCGTTCAGGCTGCTTGTCATGCGATTGGCCAGCTCGACTATCTCTCTTAACGCTTTAAATACGGTGTTCGCAGCCTCACTTCCGTTGCACAAATTTGACGCATCTTTAAATCAAAATTCCCACACACATGCTTATGTATTGTTAACATGCCGATTTACTTGGAAATTTGCCGATGAACAGCAGCTCGATGTGTAAATCTTCTGAGTAATTGGTTATGATTTCTCCAGAGCTCAATATATACTCGTACTTTCTCAAAATGTATTTTCAACACATTGGAATAAGATTGATTGAACTCTCAATTGTCTTTTGGTGTAAGTTAAAACTCGCCTTATCTTTGATTATACGTAATTAACATGTAATTATATCCGTTCAGTTATATGTGCATATATCCAGAAAGCAGGAAAAAATACTTAAGTCAATCGATCGAAAGTGCAAAATTGAGTTTTACCCCTCAAAGTTTCATTTTTGAGCTCCATCGAAAATTTTGCGGTGCTAATCTATTGGCAGATAAACATTATGAAATATTTAAGATTTAAGACTTGGACAACCACAATCTTTTGCCAAATTCACATTTATTTTAGAACAGTTTAAAAGTGTTATTACATTTTGTTTATTTAAACTAAACCACTTCTTTTAAATGTTTTCACCTGCTTGGCAAGCAGTTTATTTTAATAGCTCCAGTCTTCGCGATATTTAATGCCATTGTTTAAGGATTTCGAGTCTCGTTCATTACTTTGCTTATCACAAAGTGCTTGTCAATGTTGGTCATTCACAGTCACTGAATCATTTAAATATTATTTTTCTCAGAGTCCTCAGAATAAATTTACATTTTGATTACAGTTTGCATTACACGGTTATTGAAAATGAAAATCTCTAGAAGTTTAAATGTGCAAAAGCTTTCCAAGCCCTAAAATTAATTTTCCAACTGTGAAAGTCATTGATTGATCCTTACTGATCCATAAATTATGTTTTCGATTCCCTAAAGTGGAGACGAATCTGTTGGCAAATATTAGTATTTTACCCTAATTTCAAATTAAAATCATGCGCATTCTAGTCAAGTTAATATTTATTCCAAAATACTAATAGGTTGATTAATTGTTTTTTTAGAGGCTTTTATATCTAAATCAATCTGTAAGTAAATTATATTATCTGCCTCATTATTTATCAGTCTGTTTTAAGACCTCAAATTCTCATATTTTTGTTCATGAATCAAAACTTGCTCTCTGAAGTAGCCCGAGGATAAAAAATATTGACTTCTAAACTTCTCGCCCAACATCTCTTTAATATTTATATGACCTATATATAGCAAAATATTTCTATTAATGTGGCTCATTAGTAGTAATTTAACAATGCATTTAATTTAATAATTACATAATATTAGCATTAAGCCTCGTGTTCATCTAACAATTAATAAAATGTCTCAACATTTATTCTCGAATTAGTTAAGTTACACTTGGCGGGAGCAACGTCAGAATTTAACTTGGCTTCCCCGGTTGTGGCACCGCCTTAAGCCATAAAATACTCCTTCAAGCATCAGCTGAGTAATAAAGATAAAGCCTCAAATAGAATTTACATCATCGTAGTAATTGCCGAATTACAAATAATAAGTATTCCTAGATTAATTTTATTTTTTTGAAAAAATTTCCTTTCATTACAGATTTTGAATATATTTATGAAAATAACATACATTATACTATCCGAAAAGGCAGATGCAGAGTAGTAAGAATGTAAATTTGGCAAAGCGTAAAGGTTTGGTCCAAGAGACTAGGAACTTTATTTTCTCACTATCCAGTTAATGAAAAGAGATGCACATTGATGTAATGTCAAAGTCGAGGACGACTTTTTAACAATCTCTTTCATTTACAAGACTTATATGATTCAAAGATAGGGTGATTCTATGTGAAATGGTACTGCGGATAATGTAAAAGCATTGTCTTCTTTTCGGCAAACATTTGTATGCAATGGACATATTTATATAACTTCACAAATTTAAATTAAATATATTAGTGCGTTCATTATCAAAATGCTTTCACAGTGCTCCATGCAATTTGAAATTCTGTTTTCCCTTGTTTCATTTTTGTATACGGTGTAGGAAAAAATGCCTATAAGCCTTGATCAATCAAAATGCGGAAGATTTTACCACTTAAAATAAAAATTTTTCCGGCGTGACAGAAAAAATTCCCTTAAATCTGTTTATATTCGACTTACAAATCTATTCACCAACAATGAGAGATGCTAGAATTTTATTCTACTGCCAGTATATTGACGTTGATAAGGTAACAAATATTTCTAAACTTTAATTTTAGATGTTTTTCTTGTCCGTGAAAGTTCTTAAAGACGAATATCATTTTAGTAAGTTTGAAAAAAGGCCGTATCAAAGTTAAAACTGAACAGAACTGTCAATGCAATAGTTATCAATGGAAGGAGAAAGGTAATCGAGAATTTTTTCTTGAAATCTTCTTTACTAGGTTAAGATCACTTTAATGTCATTCAAAGGCTGGTGAGTAATGTTTTAATGAGAGGTCATTTCAAAATTATGAAAAAAATAGTGAACAAAATGATTGATTTCCCCACGACAACCATGTGCCAATTGTAAATATCTATTTATTTTCCATTTACCCTTATTTCAGAAAAAATGAGCACATACATTTATTCCATACACATAATTGGAGGAAATCCATGTCATATTTCCATAATACGCACTCAAAACAAATATAAAATCAAATTCTAAGCAAATATGAATCTGTCTTTAATTTCGTTCTATTTTCAGATATCTAACAAATTTAGAAACACTTTAAAATTTTGATTCAAAAATTAAAAATACTCAGAAATAAGTGATTATATTCGAATATTAATTTAGTGTTATACCAAATGATTGGTGTTCAACTATCTTGTTTGAGTAAAGTGCTCCGTCATCTCCATCATTACCTGCCCAGTTCCGCTGGCAATAAAAACGATAAGCTAAGTAAAAGACTACAACACTCATTTCGGCTTATTACCCACCCAGCATATTTGTAAAAGGGGCAGAACCATAAAGAGAGAGGGTTCTAAATGTTGCCTTTTTATGGGAGTTGCTCTGCATATTCTGTGTCGAGATAGACTTTCGCTTTTCTTATTTAAATTAACTCGTTCCCGCAACCTTCTCTTTCCCTCTTCCTTCAGATTGCTGGCAACAAGTGCGTTTTGGGAGGAAAGTAACTTTCCAACATTTTGAATATGAAAAGATTATTCTGATTTTGTCTATGTCTTGTGGTTTTGCTACTGTTGGCTTTAAGGTTAATTAGGCAACCGCACAACACAGTTGTTGTACTAGTTAGTTTAAACTACGAACCTGTAATCATGCAAAACAAGTAATTTTGCGGTCTTGTAAGAATAGTGTGTTTCTATTCAGAGATATCTCGTTATTCAGACTTGTTTAAATTTTAAGAATTATTAGCTTTTAAATTATACTCTGATTTAGAGTACCACCAAAGGGGAACATTATTGCATACTCTTTTATCATTATTTGAAGCTTAAAAACCAACTCGATTTGTTTATTAGTCTACTGGATCTGGTTATTATTAAAAACGCAAGTTATACAAACATTACTGCAATCCCATGGCTTTATCTCGAAAATATTTTCGTAAGAAATATTTCGGTCAAGGATTAAAGAGCAAACTGTATGTATGAGTTCATTATTCTTATCTGATTATTGCATGATATATACAATGAGAAATGTGATATTTTTAAACACTTCAATGAATATGGTTCCCTTGACTTTCATTTATTTGCCTTCATGACATCTTCTCCATCAACTCTACACAAATTGTTAATTAATTAATAAACACTTATATGAAATACATTGAAACTTTGAAGTTTGTTTACCTCTCTGTAACTGTGGCAAATACCAATTTGTCGAATTTTAACGATTTCATTGATATAAAACGGAAATCTTCATCTTAAAATAAGAATAGGAATTTCTCCTAATAGAGAACTTCACAATTCATACTGTATGTTTAAAAGTATAATTTCCAATAAGTCTTATTAGAAGACATTGCACATAGAAGATGAAGACATTTCTCCAACAACATTGACTAACTTTATGGTGACGAAAGTGTTAGCTAAAATACGGTGTTCTAATAAAATTGCATAAAAAAGAATAATTAAGTCATTGAAATAACATATTATTAAAAGTAAATTTTCAGTATCTTCAAAAATATCTACTTTTTGAGAAATTATTTACTATAAATAAATCCTTATTTCACGTGTATTTTGCATAATAAAACAATTAAATAATCACTTCTTGAATAAATAACTCGTACATAATTCATCTTCACGGTTGACTTTTGTCGGCATCAGAGTCAACCGAACGTCAGATGCTGGAATAACTGTCATATCGCACATTCAAGGTCTATATCTATCATTACTATTATAATTTAGACCTTAAGAAAGAGATTATTAGTTCCCTGACTATTTTACCAAGTCAGTTTTCAATGCATAAACTGCAAAGCGCTCTTTTTCTAAAATTCTGCAAAGTATTTATTGAAATTCACAGTTAGAGTAAAATATCTACGATATTTTGTTTGACATGCGCACTGAAATAAAAAATGTCACAAAAGATGGGTACTTATACGAAATACCAGGTATATTCTAATGTCTCCAGTGAAGTTTATTGCAGCACCTTGAAATTTGTATTATGTTTTAAAAGCATTTTTCTTAATATGTATAAAATCGAGGCACAACCTTAGTTTCTGTTACTTACTACCCTTATTAGATCCTATCTCTTAATACATTTTTATCTTCTATTAAATATCAGTCATTATTAATTTATTTTTTATTTAGCTTATTTATGTCTT
The DNA here is from genome assembly GCA_900708905.1 of Hymenolepis diminuta. Classification (NCBI taxonomy): domain Eukaryota; kingdom Metazoa; phylum Platyhelminthes; class Cestoda; order Cyclophyllidea; family Hymenolepididae; genus Hymenolepis; species Hymenolepis diminuta. The sequence continues at coordinate 102,173 of CAADRB010000042.1, read as the reverse complement.
AACTCGAATGAAGAAGTGTACTATTAAAATGCATTTTAATCCCAATTTCATACGGTTAAAACGGGATGTGTTAACTGAATTCAAAGTTTTTTCCTGTTTATATGTTGTTATAATTTTGACGGATGAACATTTTCGATTAAGACGACATATAAAAACACATTGATCATACATATTAATAATGCTATCTTTAAATGTGAAAACTCCAAAAATATACTGTATTATAACGCCTAAAACTTGTTCATTTTCTCTGAATAAAATAATTAAATTGAGATAATTTTCAAATAATTCATTTGTTGACAGAATTCAATGAACGGCCTAGAATTCAAATTCCTTACCCGAAAGAAATAGGCATCTATTTAAACACCTAAGCTTAATACGATTTATTCGTTTTTAGTCTAAGCTAAGTGAAAAATTAGCATTCAGCGGTGTTTAAATCACTTTTTTAAACTGATTTTTATTCAAACAGCATTCCGCCTGATTTGATCCAACCTAGTATTTAAATTTCGTATCTTAAATGCAGATTTGAGAGAGAGTTTTGTTACTTTCTAATAATGGTTATTAGCAGAAGATTTATTTTGACATCTAGTGGAGGACAAGTGACTACTTTGTTTCATTTACCCTGCAGGCTTTCTTACCTCGATATATTCAGGAAGATTGTTTCATTAACTTTACAGTTAGCGAATAGATGTTGGATGTTAGTTTTTACAAAATCAGAGATTTGGATTTGTGAATATTTGTTGAAATCAGGAAAGTTCTAATTCCTAGAATATTCCAGAAGCCATACACTCTTCGACCCACAAGAGTAAATATTGGGTTGCCAAAATTAACCAAATTTTCTTAGCTGAACTCAGCTTAATTCTGTAAAAAACTAAATCAGTTTAACCAAGTATTAGTAATTATTGACGAATTTTTCATTGATTCTGTAGCTACGCTAGGACCTGTTATGACAGGATTTTCTGAATCATCTGAGAGGTCAATGACAAGAGCTGAAGATCTCACCATCTGCAAGCATGGAAAACGTCAGTCGCCAATCAACATCGCCACTGATGCTCTCATTTTTGACCTGTCTCTACAGCCTGTAAAACTGCACGGCGCTAATCAACAAGCAAGTTAACATTTTTAAACAATGTTGCATTACGATTTTAGAAAATCTTCAGTTTGGTACGATAAGAATATAGAAAACTACAGGAAGTACGATCCAGAAGTCATGCATAGCCACTCATCATCATTTTTGCGACAGTTTAAGATGATTTTAAATTAGTTATTTATTTAAGATCTTGTGATAATAAACGTTCAGTTTTGAAGGCATACGACTCTTTAAAAAGTGCACACATAATATCATTAAAACTAAAACTTAAAATGGGATTCGTTAATCACCGTCCATTTGGTTAAATATTTGAATAGCTATTGTTAAGTTGAACCCTAAATAAGTCAGGACTAAAACAGCTGCATCCGTAATATAGAGGGACTCACTGCATACGCACATACATCCTTATTTTCTTGCACATTTTTTTTCTTTATGATGTGTGTCGTGATGAATTACTGGCCATTAAAGCTCCATTGAATACTCAAATCTTTAATTCATTATTCATTAGGGAAATGTTGCTTTTATCATAAGTGCAGTCACTGCTTGTTATAACAAAAGTGGAGAAGTTTTAAAAAAGTTTTGCAATCAATATCTTCAATTAATCCTACGAAATTTTACAAAGAGTGATGATGAAAGGCATTCCTTCTTGATGTGTTTAAAAAATTCCACTTAATTGTAATTAAATTAAGTTAATCTATTAAACTTGATCTAATAGGCCTCTTAAACATTTTTACGTTAAACACTTTGTAAGATAGTATCGGGCTTACCAGACTGGTCTAGAAAGTCTCAAATATCGCCTTTGTAATTAACGGTATGCATGTGAAATTTTATTTGAACTACTTCTAACATGCCATGGGAAGATCTGATATTTTATCTAAATATCGTGGCTCCGCTATAAATTGGTAATAAAATATCATATTGCCGCTCACGGTAGGAAATTTTAATTCTCGATCATATGTGAAATTTCGAGGCATAAAATATTAACGGAAATCATTAAATATTTTAAACTGTATTTATGAAAATATAAATAATACGGTGGTTAAAATGAGCCAAGCTCGCACATTAATTTTGATATGGGAATTTTTTTACAAAAAATGTTTAAAATGTTCCTGATGATTATTTTATTGGCAGTAATATACATTTTTAGAACAGAAAAAGTGAAGCGTAGATTTCCATTATCTCATTTTTGATTCATCAGGTTGCTTTTGATTCACTTAAGGAGTACGGCCATTACAGCATGACCTAACCGTTGACATTATTACTTTCGGACTCTATAATTAGGGTATTTGATTTGCAATCCATGATTAAAGTGATCACAAATCACTGACAGGTGGATTACAATGATAGAATGGAATGAAACTAGCTAGCTGTGCTAACTGAGACATTGCCGTAAAATTTCCCGCTTGTAAAATGCGGTTTACTTATAATTTTTAAATTCTAAATATTACAAAGTAAATTAAATTAAAACTACATATGTAAAGAGAAAGAACTTTTTAACATTAGAACCACTCAGAAATAACTGAGACTTCAATCTTGATTAGTGTCTTTGAAATAGGTATTATTTTCATCGGAAATGCTTTACGGGTCCAAGAAATGAAATCTTCACATTGTGGTGGGTTATTTAATACACTGATGTGAGTATATTTTGGCTAAAAAACTAATGATGTTCTATCATCTCAAACAACCCATTTCTACTCAGTATCTCTATGACTAAAAATAATTAGAATGAAACTCATTTAGTCATTTCACTATGGCTTTAAAAATAGCAACTAGGCATATTATGTTGGCAAAATCATGACGTGTACACCTGTTAATTTGTATTAAAAGGACTACAGGTATTATATTTCATTTTGATATATCCATTATATAAACATACGTGTTTAAGAAACTTAGTTGATGTCAATAAGTCTGAAATGCATTTTGACATCAACTGAGGAAATTAAAAATATCAACTTAAAAGTCTTATTTGATCACTGAGGTTGTCACGCAATTTCTCTTAGGAAACCTCTATATGGAACAGAACAATGGAGCAACCTCCCCTCTTTGAAGAAGTAATAGATTTAGAAATTTGTCAGCTAGTTAGTTAATTGGATCACTTTTGAAGTGCAGTTTAATAGCTAAAGTATCGTTGCAGAGTAAATTTATCTATAAAGCTTTAGTCCAAAGATAAAAATTAGGTCAAAATGAAATTATAAAAATTAGAGGGTAAAATAAGGAAGTCAATGGATTCTAGAATGAATCGGTAATAATTCGTCAGTGTGTATTACAATACGTCTTATTTTTATGGAACAAAGTCGTAATCAATAAATCATGTAGTATCTTTTTATCATATGCTTTATGCGCTACTCAAACACAAGTGCCCCTGAAACTGACCCTCATAAGTAAATGAAACGGTACCACTTTCGAGCTAATATTTCATTTTGAATCGCAATGGCATCAGAAACATAACTCTCAATTTAAATGTATACATTATTATTTTTAAAAAATAATATGTAAAAGTAACAGTTAAAATAAGCATTATAAATTGAAATAAGTAAATATGATAAACATATAGATGAAACGATAGTGCGAATCGATAGAGTTTTATATTTTTGTCTTATATTATATTTCCTAAATATTTTCATTGGCGGTTTTGAGTTTGCTGCATCAACTTAATTAATCCCTGTACCTCCCTGGTTTTAAAAGTGGGTAGTTAAATGGAAATTAATGAATTACTCTGAAATTACCCAAGTTTACAGTAGTCAATTTCATGCCTTTTTACCCCTTTGGCACCATTTGCACTGTAAGGACTTTTAGATGGAACTTCCACAAACTTCTAAACATTATATTACAAAACTGTTAAGTATATTTTTAGACTTACCATACATTGTACTGATAGGATGTGGCCGACTACGTTTGAGAAATCTGAACATTATGATCTTTTGTTCCTATCAAGATTTACAAACCGATATCCCAACTAGTTCACATAAATTGTTTACGGTATAAGCATTATTATCAGTATTAATGAGACGAAAATATGACGTAAAAAATTAATTTTGTCAAGGGAGAATATTTAATAATCACTCATTATTCTATTTTCTCCTTGACAGTTTTATTAGTTATCCCTTATTATAGTGAATGACTCTATATTTTCTTCAGTGGCATCCTATTTATTCGTCAGCTTTTTCTGGTACAATAAAGTTTGTTTCCGTCAAAGAAGTAATTTTAACGAAATTGATATTTCTACTCAGATTCACCTTGAGTGAGCAAACCTTAGGAAGCTCTGTTAACTTCAAATTAACACCTACCTCAACTCCGCTATTTTGAAAATACAAGCTGCTGAATATCATGGAAGATTAGTTTCCTTATCAACTACTGGATGAAAAAATGAACTGCAGTGGCAAGATCAACTCTTCTTGATGAACATCCAGTCAGTAAGCACTGATAATCTTAGATAAGCATTTCCTGAAATCGAGGGGCGAATCAAGAAATTTACATTTTGGAACCCGTGGTTCCTATTTAGCAAATATCACACAACTCGAATTCAAAAAATCAAGTGAAGCAAAACTTCTTGGTATTTTGACGTTGCCCAGGAATTTATTGAACTTTATATTAACCGATTACAATTTCTTCCTTTAGAAAGAAAATTTTTTAATTCTTTGCATAATAATAGTAATAACATTGCTATTAATCGCCTAGTATTTTACAGCAATATAATCTTAAATGGGGCAGTTGCCGCCTTAAATAAGAGTGAGGGAATTAGATCTAAGTTTCATTTTACGTTTAAATGTTTAGAATGCCTTCATTGGGGTTCGAATAAACCTATTATAAAAACATGCGGACTTTCTATTCACATCCACTGAAATAGTGCTGGCATACATTAGTAATGTTTAATTTCACTATTTTAAATTAAATAATTTGCAAATTTTATACCACTTCACGTAAGTCCATTTTCCTATCTGAATGAGTTTAAACCCGATGTGACTTTGTGAGCTTGTTTAAGAAGTAGTGATTTTAAACCACTTGTGCTGGCTTGGGTCATTTGTCATGCTCGTGGGATAAAGCTATCTCTTGTGCTGGGTTTAAAGATAGTATTTTTAAGATGCTTCACCCAGTAATAGGGAGCTTATGTTTTTGCAATAGTTATAAAGAGATCTCACAAACGATGATGAAATGCTACTTATCAATAAATTCGTTTTGACCGCCAGGATCAGGGTTCATAATGCAAAATAGTTAGGTGTAATTTGTATCTATTTTTCTTTATTATAATTGCCATGAAAACCATTAAGCAGGGCATTTACTTACCTCGTTTTTACTTTTCATTCTTGCTTGTAATTAATTTTAATGGCCAAGAATAAAAAAGACAGGAATATATGACTTGTTAAGATAAATTAAGTAGAAGCATCCCATGAAGAGCAGTGCATCATAAGGCTTGAAATTCTTCTGATTTTCGTGTTATTTATTAAGTATTGTTTCTTACAACATGTATAATTAAGGATATGATGTCAGGGAATCTGTGAGAGAGTATATGCCCGCAATATTCAGAGCTGATTTGTTGATAAGTTTGTAATGATGGGAAAAGAAAGGCTGATAGTTGCCACTTCAGATATATTTTAACAAAGCCCACTTTATCTAAAAGAGCCTTTACAATTTCAGTGAACAATTTTTTAATTCCAGATTATTTTGTATTTCAGTAGCTCATAAATGTGCAATGTTTCTCAGCTCCGATTTCAGACATGGTGAAGGCATGTTAGATTTTCTTCAAACCATAGAGTATGGCTTAGTTGCTAATACGTGACAAAGCATACAATTGGTAATTCCTATTCTGCTGTTGGGGAATACATCATTAGCATTACTGCTACTTAAAGTGGCGTTATGAATAAGAAACCGGCGTCAATTTATACTTGTCTGTACATCAAATATGAGACTTGCTCACAAGTTTTTGTTTACGAACGCAATAATTTCTTACAAATATGTTCATTAACCCCATTTATTTTGAAAAGAAACTTTGCCAACCCTTAACTATATCTTTGAAGAATTAAAAATCACAATTTTGATACTTGACTTCTAATTCGAATTAATAACGCTTTAAATTAAATAATTATAATAATTATTAAATTAAATTCGTTTATTAGAGGTTTCACTTTGTTCATATTATTTTAAAAGATTGACATTAGGATTCGTGAGTAGGACAAATAATTTTGTGCTGTTTATAAGTGGTTTTGTCATAAATTTCGTTTGAATCTCCAAAATATACCTTGACAGAGATACAATTCACTTCACATACATACCTTGGTTTGTCCAAAATTAAAGATTTACTCCAAGCGGTGTTTTTAATTAACGACTTTACCATAAAAAGCGCAGTCATCATGCAAAGTTTTGAATTCATAATCATAGATAGAATATAAACATTCTTAACAAATATTATCTGCACGCTTCAGTTATGAAATTTAATAATATTCAAAACTACTATTCAAATATATATACATATATTTTTAAAATACTTTGATAATGCGATTTGAAAATGTTATTCTAAGGGAGATCGATAGCTTTAATTTCACTTTCAAAGGTGAGTTAAGTTTGAATAATTAAATTAATGTTTAAGGCTATGTTTTAAGGAAGTTTTAGGAGTGGTTGCCCAATCACTGTTAATAAACTTATATTAGTAGATAGATTACCACCTGCTCTGCTTCAGATTTAACCTTTGTGTTTTGACAATTATAATAATTATTACTGAAGCTGTCGTTTGAGGGAAATTCTAATAGACCACTTAACACTCGAATGCAGATATTCCGTTCATATATGAATCGTCATATTCACACAGTGATACGAGTAAATAAAAGAGTTTTCTCCTACTTTATTAAATTCTTTTCGGTTCTTGTATTTTGTCTGCGTTTTGTAATTAAAATTGAAAGAGATCTATTGAAGCATAAAGAGGGCAGTAATTACGATAATTTAATTAATTTCTAATAATTTACAAAGAAGAAATAGTAATGCAGTAGGAAAAAATAAAATTCTTCTACTTTGGTAAGAATTTCAAGAATTGGTTGCAGATATTGGCATTTTCGAATTTATTGAAATAGAAGATGCAAAGTGATTATATATTCATATTGTTTTTCGTCACAATTTGTTCATTCTTGCCTGGTTTTATTAAAATAATCTCCGAATAAATTAGCTCAATCCTTCTTCATTACGTTTAGTGCCAGATAGCTGAACTTTAGATAATTTTTAAAGTCGGTTAATCTTGAAGAGAATTGTAAAACACCGATTACATAGTGAATCCGAAGTTTTGTCTTCCACAGCCAAATTAAAATAACGTAATATCATTTAATGATAGTGATAGTGAATGACTTCGATTAATTACCTTCTGGGACATTAAAAACACCCGAATCCGTTTGTGTTGATGAAATGGCTGAGGAAGGATCTCAGATATTACATTACCGTAAACAATCCATACCCTATTTTCCTGAGTGAGATTCAGTATTAGGTGCTAATGCGTTGACGGAAGCTAACATTCACTTAGATTGTCACTTTAATTCTTGTCCTCTCTTGCCGTTTTTTGTCCTTGTGTGATTGAATAGGCACAAATAAGTTGAGTGCAGGTTTCCACTTGTCACACCTGAACGGATGAAAATTGAAAACAAATCAAATACTTCGGAAATATTAACGTCATTTGGAAATTTTCCTCTTTTATTATAGGCGCTCTCGATTTCGCAGTTGTTTAGTGAGATTAAGAAGAAGCGAGCCACGTAGAACAATACAGTCTGAGTCATTTTTACGGGAGTAAAGTAATGGACATTAGCACATATGGGAAACCCCAAGGTGGAGGGAAAGATTGCTATATATGAGTAAGCGGACACAGGACTAGACACAATAAAGGCTGAGATTAGTAATAAACTAATCTTCCTTGAGGAAATTCCTTATGCTGTTTTCTCTGTATTCCTTTAATAAGGGTATAATGATTCTGGATACAGGCAAAACTGTCATATTGCAAACTCTTGTAGATGAGTCATTTCATTCCGTAAATGGTAGTGGATCAGTCGCCGGGATTTAATGATTTACTGCCAGCGTTTTCCTTACAGTATTTAATGCTGCACTTAGATGCGCCTACATTATGTGCTTTAATTTCTCTCTAGTTGTTAAAATCATTGAGATGAAACAAGAGAAAACTGTGTGTTTCTTTTTTTAAATGCCTACCTACCAAGATTTCTCTTTTAGCAGATGTATATGGGAGTTTCATAAAGACAATAAGGAATGCTAGATCATTCTATATATTTTGATTTCTCAATATATTAAAAATAAAAGGATATATATTTACATCTCAGATGTTAACAAGATTGTCAGCTGCTTAAGAATCCGGAAAAAATATGTGAAAGGCATTCTGGAGCAATAAGAAAGGCTGGATATCTTACGAGGATTCACCCCTGATTTGTATGGTAGATAATTAAAAAAGTTATCAAGCCACTTTTTAAAATCAAATTGTGAATACATTTCCCAATAAAATTAAGTTAGGGGAAAATTAGACATATCTTGCACTTGGACTGCCATCCTGATCCACTTATCGATTTTTGCCCACTTTCTGCCTCTCTCATTTCGACCTATGCAGAACTTTATATGTTTTCCTAACATTTAACAACCCACCTTCTTATCCTCTCAAGATAAATAGTCCATCACTGACTGTCTACATCCTATATTGAGGTAAATGGATTTGTTCCGTTCTCTATTCTGCACTAATTTCTTTCAAGCTGGAGTCTGCTTTGAAATAGGCTTTTGAAGGTAAGATGAGATTAATGAAGTTTGATTTCATTTTGAAGAATAGTGATTAGTCAGATCCAATTTTCATATAAAGCAAAATCGTCAGATAGTTAAGGTAATTCTATAATTCAAAAAAATGAAACATGCAATATATATGTTCTAGTCGTGGATATATGTGAATTATATTTATACAGTTGTGCTATTTGATTCAAATTTGTACTGTATAGGTATGCTAACACTGCTATAATCAGTACTGCAATACTGTAAGTTGCCTGCTTGAAGTTCCGCAATGGCTACGTTTGCCCAGACCCAGAAGAATCGAAGCAGCTATGTGCTTCACGCCGCAGTTAAATCTCACCTCACTTAGAATATACATGTGTCGATTTAGATTAACATACGTGGATGTGTAATAGGCTACCAGGTTAGTCAAAATTGCAGCACTTATAAAACTCTTTATCTTGAGTAGAGCATAAAATCCCATTTATTGATGCACTAGACATGAGGGATTAAGGCTATGAATATCGTTCAACTGTACTAAAATACGCGGTTTCACACCCATCTTTATTAAGTTCAGAAATGTGGAAATCAGAATCAGAAATGCAGAAAGAAAATCATAGTCTATGTCTCTGGAGAATTTTTGCTCGAAAATAAATGTCATTAGCATTTAATTTCAAGTTAGTGCCAGTTTCGCTATGATTTATGAGAAATTTCAATTATTTAGTAAGAAATTGCTTTGCTTATTTCCAGAAAAAAATGAACTACTGAAATATTTCTAATTAGGTTTCATTAATTCGTTTCTATTACAGGTTTAATTATTTGCTATTTATTATGCTTTCTTACTACTGAGTGAACCGAAGATTAAAACAGGGAGAATAAATTTGTTCTTTGTTTAAAATTTCATTATTTAAAAAAAATAGTAAATGCGCACTTTTTTTAATTTAACAATTCATTATTAGAGGCTAGATTTTATTAACAAATATTGTTAAAAAATGAGATATTACTTGGAGGACTGGTAGACTGTATTGGATCTAGTCAAATGAACTCAGAGGGCAAGTCCTAGCAGTAAACGCGACAAGACACGTGACCCTTGGCACGCACATGGCGATGTATGTACAAGAGGAT
>CAADRB010000042.1:0-92207 GCA_900708905.1 Hymenolepis diminuta | reverse complement strand
GGGGGGGGAGAGGGGGGTCAAATCTCTTCTTTAGCTGCCATTCAGCTAGTGCATTTAATGTGTCTGTATCGATTATTTTTTTCTATGGGCTCAACAAAAATTAATGAATTATGGGATCATTGATCTTGGAAAGTTTAACTTTCACTTTCGCCCGTTTACGTTTAATAGTTACTTTATTCTCAATGCCTCAGAAGTCGTTAAGGTCAAATTTCGACCCGTAGGACATTTTGCTGAATGTCGACTGTCTATGGGTAGAGATACAATATCTTTAATAAAACAGAGAGATCAATTCCATCAGCATAATATTTCTACTAACTAAAAATTCCATTTGCAAGTGATAGTATGAAGATTTAAATGCAGCTAGAGAAATTATATTGATTGGAATTTAACTGAAATTTGTCTGATAGCAATTTTTATACCTGTCAAACTAGTATTCTTTGCCGTGATTTAATGAAGATGATTTTGGCAGGAAAAGACCATTGACTAGTTTAATTATTAACGACCGACAATGCTGTTTAGTTATTCAATTCCCGACAACTTTCTAGATCAAGATACTCAAAAGTTGTTCAAATTTTAAAGTTGTCCAGTACATTATACCAAATTACGAATGCTTCACTTGATAGATGAATTAACCATACACATTTCGTTGTTAATGTCTTAAATAGGGAATTTTGTATGGCGGAGCTGAGGATGTCAGAGCAAGTGCTTTCATGACTATATCATCTACGATTTCGTACATTATGCAATTTTATTAAACTCTTTTGTTTTAGTCCTCGAAAGAAATAAAGATATATCACTCTCTATCTGATATTATATTACAGCTCACAATATCGGTGGAAAATGCTGGCCATGATCTGCTGTTTGCAATTATATTTGGAGTAATAACCTTCTCTGGAGGACCACTTTCCTACACCTATCGACTCAGTGAAATGAGACTAAAGTTTGGATCATCCGCAGATCGTGGTTCAGAACATCGAGTCAATTCTTTCGCATATCCTGGAGAGGTAATTTTATTCTACCAAAATTCTCTAACTTAACTATACAATAATTTGCTTCTTATTTGTAAAAATATGAAACTGAAGCGTTAATTTTAGCAGTAGCTCCAATTTCTAACTCCTCACTCATTTCCGCTTTTAGCATAATATGTGTCAAGTATCCTCCATCTGTTTAGGCACACAATATGGACTGTCTACTCCTACCGTTGTAAACATACGCCCTAAAACACAACCAGTCCTTCTATCTTTTAAAATTGAGGCAATATTTACGCTCTCTTGCAATTTCCAACTTTAGATACCTAGGAGCCAGTAATTTTGCGACTATGGAGTGGTTTTAGCCACTCAAGACTCTGGTCTAGCATTCCAATATCGTTGAAATTTCAGTTAGTAGTAGAAACCATTAATCGAATACTGTAAAAAGACTCTAATAAAAATTTTAACAAAATAAAATTTTCAATTAATTTTCTTTCTATTCTATTATAATATCAATATAAGATGATCTGAGTAAGTGTGACTAAGAATTCCTAAAAATACAAAGCTAAACCAAAATAAATGCATAGATGGACCAGAGAGATTAGCAAGAGGGACCATTAACTAAAATATGGTGAAAATGCACTTTTGTTAAAAGCGAATGTCCATCTTTTAAGGCTGGAATTTTTTTAGCGATGACTGAAATATGGGAAGAGTGACTATTGTAAGGGTTTGAGAGTAATCTCGATTCTGATGAATTATTTTGGTTTCCTAATAATGGATTAAAATGCCATAATATATGCGCCAAAATATTTGTAGTTTATCTAAATTAAGGCCAACTATCTCTTGTAGCGGTTTACACTCCCGTATTGGTAACGATTATTATAATTTCCAAGTTAGAATCTGAGATTTGCAATCAGACTCGCCATTGGTAAATAGTCGTTTTAAATATATTTATGCCGCAACAGGTCTGCTAAGCTGTTGATAATTAACTGTTGACTATTTCAAGGCGAAATAGTATGACATTTCAGAATTATTGTCTTCTACTTTAATAAATTCAAACCAAAATCGGATCCTTTCATATCTATTGTTACTTGCATATATTTCACTTTCCTCCTCTTATCATTGGAATCCTGATGGGTGATGCTTTTCTCATGACAGGGTGATAATTTGCCTTTGAAAGTTATTTAGTTGCATTTCCTGTGAAAATTTGGACCAGCTGAAATGTCACAGTTGTGACTGTTCCTGACAATTTATGTTTCAAGTTGAAATATCCTAATGTGAATTTTGAAATAAAAGTTTCTACAATGGCTTTTAATGAAAGGTTTCTTGATATTTCCGATTTTAGTACCCGAAATGTCAGCAAAGGAGCTCACTCCTAGTCCATTTTTAATTCAAGAAAACAGTACAGTCATTAAGACAGAAGAAAGGACAGAGGATCTTGCTAAATACTTCCATCATGAGGGATAAAGCATTCATCAAAAGAATTAATGGATAAAACTGCGGTAATGCCAATGTACAAAAATATGACAACTAAGTTATTGTTAGAGCAGAGTGGAACTCATTGAGAGTAAGGTAGAAGAAAATCAACTTAAAGAAACTACCAACTTAGGGGAAAAGAAAGAAGAGACTCTGTATCCTAATAGTAGCCCTCATGTAATAGTAAAGATTCCCCGATGAGTTACCAGAAGATACCAGCTCTTCCAAATCGGAAAGTCAAGATTTGAGCTAAGATCGCATTGTATTAGACAACAAAAACAACACGAATATGAGAGAGAAAGAAATAAGAATTGAGAAAGGTAAGAGTAAGACGCAGAAAGAGCGAGACCGAGGCAGTTTTAATAAGTAGAATAGACTGTCCAGGGTCTTCTAATATGCATACAAATAACTATTGAGGAGTTGTAATGTGATTATTAAGACAGAGCAGATTTATGAGTTATCATGTACGTTTTCTTGTATCTTAGATTTGAGTATTAAGGAATGAATTACTCACATGCCTTCGCCAAAGTAAATGGTAACAGAAATTACTAGTTCACATAAACATACACAAATTTTAAGACACACTGACCCTTTCTCGCCAGTTTGGATCAGGATCCATTTAAAATTTGTGCCTTGAAATCCTGAAAACTGCTTGGTCCAGACTGACCTTTTATTTACCCCAGAAATAATGAACTATTCATGTGAGTTAGAATAGTTATGAGAAGGATAGAATATGATATAATCTATGAGAACAAACATAACTATTTATAGCACGAATACTTAAAATACCCATCTATTTTCCCTGAAGAGTCGAATTAAGTCGGCATTAATTTAGCGATTAAATTTATAATATAATGTAATTAATTGTAACACATATTTACTGACTAGTTCAATTGTTCTAAGACTATTATTTAACGTAAAATAGAGAAGCAAATTGCAAAAGTTTTCCACTTGCGAGATCGAGGATTAAGACTAAGCTGCTTAAGTAGGTTTGCTTTTTCTGCCCTTTTCAGTTGCAGCTGTATGCCTACAACAGCGATTTGTACCAAAGTTTTGCCGAGGCTGTTGATCGACCAAATGGGATTGCTGCGTTTTCCAGTATGCTTCAGGTAGGCCCACATAACATTTTATTTATTTTTCAAGCCTTTTTTCCACTGCTAAATCACATGCATATTTTCTCACGGTTTCACTGGATCAAATTGAAATGCCAATTACTTGCCTCCTTTATCAATTTTTAACTTGTTGTTAAGCCAACAATTTAGAACGTAATTCGCTCTTCTGACTTAATTAATTGGTTAATTTTGACTAAGCATTGTTAGCTCTATGGCAGGAAGCATAAGGCAGAAGATATAGAGGACTTATTCATGACTTCAAAATCAATTTTAAAATCGACGGCAATCGGCAATCAAATGAACATTTGGGTGAGTCAACGTCGCAGGTGGTCGCGGTTAATGTGTTTTACACGTGCCTTCATTGATACGAGAATTCGCACATTCAGTAGGGCAAATCATTCGCCGAAATAGGGGAAAAACATGATTACTTGGGAATCGTCTACTCCCTGTTCATGTAAAAATAAAATTTTACTGTTAGAATCTAGGTCATTTAACAATTATAAAATGTTATAATTACATCTGTCCAACGAAATTTAACCGCAAAAAATCGCTCTTTTACTTCTGAACAAAAACGAAACAGTTTTGATTTGTGTAATTTAAAGTACATCGTATTGAAAAGAATCATTGCACACTCACCTATTTCTTTTCATAGCCCTCCCCAAAGTTTAAGCAGCCCATTTATTTCTAAAAAGCCGAAATATTCATCTCAACTACCTGGTTATATAGATTTAGAGACTTAACCACTTTTTCAGCAAATAGTTAAAATGTATCTTAAGAAATTTGTCTCGTTCTCCATTATAATGAATTTGAAAACATTCACAGGTTGTATTCTGGTTATGTAAGTCGTTATTATTTCATCATTTGGACTAATTTGATGCCTAAAATTAATACCATAAATGTTAAAATTTTAAAGCTTAATAACATTAAATCAGAGTAACAACCATTTTAGCTGTCGTGATTAAGCAAACTTATAATTAAATTTCTTTTGGGTTATCTCATCACAATATCTAGTGGAAAATGTTTCCTTTATTACAAAACTACGATTACGATAAATTTGTTTTATCCGTAAGTAAACACTAGGCAAGCACAAATACATACCAAAACTATATAAAATGTTATTTTGTATATTCTGTGTTTACCATTTGTTTTAAATTTCATTATCGTAGAGTGCTAGGAACTACATATAAATACTCTAGGAGATCACAACTTCAATGCCATGTCAATTCAAGCTGTTAGACAATTGTCTAATTGTTAGACAAATTAGATATGCTTAAAGACAAGGTGAAGTCGATCGTATCAAAGTCGCGGCGTCTCAAAGGGAACTTGTCTTGCCGTTCGATGCTGAGACGGATGATTTTAAAGCTCCGTTATAAGGCGAATTTTTTATCGATTTTTCGTCGATAGGAGAATAATTATGTCTTATATTGTGAAACTGTGAGCTAAGCCATCAACTGTGACATCCCAGTAATCGGTGCCTGACATTATTTAAAACACTGGAGGTTCTGAATTTAAAAAGGGTCTGGTCTTTGGAACATAGAGATTAATCATTTTACTAATTATGATGAATTAAGAAATATGGTTTACCACATTATTTCCTTTTGTATATTTGTTAGAGTTTTCCAACATTTCCAGCTGGAACTGGGCATTTATTTTCCTATCATTTCCATTTAAGATAACTTAAAACTATATTTAATCTGACAAGAATTGAGAATGAATTCTTAGATGCGATGGCCTCAACACTACTATTTTTGACAAAGTCGAAAATTCTAGAAAGGGAGGTGCGATGTCCGGACACTTGAATTCTGGACTGTGAATTCATGACCTCGTCTAGTTTTTTGGGATTTTATTGGTCTAGCCATAGCTGTAACTTACGCAATATAATATGATAAGGTGAATTTCCATTCTCTCCAGGTAATTTAAGATCTTTCGCTTGTAGTTCCCAATATGCTGAACTAGCATGTGGATAGTTAAATTCCGTCACATTTTACTACAAAGATTTTATCGATAGCGGTGAAGTTTCGCTTATTCGATGCAAAACTGTTTATAGTTACCATTTTTTGTTTTGTTATTCCAGAGCAAATCTGTCTGGGCATCAGAAAGAAAGGTTGATCAATTCAAGTATAGCTTTCATCCATTTTTTAGTCAAATTGCAGATAGATAATACTAACGACCTCCCAAACATTAACTTCTCCAGTCAAATAACAAGTTTAGAGGAAAAGTGAACAATCTGTGTGCCAAGTATTGACATTTCCTCTAAAGCTATTTGGTGAAATTTGTTTGGTGAGCGTTTTAGAATAGAAAAGTGAACTTACATCCCTCCGTTTAACTTAAACTACTATTGAATCAGTGTGTTATCGCACCGAATCCATTGATTTAGAGAAATATCTTGTTTGCAAACAATTTAAAGCAATGAACTGAGCCTATGTAACTGCATTTTAAATGGTAAATTTCAGGCAAAATTAGGAAATTTGTTACTTGTTATTTAGAATACACAAGTAAAAATGTTTATGAAACGTTAAATATGATGAATACTTATTTGACTTCTTAATTTTGAACATTTACATATTAATTTAATTAAATATACCCACTTGTAGTTGTCAACAGAAACCAACAAGGACCTGATGGGAATCGTAATGGCAGCAGAAAAAGTACAATTTTTGGGTAAGTTATTAGTTGCAGTTAAACTTGATCATCCTAATAAAAAAATAGGGGCGTAAAAATTCAAATGCCTGGATTTGGATTGTTTAAACGGATATTTAAAAATTTAAGTTATTTTTAAAATTGATTTTTCCAGTGATTTTGGGTTTTAAAAGTATTTCATTTTATCCATGAACAAAATACTTATTATGTTAATATCATATTCTAACTTGAAAGATAAAAAATGAGTGCCGAACTTCACTCATCATTTACATTTGCAACAAGTAGTCAAGTTATTTGTAGCTCGGTTTAAATTAAAAGAAAAGATGGATGACTATTCTTTTAAATAAGTAAAAAGGGAATTAAAATAGCCATATTAAATTAGTAATTGCTTTTTTAGTAGGAAAATTTCACGTTTGAGTGCCTTTTTCGGCCTCAGCGGATATGTTTTAGTCAAAACCTTTGTTAGATGGTAATTATCAGCGCTTCAGTGAGTTTTCAGAAAGCCTCTTGTTGCACTCTTTCCTTACTTACCGTCTACTTCGCCTAAAATAAGAAATAATTCGATGCTTAAACAAGTATGAGCATAAATATCGAATCCTTTTTTATAGTTTAATTAGATGTCACTTTGCTTGGAAATTTCATATATTACAAACAAATCTGTAGAGATAGGATCAGTTACAAAATCCAAAATAAAAATGATTTGCAAGTCGACATAAAAGAGAATGGATAATTTTCAATCTTCTGAGAAGAATTAATGAAATTCTGTAAACGTAATTCGTCCCTCTGGTGCAAGAATTTTTTATTTGTTATCTCGTACCTTTATCTGGGAATGAATTGTCCACAAAACTATATTCCTGACTAAATGGGTGGCCAATCAATCCCAAATGTACAAGCTGTACATAATCAGTGGAACTTAATGAGATACCGTCGTTAAGACTATAGGTTTTTTCTTTTCTCTCCACTTTATATGAGCACTTGCAGACAAAGCATTGAGATATCTTATAATCCTCATACTTTTCGAGTTTTCAAGATGATACTTATTTAAACTCCATGATACAACCACTCTTGATAATGCATTTGAATTTAATTGAAACCCCGTATTAAGATAAGTCAGAAATGCCATATAATCTTAGCAGGACCTTGATAAACAAATTACGAAACTAATAGTTCAACTATCACTAAACCTACAGAAACATGTAGGATGATTAAGTTAGCAATGAGAGAATTCAAGTGTTTCAGCAAAAAGTACGGCATGAGATTAATGTAGATCCTCGATTAAAGTAGTTTAAACAGGAATGCGGATGAGTAAATAAATGGTCGCAGCATATAATTGATATCTCCTTCAAAATTCAAGCAGGGTCCCGTTTAGATAACAGGGCGTGAATAATATTTAGAGCCTCAGGGGTATATGTCTGACTCATACAATCTAGATATTATAAAGTGGGCTCCTTTATAAATTAATAGCACGCAGACTAAGTTGAAGTTCAGATACAAAATTTATAATTTCCAAGTTAAATAAGTGAATATTAATTTACTGTGAGAGATAATTCAATTTAGATATCACAAATATAGGACAGCTTAAACTTGCTAGGCTAGTCCCCTTCTTGGTTCGACGAATTCCAATAGCTCAAGGTATAAAAGATTCCAGAAGTGTAATAAACGAGAACAGAGGGCAGACCACAATATTTAAATCGCTAAACCAAAAAGATAGCAAAGCACCAAAGCTCAGAACGCGAGTGTTTGGTAATGCTAGGAAATCGAGTGCCTACAAACCAAGGGATGAATCATATGCCGAACGAAATGGAGGAGGTTGAAACCGCATTAAAACTTTAGCTAACTAAAAATTTAACTTAGGTAGAGAACCTTTCCATAAATCAATAATTTTGTCAGAGTATAATAAGAATTGACACAATCTTGGGTATTTCTCCCGTTCCTTTAGGCGATTCTGGTAACTCAACCTCAATGCAAAGTTTGTCTATGTCTGTTTTCATCTAAATTTGTGAGATCATAAATCGCGTGAAGGAGTGCATTATCCTGAGAATTCGATAGCTGAAATTATCTGCGGAAGTTTTAAACAAAACACTGTTCTGTGTTGACAATTCCTAAACCTTATCATCTGAATTAAACTCTTATAATGTATAAAAAATCACCCATTCTACATAAAATGACAGACAATTTAGAGAGCTTTAATGAAAGCTTAAAATGTCCATTGAAGTAAGGATAACAATAAAAAATCTTTCAAAAGGCATTATATATGACACGATTTTGTCCCTAAGTTAATGGAAAAAAGAGTGAACAGTTTTAAAATTTATTTATTTTTCCTCAATATTAAAAGAGGCGTGTTTTTAACGAACGCCTAAAACGTATTCAAGTTTGTCAAGGTATTCAAATAAGATATTTTTATTTGAGTGGTACTAACTACTATTCGAACGGTCCTGGCTTAGAATTTCTCGTCCGATACAAGCTTGTAAAGGAACCGGCCATATGACCACTCTTCTTTTTTCCACTGCTGGATGTGTACTTCCATATTATTATCCCAAATTCAGGGACTTCATAGAGCTCTTTCTCTTCAATCTAGTCGAATTTGTAAACCCACGTAATTTTGTACAATTCGCATTATCGATACAATCTTTGAATATATGAACATATTATTATTTTCCCATCGCTTTTAATATAAAGTGATATGAGCAAAATATTCCTAACAGTATAAGAACAAGTACATTGAGAACGTTATAATAGCAAAAATTGTATGGATTATATAAAGAGATGCGAAGTTGTTCCCTGTGATGGCCAACACTTCTCAAATTCGAAGTTTATCTTTTGTGTAAGGCCTGCATACATATACTTGAACACCACTTGAAAAATTAAGGAGAAAGAGAAGTTGCAATGTGTAACTCCACATTGCGAGAGAGCAGTCTTTATAAGTCAAGCTGAGGAACTGAGCCACTGCATGGGAGATGCGAGTGAAAATCAATCATCAGTATCCAGGTTTACTCGAGGGAACACATGTATTATGCTGGCATGAGGCAGCCGCTCTGTTAAATTCGCCAAACATTTCACTATCATGTTCAAAAAGACGTGCTAATCCTTAATATTTAAGAAGTACAAAAATGTTAAATAAAACTTGAATATTATTTTCATTTATCAAAAAATTAGTTTGAATTTTCCAAATGTAAACTAAGAAAATTCAGTTTTTGGTGTCAGATAACATTCAGTTAAACAATAAGTGGATTAAAATGATCTAAATTAAGTTGTTTTTCCACGAGTTTCTTTTGCATCATGCTGGTTGTTCAAAACATTCTCCCCCTTATCTTCTCTTTTCTACCTTGTAACTTTAATCAGTAATAATACAAAAATGCTACTTTTTGGAAAAAAGTAAATTTTGAACGTATTATTTTTTATCTGATTAGTTTAATATGGTGATTACTGTGGGAATTTATGATATCTGATTAAACCTTTGAATAGCTGTATTCACTAGCAGCTCCTATCTCTATAATCTAATTGAAGTTTTGCTAAAAAATGAGTTCGAACATTGTCAAAGTTTTCAGAAGTGCATGTGCAACAAGTATATTTAATATATTGCTGATAAAACTGAGATTGAATTTAAGCACGTATTCTAGGAATAAGGAAACATATACTCAAAAGCCAGTTTCCAAAAATTAACCTAATCCACTTACCATAATTCTTTCAATATTTTTTCCCTTTGATTTCCCAATTTCCTGAGTTCATCCTCCCGCTCAGTTTGTTGCATTACCCTTTTCCGCTCAATCTTCCCTGTCATCGCTACCACTACTCCTACCACTTTTTCAGTTTCTCGTTTGCTCTCTCTTTCCCTCCTTCGTTTACCCACCACGAAATTCCATTCGGTTAATTAATAAAATTATTCCGGAGATCTGACAACATAGCGAGTATTTCAGATTCGTATCGGAAGAAAATGCCTTCCTGACAGAAATCGTTATTTCTGTTACAAACAATCCCCTATATATGACATTTTCACTTCTTTAAAAATTCTTGACGAGAACTGTCACATATATCTTCATTAGTAACTGTACTATTCGCAAGTGCCTGTTTGTTTTAAAGTGTGGCATAACCTCATACAGCGGGAAGTTCGCAAGCGCTCATGTAATGTTATTTTCAGTGTTTGGTGGTTACGCGTTTATTTCTTCAGAAAGCCTTAACCCACTCTTTTGCCTCAGACTAATAAAAAAGGGCTTGTAATTTGGGTAGTATAATAAAAGGAATGCCTTAAAGTTACTTACAGTAGGTAATAATCCGTCCGTCTTTATTAGTGTGGCTTATTGCCCTCTTAACATTGGGTCGTGAAGTTTTATCGATTTTTCAAAACAGCTGTCTTCGTATTCCATTATTAAGAGATAAAAGGAATGCGATAATTAACTAAAACAAACACAAAATAAAGCCGATTCAGGATTATGCCCATATTTATTATGTAATGTAAAACTGAAAACCAAAATTTACTATTAGAACAATTATTTTACTTTCAAATATATTGTATTCATAAAAACTTGTCAAATTCTAATGTATTTACGAGTTTTACCAGGACTTTCGAATGTATCTTAAAACATCTACAGTTCCATTCCCACAAGTCTCAAAAACAAAAAAATGTTTCTTTTATTTTTCAGAATTTAATGATTTATGAGGAGACGCAGCATCATTTGATAAATCCGATGTTTAAACAAAGATACAGAGCTTACGAAAAGTCAAAAAGCTTAAATTTAAACCTCATCATCAAATAAGTTAGTTCTTAAATTAAATCTATCTTGTTAAATAAAATTCCCTCTTTTTCGAGCAGCAATAGAAACGGAAGATTGAATTTTTTCATCTTCTATCGGACAGTCTAGTTCTCTTCTTGTATTGGGTCAATTGCTCAGGAAAATCAGAATAAATCTATCTAAAGTCATTCTAATTGTTGTATATAGGGGGATTATTTTTATGTACGAACTATACTAGAAAATCGTCAAATTGGCTCTATCTATTCCTTGGTTATCTGGCACTCTAAGTTGTCGGTGTATCACTAAAAAGAATCTATACTCTACAAGAAATGTAGTAGTACAATAAATATATTAGGTTTCAAACACCAAGTTGGGTTTGAGCATATAAAGGAAGGGAATAACCAATAGGTAACTTATTCGTAGACTCATCTACTGTCACGAATGGGGCCTAAACATTTAATGACCACCGTCTTCCATGCCTTCAAATTTGATAAATATTATGGAGTGAACAACAAATAGTTGATATGTTATATAAAGATTTAGCCATCGGTGAAAAAATCAAAATTTATGTAGAAAAATTCAAAAAGGTCAGAAGTCGCTTATACTAGATAGCGTATAACTAAGGCCAATTAAATATCGCCTTAAAACATAATTAATCAAATGATAAAGTTTAATTTTAAAATAGAGTCAATTTTTACTGCTACATAAATAATGTGATGTTAGACAGTGGCTTCAATTTGCAAATTCCGCTCTGATATAATTAACAATCTTTGTATGCGTATTTAAAACGCAGGCTTAATCAAAGTTGACTTTATGTACATTTCTTGACAGTTTAAGATACCATCTCACATTTCGGCCTCTAATTATACACAGAAGCTTGAATTTAGCTAATTGGATGTAATAGTTAATTCTCAGGTCAATCGTTAACTTTTTTGATACGTTTGGCCTAAGTCATAATATTTGTCATTATTTTACATTCTAAGTTCCATGAAGCATAAAGAATTACAGAGCAGAAAACATTTAAAATTTTCTGAAACGAGAATATTTAAATTTTAATATAGTTTTAATTGGTTTATTCCCACTCACATTTCAATTTCGCAAATTTGTTTATTTGTATTAAAACATGATTAATGTTAATTTAGTTTTTAGAATCGATTTTAATTTGATGAAAATATATTATTGTAAAATATTGCAGATTATTTTACTGCAGAATAAAAATAGCTTTTTAGCGGCAATTATTATATTTTTAAGCATTTTTGAAAATGTGTGGCCTCACTTCAGGTAACTATTCAACATTTTTTTACAAGTTTGATAAATTCCACTCGCTAAAAGTTGAGATTAATGTTCATTTAAACTGCGCTCTATAATCTCCGTCTGCAAAATTAACAACTGGAGACTGCAGCTGCCATATACTCTGTTCTGCTGATCAGCTTCATTCCTATAAATTGACTCCCTCTTTCCTCTTTCATTTCGCTGCAGTTGTCCAGTATACCACTGATTCATACCAACTTTCGTCCTTCAGATCTGGGAATGGTTATTGATCGCTCTTAGTCTTTATGATCTTTCTATTTTAAAGGGGACATCTCAGTCAGATTATAAAAGTAGCCTTACTTGGGATTAGTGTCACTACTCAATGATTTCAAAATTGACAATTAAATTAATAATAAGTGGCAAAATTATACAAAGTACTAAAAAACAAACTGATATTATGTTACAAATAGACAAAATTAAGAAATGTATTTAATTTTTTAACGTTATTAGAAACAAGAACTTCGTTCTTAAACAGTGAATATATAGTTAATTTAAAGAGTATCCTTGGATTAATTGCATTTATTTTGTTTGTACTAATTTCCTATGCATCAATAATGGTTTCATAAATTTTATATATTGTCTACGCGGCTAAAATATTGCATGTTCAATGAAGCAAGAAAAAAATTTAAAATCATTTTTGCACGAATTTTCATTAAAATCGAAATAATTAGGCCATCTCGTAACACAAACTGTTTCATGAATATTTCCTTATTGATAAAGTTATAAATAACGCAATTTCAAATTATAAATATTTAAAATCGAAGTGTGTTTGAGAATTTATTAATTCTTCATAGCGCTTTGAAGAGAGGGTAGCGTAGCGTTAGAAGTATATGGCGGTAATTTATCACCGAGATCAAAATATAAAACGACTTAATGACCCTTACGAGTGCTTAAAATTAAAGAAATTCCTAGGAATTATGTATTTTGTCCAGTTGACAAAAGGACTGTATCAAAATATTAGTTGAATAGTTTGAGATGTTGTAACGCATTGAGAAATTAGTGTTATTTTACAAGTAACAACTTCGCAGAGATAAATGCAAACTTCGGAGAGTTAGGTGAGGCCAAGTGTTTGCCGCCCAAAATCCAGGTGTCTGTAAATCACAGCAATATCTGCTAACATCGCATTTACTGGAATGAGAGAATGAGAAATATAAAGCCCCAGTTAATGTTATGCCTTTTTATTTCCTTGTTACTTTTATGGAATTAGATATCTGTTTAAAAATTTAGTTTGTTCGCAGGTTGTCTTTAAAAGCATTTGGGTAAAAAAGTTGCATTTAAAAGTGATGGTAACATTGTTTTGCATTTTCGTAATGGCGAATTTCACAAACCCGTTCTAATTTGTTTGATATTAGAAGAAAGCGTATTATGAGTTTTTAAAATCGGATAGTGACATCATTACCATCTTATTATTTACGAAGAGGTTACTTAGTAAACCTAAGATATACAGGTATTAAAATTAGATCAGATCCGTAGATAATCTAAAATTCATTATAACTGTAGATGATTTGTATTGCGAGTGCGTTATGCAAAACACACAATGGTCCATAAAGAGAATTAACCGGGTTTTAAAATATTAGAACATCTCACTCACAATAACTTTGTATTTAAAACCTTAATTAATAATTTATATATGATATGAAGGATAGTGTACTGTATAGTAGTATATATATGTAGTATAGTGTTTATTGATAATACTATACACTTCGAATAAAAGCGTATTATATTATAATATCTTCACTAATATGAAATGTGTGATGCCCACTTTGTCTTATTTCTATTTTGGTCTTCCTAATGACAATGGTATAAGTATTTTCAATTTCAATTACTGAAATGTTGTTTTATTTCATCCGGTTAATCTTTGTGATTTAACTTTAAAACCGAGTTTAAATTTATTAATTTATCTAATGAATCCACTGCTTTTACTATATCCCAAAATAGCATTATGGTAGGATTTATTTCATTATTTTACTTGACAGTATAACATCTTGAATAATGTTGTTACTAAACTATTCTCTGAATAAAATTAAATATGCATTCAAGTTCGTATTTTGGAAATAAATATGAAGCAAATACATCAAAAAGTTAAATTTACATATAATTTAATGTCAGATATTTTTGCACTCCCAACAATTTCATTTTTGTTTAGGTAAGAAATTTCATCTGAAAGGAATCGAACTCCAAGCCCTCTTTCCAGTCATTGATGAGTACATGACATACGAGGGATCTTTGCCATTTCCAAGCTGTGCAGAAACAGTCACTTGGATCATACTCAATCGGTCCATCCAAATATCTTCCAAGGAGGTTAGTCAAAGCTTAAAGTTCAAGAACAACAGTATATGAAAAAAGGAGTGTTGTCAATGAGAAACCAACCGCTTAGATATAAGGAATCTGGGCAGGCTAGCATCTTTCTAATTTATTATGATCTTCACAAAACAGTAACAAAATGGACTGGAGACAGAGCATAGTATATTTGGAAAACCGAAAACAAGTGTTGGTGGTTGCTGTAATTGAAAGGCTAGGTTTATATAACTCTCGAGATAAGAAGGGTCTACGAAAACGACCATTATAAAGACCATCAGTCCGATGGATGGTAAAATAAGAGCTTTGTAAGGCTACAGATTTAACACAGTCTCAGGTCCCTCTTCTTAACGGGAAAGGTCATTTCAGATAAATAAATTTTAGATAACTCTAAGTTTTTGAGTTGATTGTCTAAAACATAATCGCATACTGACTGTAAATATACAATTGTAGATAGATAAGCAAGCATAGAAGCTTCATTAATTTTGGGGCTTTGAAGCAACGCATTAGACAAATTAAATAAACTTATAATCTCTATGTGCCTTCAGCTTTTGTATTTTTATTCTAATCAGCATTTTCAGCCCCAGATTTAAAAAACCCACCTTGTAATTCTTGTATGATGGTTAGCCTCCTAACCTTTTTTGTAAAAATAGCAAATCCTACTTCATCGAGCAGTTTTTTAGTACGCAATATAATCTAATGTCTATCGCTTGCGTCTAACTGGGATTCTCTGATGTAATACATCAAAGTTAGATGTGTTTCGATTAATCATGCTTTCATCAACAAGCCATCATTTAAAACAAGGTAGAAATATGCACAATTTACTCTCTCTTTTAAAAGCATAGATTTCTGAATCTTTCTAAGTTTGACAAAACATCATGCCAACTTGATGTACGAGGTATTCAAATGTTCCTAGTAGATTTCTGTAGTGCCATCGTGAAATCAATAAAAAATGGTTTATATTATATTTCACCATTTAATTTACACCCTTTGAATTATCCTAAAAATTCGACTTGTTTCCTTTTTACCTTTCTTTCAGAGACAATTTGATTTTCTTCATTTTACCGATTGTCAGTTATGGAAAGTATAAATTGGATTAATTAGTGTGGCGTCAGACTGGCAAGAAGCTGGAGGCTTGTACTTGAATTGTGGGCGATATTTAATCACTAAATTAAGTTTCTCACAAATTATTCAGAACATATTTCATCAGAATAAGTGCCTTTCCTAACAGAAGATTTATTTGATCAAATTCAATAGGAAATCTTTAGCTTCTTGCATTGTTTTCTTTACTTTTACACAACCGGTTTTTGCATAACGTACTTTTTTAGGATTTGGTATTTATTATGCAAGATTTGAAATGTGATAGTCTGGCTAAAATTTTAACCGGTCCTGGCGGTGAGTTTGCTTTTAACCACAACTTATTTAAAAAGTTCTCACTTTTATTAATAGCCATTGTCAAATTAGAGATAAAAAATAGGGCCTTATCCCTAAATACTACTTTGGTCTGAAGCTTTATTTCAGCATCGACATCGTCATCAGCATTTAATTTTTTTATTTATAATAATGTATTGTGCAAATCTAACTTTTAGATAAAAGTATTGCGACAACTACGAACCGATAAAACGCTGTGGTCAAACTCGATGGCAGATAACTTTCGCCCTGTCAATCCCCTAAATAACCGCTCAGTGAGAACTAATATCCGATTTGCAAGCACAGTTAGTTCATTAGCTATATTTGTAACTCAACAAAATTCAATTTTCCTTTATATTAAATTTATGTTAATTTCATTATAAGAACGTAATCCATTTGTCAAAACTCGTTAAATATTAATAACCTCATTTATTTAAATTGTGTTTCTCCTGGGATGAATAATTTAAATTTTAGGCGGTCACATCACAACAGATAATAGAACTTTATGGAAATTTTAAATAAATTAGTTTGAGCACAATCCAAGTTGAAAATTTATGAATAATTAAAATAATACTTCAAGTTATGTTCAAAATTTAGTTTGAAGCTAATTAACCACGATGCAATTTTTGCTAAAAGAATAACAAACTGCCATATTTATACAAATATATTCTTCTTTCAGCCTATAATGGGAGAAAATAATTAAGTGATGATACCAAAGAAGTAACAAGCCCGCATAGACCTTATCTTTCTTCCGAATAAAAGGTAATTACTCGAATGGTCGAATCACTTGCGTGATAGAACTTATCATATCGGCCGATAAAGTTCAGCGTCGAAACCTGGCTACTTAATTTGCTGTTTATGCTTAGGAAGAGGAAGGGAATTTCGTTTAATTCTCTTGCGTGTGGGAGACTTCGAACCTTATCTCATCAAACGTGCATCCATGCGGTGACCGTAACCCTGCGGCTGCAGATAAAATCTCTCTTATTAATGAGAAATTAACTATTTTTGCTCGCATTAGCGGAGAAATTTCCCTTTTAATAGAGAAGTGATATTAATGAGAAATGAATATTAGGTCTCCAAGACCACTGGAGAGATGATTTTCTAACACGCCTTAAATACACTATGGCAATCTGGACCTCTTTCAATGATAAAACTCACATTCTGTCACGTTTCACTCGACCAAATTATAACCAGTACTGTATTTATGCCACTGGTACAGATGGTTGGAAATGGAAGCAGAACCTCCCGCCTTTTCCAGCGAGCGCAAAAAAATGAATGTTATATTAATGAACTTATTTCGCTCCACTCCTTACTTCCAATTCATTAATAGAAATTCATGTGGGATTTCCAGGACTTTCGCAACCGTTTAATAGTCAGACGAGAGGACAGAGGATAAAATTATTCAAATCTATCATGTTAAGACTAGGCTGTAATGATTGAAAATCGATGTCCTGTTACAAGAATCAGGTCAGTGATTGCGAAATCGATGCTCATCGGTACATATCCAACTGCAATAACCATTTTTGGTCGACAGGACAGGTGAATGGAAATGAGTTTTGGATCAGATCCACTCCAGAATGCCTTCATCCTTCTCAAGTCAATCATTGTTAATACCTGCCTTTATGGGTTGAAAGTCTGATGATAGAAATGAAAATCTTCTACATTAATAATATTTTCTATAAGGTGAAATACCAGAAAGGTCTGATATAAATTGACTTTTATCACTTGCATAATTCATGTTTTGGAGATTTACATCACTGTAACCTAACATTTATGACATCAACTACCTTGAAACATTGTCCAAGCAAGTAACGACCTGACCAATTTGATCAAGTTAATCTGCCTTGGATTCGGTGCATTTGTATCAATGTAGGTGGGAAATTATTTCTTTTTAATTTAATCGTTGCAATCAATGTTATATCTATAACGTACTGTTTTTCATCATCAAGAGAAACTGCGCTTTTGTACACTTCTCATCGCAAATTTCGGAAAAAACATTTATAAAGGGCTCCTTGAGATAGAAAAGTAAATCAGTGCAATTAAACCTGTTTTTCTTCAAAAAAATCGTAAACGGGATTCATCATCTTATAATACCCATGAAAATTTAATATCTCCGGTATGTAAGTTATACTTCATACCCGTAAAAACAAGAAAGCGTCGAAAAATTGAATTTTTCTTTGTTTTCGAGCATACAGTTTTATAAATATATATGTAACCAATGTCTGTCGTTTCATAACTAGTCTATTATTAGGAATGACAATTTAGCTGAAAGTTACGCAGACAAAACTTAACTACAATTTGACAATCCACGTTTTAACTTACTAATAACAAATTTGTAACTTATTTAAATATTTAAACATTTGATATTTACATCCCAATTTCGAAACTTAATGCCCTTCACTTACAGGATAGCGTTTGTGAACACCAGCCTTCCATATCATATCTTGGTAAGCAGCGTAGCTAAAGTTACTTGCCTACTTATGTCTGTAAGTAGTAATAATTTATTGCCGAATTTTATTTTCAGCCACCCACACTCTATCACCCGGATGAACAATTGCACCTCAATTCACAGAAAAATCTACCTCCTCTCAACTCTAGTCCTTCCTTAAACGATATGCTAAGTTCCTTAGCTCTTTTGTCTGGAAATTACTCTGAAATTGAACTTTGTATTTCAGTTTTTATTACGTACACATACGAACGTAAAGAGGGAAAAACACATTCCGATTGCAATTATCAAATAATACTGTGTTTGAGACATTTGTTTTGCCTTCGTTTCTTCATTAATATTTTGTAAAAGAGTAAATTGGGTGGGGAATAGTTAGTTCTCTGGGTTCTATGATAAACACTTTGTAATGTTATTATAGATACATCATTTTAGTCGGCAAACAGTATTTGCCCATGACTCATCTAAAAAATGACTGCCATCGAATCAGCTTTTTAGCCTTTGTATTTTGCATAAAAAACATTGTGTAAGTAAATGATTTGAATGAAAATCAGTTATTCCGTTTGCAATTAGGCTACTTCAGTATTCGATAGTAATTAAATTTTCTTCAACCAAAAAGTTTTAATACGCTTATACTTATAGTACCTGCGCAAGCTGACTTATAGGCTTGTCCAATCTCTCTTCGTTTTGTGCCTCTACCGACCCATACTTTTTCCCTAACTCTCAACGAACAAAGAATACGAAATCGATCAACAGCCTTACCGTACCTCATTTCGTCAGTACTTTACAATCCAGATTGTCCTCCCAGAATACTGACATTTTACCCACTTTTCCCAACTCTTCCTTTTACTCCTTCATTCTTTCTTTTTCATTCACTCTCAATTGTTCACTAAACCTGTGGTCCCACTTAAATATTAGTCTTCTCACTTAGAAAAGGCTGATGTTCCCTGGTAGCCTTAAGAAGATCATTAGTTCTAAGAGGGGATATCTAACTTAATTTGGTCTGGCTACTAAAGCGGCTTTAATTTCGATTAGAGCTGATTTAGACTCAGGTGGAGAGAAACACTCAGCTTAGAAGCAGGATAATTTTTGCAACAACTTCAATGAAATTAAGAAAAAACCTTACCGTACAATTACGGAAGCGTAGGCTAAACCTTTTAGTAAGTCTGCACGAAATGGCTATACAACTGCTTAACTTTTATCAAATTCCAGTTACCGATATTGCGAAAATCTGAAGTTTTTAATATGAAAAGCTGGTTTAAGCTACTCAGTTCAAATGTGAAGCATGTGCTCGGTGAGAAAGAGGATGCGATCTGGATGCAGAATCCTAATAAGAGGTCCATCCCACGCTTAATAGAACACCAACCACAACTAAAAGGTGAGAGAAAAAGATAGTCGATGTCATCGACTCTTTGAAAATGCGTGCAAGATAAGAATATACTGGTGATCACAAAATCAATCGGAAACGTGCCACTCAGAACTTCATTCTAGTAAAAATAAGAAAACATTTAAAACATTAAGACATGAAATTAGAATGCAAACAATCTGGTTATTTTAGAGACCAGTAAGACTTTTATTCTCGAATTACCCTGAAAACTCTCTGACATTGCCTAAATCGCTTCTATCGGTCCTCTTGTTTAGACAATCCTCATGACTGAAAACTTTAAAATTTTTTCGCTTTGCCGCGAATAATAATGAATATAGTTCAAACTAAAACATTATATTTTATAAAGACTTTTCTTAGCATTAGCTTCTTTTAAAACGGAACTATTCTTATTTATAAATTGCAAAAAAAGTATTAAAGATAGTAAAGCTTGATAAACGATTCCGTTTTTAAATCACAATCAGTACAAATTTCTTCCCTCAAAGAAATTAAGAATGTTTTATTGCAGTGTATAGCTAGGAGAGTACAAACGAACCTGAGCTTGAAGTGAGGGAAAAGAGTCGGTCGTAACTTCAGCTGTACAAAAATCGATCCCATCAAATCCTCCCTAGTCTTCTATTTTCTTAATTTTCTCAGACAATTAGTAAAATGAAATCCATTCATTCCCTTGTGCAATTCATGTCCTTTTCCTCGATTTTCGATCACGTGGACCTCATGAAACGCATATGAAACTGTATTTAGACAACCACTAGAGACCGTTATTCCTATTTTTCCTCTATACACAGGCAGAATAACGATTTAATTGTTAAACTTTTACGAAATAAATTACAATAGCTCGTAAATAGGATCTTGGGCATGGGGTCAATGTTTAGGATTTTACTGCAGTACATTGGCTCACTTATACTATCACCGAAATCGGGACTCCTCACCAAAATGTAAAATCTATAAAGAATATAACCTTCACAGCACAATACTTTGATTAATCCCTTTGAAAAATCAAATCTAACGATGAAAAAATCAAATGCACAAATTTAAGCATTGAGTTCTACATGCCTCTGAAGTCAACACAATGAAACTTGAAAGGTATGCTTCAACTTGTTCAATTTGTATCATTGATACCAACTGTTAAGAAAATTAGCTTATTGAACTACAATACTTCTTGTTTTCTTTTTAGTAGGAAAGAATAGCCCCAAGCGTTCGTTGTTCAGACGGACACTACGTAGCACTTAGACTTTATTCATGATTTTCTGAAACAGGCGCTTTGGTGAGAATAATGTATGGACATTTTTGAGACACTTTTTTTGTCTTTTCAATGACAAATGATTTCCCAATATCAAAATGCTCGTCGATGGGTCTCAAATATATATTTGCTACTGAGCATCTCTCGCACGTGGTAATTACAGGCTTAACGAGTCTTTCTCAATAACAAGATTTGTAAAAACATTGAGCTTGATAGATTTCAACTCTGTCTCCAACGTGGAGTACATCGAACTCTGAAACGGCAACAGCAGATAGCAATAGTCAGGAAAATTGATATTTTTTTATTTACATATAATTGTAAGTTTTTATGTCCAATGACAATTGAAAATACCTTTAAGCCATCTGGACCTGCTAAATCAGCCGCCAACAACACAGTGAAACTCAAAACTGCGAGAAGGGAGACGAAACTTATAATTCGGTGTCACGTTATAACAATCAAAGCTAATATAATAAAGGCTGAGGTTAAAATGAAAAACAGCGAATGATTGCAAACTCAAGCAGCAATAACCAAATGACACATACAGCTCGTCTGATGATGAAAGCCATTCCCTTGAGTATTAGCCTTAACATTATCGTCGCCTGTCATGCAATCAAATGAAGAAATCATCTGGAAGATATTCTCATTTAAAATAATGATGATGATTATTTGCTTCCGTGGCATATATCTTGAGATCTTTAACAGGTATAAAATTGCAAAAACAATGCATGCTCTCAGTATCGCAAAATTTTTACGATCCAACAACCTCATCTTAATTATGTCCTTGTGTGTACAAATGGGACAATAAAATAAATATATGGGTGAAAATGGAAATTTAACTTACACAAATGATAAAATGTAATTTTTTAGGGGAAATATTGGATAAGATATTTTTCCTACAGTAAAATAGTGTTTACACCTTGACACCTCACCGTTTAAGCCGAGCCTTTTTTGCAGAACTTCGTCTTTTGATTCGCTTAAAGTCCTATTGCTGGTTCCGTTTTCTTTCTTCATTCATTCAGTGTGCTTCTTTGTCTCATTACCAATTTCACCGGAGATTTTCCAGCAAGCATTCGATTTTCGATCCCCGGAATTTCAGAGAACATCTTTCAACTTTTTTCGTTAGAATTCATCGTTCAATATTTCCAGGTTTGGGTTCGTCTCTCTGGACATCTTAGATAGCATTCAGTATTCACTTCTGGTTTCGAAAGAATATCTCTATCCCCAGTTTGCTTGACATTTTTTTCACTTTCAATTCTATTTTCACTTCCGAGTAAAGAACAGATTGCTGCTTTCTGTTCTGCTTCTTCTAATTATTTTCGTTCTGCTTCATATCCTTCTTCGAGTCGGCGTTTGGTTCCGCCACCTGTTAGCATCCAGGATAACATTCATCTATATGATTTTAATCGGCATATTGTTTCTTTATGTCCAAATCGGACAAAGTGCAAATCACTACAAAATCGCCATTCGGTTAGAGCTTTATGGAGAGAGAAAACACTCTGGGACATAGTTTCACTAGAAATTCTTACAATTCGGCTCAAATTCACCAGATAACTGATTGGTCATACCATCTTCATATTCGATGTCCAAATTTATCCATTCATTTTCAATATCCTCTGATGTAATTTCATCACTTTCTTAAATCGTTCTGGGAATTGAACAACAGACACCATATTGACAAAGTTCCCGAAGGCCATCAAAAAATAATAGACATTTGAAATGATCCTTCGAAAATCCTGAGAGTTAAAAATATGTACTCATAAGGGAGGGATAAGTCATCTAGTCTACATTATGCCTTTTCACTTAGCAATTTA
The DNA here is from genome assembly GCA_900708905.1 of Hymenolepis diminuta. Taxonomy (NCBI): domain Eukaryota; kingdom Metazoa; phylum Platyhelminthes; class Cestoda; order Cyclophyllidea; family Hymenolepididae; genus Hymenolepis; species Hymenolepis diminuta. The sequence goes on along the minus strand of CAADRB010000042.1, from coordinate 69,384 downwards.
AAGAGAAGCAGGGAAATTTCGTTAAGGTAAGATCTAAAATTGTCAGGGATGGATGCAAGCTGAGTTTTGCGCATTCTGTTTCTTCTAACCTCAGTAACAATAGACTGACTTTTTCATTATCTGGGATATCAGTGAGGTCGTCTTGGAAAATATCGTCGAATTTTCCGAACCAGTTAATTAATATTCAATCTGATTCATTTTCGTAGCGACCCTGATTTGCCGTACCGGGGAGGGGAAATAACCAAACCTTCAAGATTCGTGATTTGGGGGAACTTTTCTAAGGGTATTAAAAAAATTTCTTGCTGTTTTCATAGCATAGATTTGTAGTACTCTTTCTGTTTCTTCAGAAAAAAATTGTGCTGTTCCTGCCATTTCCCCAGGATGAGTCCAAAGTCTTCAAAACTTAAGGTCAATTTCTGAATAAATATTCAAATTTTCAGTTTATTTTTAACGCCCGATTAGCAGGCATGAATATATGAGGTCATAATTGAGAGTACACATTTTTAAGAAGACAGACATTGAAATTATGCACAAAATAGGATTTCACATGAAATGTCAATTAGATAGTAGTAATAGTGGAAAACGATGATAGAAGCCGAAAATTTGATAATCCTGACATCATTTAAAAATAGTAAAGCAATGAATTTAAATTTTAGGAATTAAATTTGCGTCACTGAATAAATGTTTTTTAATATTTCATTAAAGGAATGATAAAACTCAATTTTAACGTGGAGTTTGCTGCACTTGCCCAGACTCCAGAAGGAGGGAGAATTAACGAAGCCAGATAAATTTGATAATTAGACATTTATTTGCTGTAATTCATAGTCTATTTATAACCTTGGTATAGAGTTTATCCCGATTGTGATTTGCCGAAGAAGAGTGAACGAATCACTGGACTTCATTCATGAATTGAGCGGAACATGACCATTCAGGTAAATGACGAATCCAAGAATGGCGGTTGACTTAACCGTGCCATGACCTCTTATGTTTATGACGTGTAATTACATTTTCAGTGCGGACCAAAGCATTTTTCGCCTTTTTTCGAACTTATTTCCTCTATCACTAGGTGTGATAAGAATGACAGTTCACAGTTAACTAAGTTAAATCTCTCATAAAATACAACTCGGTAATAAATCAGTGTGAGCGAAACTAAATAGCACATTTATGAGTTCTAAATCCCAAAAATAATTTTAGAATGCACTTATTTAAGGTTATTACTTCGGTTTCTTAACACAAGAATAAAAGCTGAGTAGATGGAGATGTATTTTCTAAAATCCTCTCCGAAGCACTACCATGCACCTCATCCCGTATATCTCCTCTAACCAACTTCATTAGTTGCTTATGTGGGAGTCAATGCTATTTGTTAAAATTTTCCTACACATCGCACCGACGCTCTATTCCCTATCGTCTTTATACGTACGTCACTCTCTCAATTTCTTTATTATTATTCAGTGCGCACTGGCTTCCAGTCAACCTTTGATGTCTTGATTTAGGAAATGCAGTTGTATTCTGGTTGATATTACGAAAATCCTTAGTTTGGTGAAGAGGTATATCTTAGCTTAACTAGGGACTCTAATCTCTATAAACTATCTTATCAGTGCAATGCTAATTTTAAAATTCTCTTCAGGAAACTATTTAACAGTCACTACCGAGTGCATTTCACTAAATTCTGTAGATCTAATGGGTAATAACATTTTTGCTATCTTTCTGCAAGTCAATTATTAATGAATCCTCACAATTTGATAGTCCATGATTTTTCCAACGTACCACATGTGGAAGCAAATGGGCGATTCTCACCTATAATAAATTGTTATTACCACCACGGAACAGTTCTTAGATTCAACTTCAATTTTACATAAAAAAATCTGGCATTTAAAATACATTATTTTAAAGTACTGGCGCAAAATTAAAATATTCTATTGTGAAAAAGCATCCGAACATGGGGAAATGTACACAATCTAATAAGGAATGAAAGGAGGAGTCGGATTCAAAATCGGGTATGAGCATCCCACTTCATTTAGGTTTTGGATTCAGATCAATTCTCTAAAGTTCAAAATTAAGTCAACGATGTCCAGTCTTTCTAATTACTTCATGTTCATTGTTCTTCACACAATGTTTGAATAAATTAAGTCAGTTTATTTAAAAATCGCCTCAAGGGTACGATTTGGGCAAAAAAGGTGCAGAGCTTTCATATTTTTGTACAAAACTCTACTATTATTTTTCATGAATTTTGATATTACTTTCCTGACTTCTATTACAATGTGTGTAATGTGATCAAATCCTTGGGAGCGCTCTCTCTTCAATTCGTACAACAGTCTTACATTTGAAATGATCGTAGTAAAGCACAAATCTAACAGCGCAAAATATTATGGGAATGATTTCATTGCCGATTTTCTCTTTACTAACTTACATTCGAAGAGGTAGATTTTTTTAGCCTACAGCGTTTGTTCAGTGGTTAGTCTTACCCAAACTAATGATATGTCTTTTTCTTCTAATGCTCTAGATGGTAGGATATCACCAGTCAAAAAGTCTTTAACATGTCAGATCTCACTAGAGTGTGAGATCTCACTTAATTCCTATCACTGGTTTAGAGAGAACCTGTAAATATAGTTTATTAATTATGAAATTGTGAAACAGCCGTAATGAAAATCTTTATTTCAGTTGGATATAATTGACCGTATTTTAAGACTTTATGATAAAATGGTTGCCTCCACTTGATATCGCATACCCATTTTATGGGGATAATTAACTGAACCGCATAGCTACTGAAAAATTTCTGATCAATCTATGAAATAGATCTAAATGAATGACAAATAATTGAAACAGAAAGTCACAGAATCTTTGGCTACTTCACAATAAATTATACCAAATTAACGATAAGGAAATCACAAAGATAGTTATAGATGACATCCCAAACGGGCACTAATATAAGCTTACAGCTATTCTACACTAACGGAACTAGTCAACACAGAGGTGGTAGAAAGTGAGATGGCCTAGCAAAACTACCGAAGCTCTCCTGACCTGAATTTCCGCGCTGAATTAATCCATGCTTGTATTACCTTACTTCCCATGTATGCCATATTACCCATCGGATTTCCTGCGCTAAAATTTTATTTAATCCCAATTTAATCATCTTAATATGCTATTTCATAAGTAAACAGATTTGTTGAAGTAAATTTGATTCATTTTGGGTAATCATATTTTTGAATTCGCACATATTAAAGGAAGTGTTATTAGGGAATATTTTGTAAACAAGGCAAGATGGATTGGAAGGGTGTTACGGTTTGAGGTGGAAGAAGGACATAAAAGTATACCAGGAAAAGTTAATAAGCAGTAGCCCTATGGGCTACTTTCACCTCAAACAACATGGGAATGTAGTTGATCATATCTAGGGTCCTAACTTCACATTGGTCCACTACATACACATGCAGATATACGGGCTGACAAGCCCTTTCATAAGGCTGAAGAGGTTGCTAGCGTAGCCAGCTTAAAATTCCTCGGAAGCATCGTACCTTATAAATTAAAATATCTATCGGTTAAGAGTTGTTACACATGAGTGTGTGTGGTGGTCCCGGAGGTTTTGCAATATACCTTCTCCCAGTTTGATTTTCTGTTTCAGATTATAGCTGTCACTCTCTATCAAGGAACTCTGAAATAGTCAAAAATGGTCAATCCTTCTGAAAAAATCAGTTTATATATTCGTATAATAAGTTGTATAAAGGGCTCTTTGACAGTTGTGAGGCTGTGATATAGTGGCCAACAACTCAATTTCCAAAGTAAAACTTTTAAGCTCAAGACTTATCTGCGTGCATCCAGTGGTTTGAGAAACCAACTGCATTTGTTAATTCCCGGCTGGATAGAAGTTTGTTTGAAAGAGAAATCAAAGATAAGGTAAATCTTTCTCATTATTCAGATGTGTCATTTGGTACTTGATCTCACTTCCATTGGAATACGTTATCAAATGAATGAGTAAAGGTCTTTGTCTATGCTGGGCCAAAAGACAGAGACACCATCCATTTTTGCAACTTAAATAAAAACAGATGCACACTTTCTTCTGCTATAAGAGGAAATTGAACTGAATTTAAAAAATGCGACTACACAAAATCCTTCTATTTTAAATCTCCCTCAAGGCCGGTCTCCAGCAAAACGCTACATTTTGAGGCAGGAAACTCCAAATGTTCTCTTTTCAATTCTTTCATACAACTGCTTAATCATATAATTGATATAAATAAAAATGAACTCTCTTCAATTTCAATTTTAGTGGTTGGTAGGAAATCTCTATTTGCACTGACCAGACTCCTCTCTTCTCTCTCTATTAATTCTCATTTGTGTAATATAAACTAACCTCATTAGTTAAATAATGACAACAGCAATAATGGGGATTCTTTATTTCACTTTATTTATTGAATTAAGAGTTGAAAACCCCTTGATAACTAGTTAAAATTGTTCCCTTTATTCAAGATACATATTCGCGTAATTGGAATAAAAATATAACGTTCAGACTGCCGAAAAATTATATTTTTCACGCTTCATTTTTCTCCTAATTTATACCAAACTGATTTTACATAATTTTGCTATTTACCTTACTTGCTAGCCTATATCCTAGCCAGAGAAGAAAAATACAAGTTCACGTTGTTATAGCAAAAACTTATAACAGTTCGATTCGAACAATGGTTAGTTTAACGTACTTCATAATTGTTCATACAAAACAGTTTAGAGGTTAATAGTTGCTTCAGTAATAATGGGAAGGGCAAAATTTAATCATTGTTCACGATTTTATTTTCACCTTGACATTAACCGACCAAAGGTTTAACTTTTGAATAGTTCTGGAATTTGGAATGTATTCTTTGCATTCACAATTAGATATCTCTACTTTTTTAAACATCTTTGGAAATTAATAAATAAATAATAATCTGCTGAATATAAGACTGCATAATCATAGCCAATGACAGTTAGTCGGAATGCGTTGCCATAGTTCCGAATGACGGTTCTAAATCTTACGAAAACACGCTGGCTCCAAGTCAACGAATTCTTGTTTTATGACGGAATCTCCCTTGATTGCACACAAACCAACCGGCACACTCCCATTGGTGGGTGTTCATGACGTGGCCTTTGGGGTACCAATAGGAGCGCGTCGAAAGGCGATCGAAAGCGTGTCTATATGCGCACGTAGAAACACACAAGCACGCATGAAGATTTTGGTGACCTTCCCAGCCAAGCCATTCCAAGATTTCCACAAAGGTGTCTGGTGTACGCATTTCTGGGCCATTTGCAATTTTTTGTTCCCCCTGAGATGATCTAACATCATTTCTCCCTCACCGTTTTTCTTTGTGCCAATTCAAATCACATTCGGATTAAATTTTTTCGGTAATGAATTAAAATGGCAAAATCGGACAGGGCGACTGCTGTTAGGTATGTCTTCATTATGCTCTTCTAAAGTGAACAACTTACCTTAACTCAAAAAATGGAATAGCTGAGAGTGTATTTGTTTAATTTAAACCGATACTATAAATAACTTAAACAAAACTATTATAATAATCATAACGTAATACGTTTCCTACGGAGAGGATGTTTAAGAGTTGCTTATTAACTATCAAGCGACAGCACTAATTAAGTGATCTATGAGGGGATATGTTATTTTTCACTGCTACATTTGATAAAATTTAATAATCTCGTAAAATGGAGAAATTAAAATAAAGTGAATAATATTCTTAAGTTGATTTATAGAGGAAAAAAATGACAGCATATTGGAAAAAACGATGTTTGACATTGTGATACTATTCTGCTCTTTACATAACAATAAAAATGAAAAAATAATAAACAGAATCAGCCGTTTGGGCTTTTGTGGATTGCTAAGGAAAAATTCCAAAAGAATAAAGTTTAAACTGATCTGATTTAGCGTTAATAGAACTCTAATTTTAGGTTTCTGGTTAACAGCCTTGGAAATAACAGCCAGAAAGAAAATGTCCATTTTTGGAAATTCGCGTAATTTATTTCCCATTTGCACTTCTCTTCTTAGATTTGCTGAACAAATGTGCGAAGATTAACTTCAACTGCCAAATTTGCTTAATGAGTGAAAATATAAAACATTACATTGCGTTTTGTGATTCAGCAGCAGACTTTTCGTGGATAATATTTAATTTGAAAATAAGTGTAAGATTTGGCTTACTAATTTTTGAACACTGTGAAAGGTCAAATTTGAGATAAAAATTTTTATCGGTACTTAAAAAATAATCTAAATTGCAAAATATCCGGTTTTAAGGAACAAATAAAAATAATAAATACATTTGCGACTACAGTGAAGGGAGGCTAAATGTATATCTACTTTTTTATTTTTATTGAATCTGTGATATTTAAATTTGAAATTCCGTTTTTGAAATTAAAAAGAAACCATTTTCAGTTTATAACGTAGAAGTTGACAAAAATTTATCGAATGAATTGTACCGAGAGCTTTTCTTAAGGTTAATTGTATTCAGAAAGGAACGAAGTAGTTATTTATTTGCCTTCGTAGTTACAAGGTATGGCTGTAATTAATTATATCCAGTTTGTAATTTTGGTTAAAAGTTAATTTGTTTAGTATCCGTGGATAAAACAAAATTTGTACAATTCTACAAATTATAAATCATGGGGAAAATTTACTTTTCTAGCATTATTCTTCTTCAATCTTTATTCTGAATATCACTAAATTGAAATTTGCGAATAATTTAACCCCACCACAAGTTTATTTGCTAAAAGTTTGTTGATCTTTACACATGAAGATCAAAATACCCCAATTTTGATTTTATCTAATGTTTATGAACGAAAAATGCATCAAACATCTCGATCGATTTTTTGCAGAATGTATCGATGGAGGATAATATTATATCGTTTATTGTATTAATACTTATAACAAATAGTTGAATATAATTAGTTATTAGTATAAATTTTTAAAAAATATATAATAAGTGGCTTTGCGTCTAAAATACTGATAATAGTATTGAAATAAATTTTGAATATTTATAATAGATATTTGTTTAATTTTCTTCCAAAATAAACAAATGACACTTTTATTACGTATATTTTGTGTAGTCAAGAAGTGCACTCTGTTCTTAATTATTCTTTTTTAATATACTATCTGCGTTCACATTTTTTTTCAGTTCTCCCCTATTATCATTTAAAAGCATAAAAAGATTATCGTTCACACTTTTCTACAGTTACAAAATTTACATAAGCCTAATCCTTGAGCTATTTCTATGCGTCTTGACCATCCGAATATGCGCTGGATTAGTTACTTCTTACCATTTTAATTGAAAATAACATTTTAAGTTATAGAATTTAACTTATAGGAACCCGTTGAAACTGATAGCGATGTAATTAATTATCAAAACACTGTTCTAATTTACGGGTAATTTTCCCCGCATTTACAAATATTCAACTCATCATTCAAACAATAGTCAAAATCATATGTTTATAAGCCTTGTGCAAAAGTCAGAAACTTTCGTGGGAAGAATTCATTTTATGGGTACGTATCTTCCGGACTCGCTTCCTTGTTGCTACGTTGCTGCCAGTCAATTAGCTGTATGAAATGAAACGTTATATGCTTGTCATCTTTTTAATGAAAAAGAAGCCATGGTTTGTGATTCTTTGTAGTTCTTTATATTTCTGTTTCTGGGTCTGAGCAACTGGAGCAAAAGAATGGACACTGGTCAATATCGCTTTTGCTTATTAGATTACAATAATGTGTGCTTACCGTCAAATTAGGTGCAATAATACTTTAGCTCGCCTAGTTCAAGAGTCGGTTTGCAGCTATGGAAGCAATTGTATCATTCTGATGCACTTCAAAATTTGTAAGTTTATTTTTAATAAGTAGCATTGACACTTATTTAAACTATTTACAAACCATAAGAATTTTTCAATGCAGTAATTGCTTATTTTGTGTTGAAAAAGATATCGAACATCTCATATTGAATGAACAAGAGCGCATTTTTCGACAAACCTTGTTTTTTGATAAATTCTGTGATACAGTAGCGCAAAGCAATCCAAAAGGATAATGTTATGTATAGGTGAAGCAATATATTTTCTTCATATTACTAAAATGGAAAACGTTTTCTTTCTGCTAAAATATTCACACCTATGAAGCCTAAACTTCCTATTTTCCCTGAATAACATCGTTATGTCTTAGAATTACTTTATTTTCATTCATGCATAAAAATGCCTTAAGTTTCTGTTTAAATATTTTTAAGTAACTGAATAGACTTACTAAACTCACTTGAAACACATTTGGACGGTTTTAGGAGTTAATTTTCTACTGATATCTGCAATAGTTCAAATGTATCTAAGAAATTTGTTGAAAATTGATTGTATTGTCTCTCCATATTTATCAATTTACTAATATAATATGAAATGAGAACTTACTTGATGATAAACGTAGTCCAAAAAATGTTCATTTGAAAGATGCATTCTAAACAGGGTGTGTATAGTTTGTTACATAACATTTACTAAGGAAAGGGAAGTGATTTGTTAATTTTGAAGAGTTTGAGCATGAAACCAACGATATTTAAATAACAGTAGTTGTTCCTTGACTTCATGGCCTGAAAAATTGTGAGATTCTGAGTTAAATCTCAGCCGCAAATGTCCCTCGATGGGAGTCGCATAAAGCGGGTCTTATGGGAAAAAATTTGTATTTGTATGAGATTTCAAAATTTGCGCTTCAAAAATTTAATTTTCACCTTTCCGATTATGGAAGAAGGTAATCACCTAGAACTTACCAAATCTTTAAAATTTAGTTACAGCTGCGATTTGTGACAAGTAAATTTTGTTTTCTAATGATGAAGACATTATATTAGTGATCCTTCAGGAATTCATAAGCAAATATTGTTTCAATATTGTATACAATTTTGTAAAAATCTTCAATTTACTTAATTTGACAACTAACATCTAATCGGTGTACATTTTTTCATGCCACATTATTTTTTCTCTTTTCTTTAACCGACTGAATGATAGGATCCAAGATGTAATCTTGCTTAATTTTGCATAAATTTTAAAAAATGATTGTTATTCTTCTCACTAATACGAGCTAAAAGATAGTACATCAAGAGCATTACTTATAAAACTTAAAATGCTATACTTTGTTTAACTATATTATTGCCTTTGCTGTAACATTCAAATCACTGTTTCCTTAAACCGCAATGATAAAAAGCAGAAATATAGTTCTGTACTTTATTTGTATCCCGAAGCAACTTGCGATGACATTTTCATCAAACCATGTGCTTTATTAAATGGAGAACAATATAACTTGAATATTAGCGTTTGATAAATTTTGTTGAATTAACAGTTTTTTTGATATTATTTTTTCATTATTACCCAGAATACTGAAAACCCCTTAAACAATTTAGGTAATGAAAAATAAATATTGATATGCGGGAAATAACGAAGTATACCAATAGGACATAAAGTAGGATTCGAAAAGAAGTATGATCTAACTGGGAGGTTGTTCAGTTCAATTTGATTCATTCGTATGTCTTTACAGCGCCATGAAATTTTGACGATACCAGTGATGTATTTTGAACATAGCAGAGCTCAGTAGAATTCACTCAATTTAAACTTTTTTAATATTGTTATTTTTTACTGTAAGACAAAAAATTACTATTTTTATTGTGAATGTACTATTATTCATTGTACAACAATACGTTCAATAAAAGATGAAGGTAACTGGGTCAAAAAATACTGAGAGCAACGCCAAAGCATCAAAAAATCCTACTTAATTTGATCTTTGTAATGTATTTACCAAATGGACAGTTTATGTTCCGAAATTCATATTTCACGATTCGGCTTCTAGATTGCAGCAAATGCTCGTCTACTATGTCAAGTGATTATTAACCGGTATCATTTAAGCAGAAAGGATTATTCTTGCTTCTTCACCTTCCCCTAATTAAGAAGGTGAATATTCCACGGCTTACAGTTTTACCATAGCTCATAACGTAATTCAATTTAAACTCCTTTTTTACCTAAATTTATTTGCAAACCTGAAAAAAGCAGTTGCTATGGCCATATCCATTAATTTAATCGCTTAAAGTACATTTGTTTTAATTACAAATATATTTCATGTTTCATGTTTCTTGAAGGTTAGTAAATTAAGACTTTCTAGTGGGCCTGCATTATGAAAACTACTTTTCATACTTTTAGCCTTTCAGGTATATTGTAGTAAGACAATAGTCCGTCTGGAATTTGACTTATATTTAATGAAGATGTTTACTTACATTTTTGAGAAAGTACATCTAAAGATATTACAGCTGCATGGACATAAGATATTCAAACATTTTTATTATATTTAATTATTTGTATTGAGTTTGAGAATTAATTTAAGCATATCATGTAATATCTTAAAAAATAATTTTTACATTAAAATATTAAGTAGATTTCCGTAAAGCGATGACAGTATTCACCGATAGTGGAATACAAGCAACTGCGTACTACAACAACAACCGAAAAACCCCCAAAACTATTAATAAGCGTTAACGATAATTAAATTAGGTGAAGAAAAAGCATCCTTGGGCTACTCAGACGATGTGCGTGAATGAACTTTTGCGGTTGGTCATCCCCATTGCCCGTCATTTATCGATGGATATCGATCTTCCGACATAGTAAACGTGCACGTCAAACATTTATTAAATTAACAATTAATTTAATGGAAAAAATGAAGCAGCTGCCTTGAGTTTAACTAGGATAAATACAACTTACGTAGCTCCGCTAACTTAAAACATGTAGCTATCTCATCTCTGTGATTTTAAAGCTGTAATCTGCTAAATATCATGTAAGATAATTCGCCTTCTCAACCATTGAAGGAATAAATGAATTGACGTGTCAAGATTAAAAAACGCTGCATCTTTGGCAAGCATTTGTTGCAGTCCACGGACGAATCATGAAATTTGAGTTTTGGAACCCAAGCTACCCATTTAGCAAATATTCTACAACTCGAATCCAAAACTCGAATGAAACAAGACTCTTTGATACCATGAGTCGCTATCAAGATCTTTTGCTTTCCCCCCTTTTATCATTTATTTGGCCTTTTTGTTAACTGGTTTCAGATGCATCCCACAGTTAAAAATTGTAAATTTTTGTAGTACTGTGAGTAATATTAATAAATAATTATTATAATAATGACCACGATTTTATAACCATATTCCAGAGTTAATATTTTCAAATAATTATCATTATTCTACCCCCCTTTTAAATACCGATCAGTTTATGTTCACCAACCAGTATCGATCTCATGACCTCTGACTTAGTAAATGCCAAAATGCGGTGCCCGGGTTTTATAGTTCATCCAGTAAACGGTATTTTAATGACTGCGGATTTACAAATTTATGGTTAATCATATATTTAAAGGGCAGAATTTTTCCGGAAATTTCGATTGAATATGTAAAATGAAGTTTAGAAACTATTTAATGATATTAATGCATGTCATTTTGAAATTTTTCGAAGGAATTTGCTAATGCGAACAAACTGAAAGCTTTATTTAAGAATTTTCGTGCAATATTTTTTGATCCTGTTTTTGATTTTGCAGAAGATTATACTAGAATGTCAAGCTTTTTAAGTATTGCTGAAATTTCTTCTAGAAGAAACTTTGAAATCATCTATTTCTGATTCCAGTTTCCCTTATCAAACTGGACTTATTTTATACACTTACAACTTTCTATGTTAAATGTGAGTTATTAATATAAACAACTTTTAATAAGGTCACGGTTGATAAATTTATGTTTATTTAAAATTACCTGGGCATCGGTTATAGAGATAAGGTATGCACTTTGATAATTTCGCACTCTAAGTTCATTAATATTTATGCTACTTCATTTTATCTTTATACCCCATGCCCCTTTCCTTTGGAGTTTTATTAATTTAGGAGTTATATTAAACCATTTTCCTATAAAACGGTAAATTTTTGCCATCTAGCTATTATAGCTTTATTAAAAATACGAATCTAGTATTACTTCGATATTTATACAGAAGCCTGTCTCTTACTTTTATTTTAACTATGTAGATGGCATTTTTAATTTCCCACTGCAAAAGGCATTTCCGGAGCAAATGTCACTTTTTTAAAAATGGGAAATTATTCCTTTCTCAAATGTTAGAAGGATAAACAATTATTTTTTAATCAATCTAAGAACATGTTTATTTTGCAACATACTCTTTAATTGCTTATTTCCTGATTTCGTCCTTCACTTTAAAAATGATTTTGAAAAATACAAATGAATTATAATATATGTTAACGGGTTAAAAACTTAAAATTAAACTTAAAACAATATATTTTAATAAATACAAAATTCTTTATATAAAGTGTTCAGACGTATGTTGATTTTATTAAATATTTTGCCTAATCTTTTTTATCGTATTTTATATTTTTTTTTAATTACAACACCCATACTTATTTCCTGGTAATAAAAGTTCTAATAGCACGAAATACTCTAATAAATTTGAGTTGAATCAATGAACTGCAAATCCCAAAATACTTTGAAGGTTTCTATCTTAACCTCATTCACAATATTGACTGTTATTGCCAGTTACTAAATAATGTAAGGAAATCATTTTTAATAATTCTCCAAAGTGAAAATAAGATAAATTGAGGAGTGATCATAACAAATCCACACATGACATGTTATAATAATATATTTCCCAATATGAGGATTTTTTAATAAATTTATGATACGACTGTGAAACCTGCAGTACAATGTCTACCAACTATACATTTATTTTTTGCTACCAAAAATATAATTAGATGGATCTAATTTTGTAAAATTCCAACGGTTCAACTTAAGAGGTATGTAGATATTCTTTTTTTCCATTAAATTCGGTATTAAAATTTATTTCACTTTTATAAGGATTCAAATCAATAATTTGGTATTAATCTAGGTTTTAAACAAAATTATATATTTCCTGGCGCGCTCTAGGAAAGACTTTATTCAGTTCGATCAGATGGATATTCCCAATTGGGAGAAGTATTAAATACCACGCATATATTTCCAGAGTTATTAAATTTTCACACTAAATAGCTGTTTGATAATAACATTGACATTTAGACCCGACCGCAATATCAAATATAGAAGTCATGTGATTTGACAAGTGGCCTTATGGCTTAATAACTAACTCCTTTTCTTACGATCCAAAGCATAATTTAAAAACACAATTTCTTTTAAGTGATCTGAGAGCTTGGATTTAAATGGCATTCAATATGTCCGGGTATCAAATGTTACGGATCAGATAATTATTTACTATAGTCTAAGTTATGAACAAGAAATCTCTGCTCGACAACTATGGCCTAGCGAGTGTTTCTACTTTTATTCATGCTTTTTGTCATTATTTCTGTCAATGCTGGAAAATTTTACAGGTTTAAATAACGATATAACTTTCAAACACATATAAAATCGACATAGTCTGGAAAGGAATTTAATGGGGAGAGCAAACAAGTTATAAAATGAAGTCAGAATTTCAAATCTGGACACCTTTTCTCTTAGGGAGCTTAATTCATTTTGTAATATACAAGTGTACCGGAGCTCAATTTTTATTTATGACCCTTGAGTCCCTATTGAGTTCATGATCTCCTACTCGCTTTTGTCTTCCAGCAACTATTAGCAGGTAGATGATACTAGGAAAGGTATTTAAAACACATCAACGCCTATTAGAAATTACTCGAGATGAACTCCTGCAATAATAACAATAATAGTAGCAGTAGCAATTTATCTGATGAATTATGTTTTGAGCAGCACATCTTAATATTCTTAGTTAGGTAAATATGTATTATATAGAAGAAAGTGTAATTTCTCGCTTCCGATCCAAAAAATGTGGTAATAGATCTTGTAAAGTTAACCTTCTAAACCGTCAACCATTTAGCTTACTACTGGAAAGATCTTACATTAAGAAGTTATCCGCGTATAATTCATTCTTAGTTGTTTTGGTTAACTATCATAAAGGTATTGTTGTATATTTTCCTCGGAAATAAAAAAATTAACTTGCGCATATTCAGAACTCCTTCTAATTTTTTCTTTCTAAAGATAGTTGACGCAGATTCTTTCATTATAAAGCGGTAATACTAACTGCCAAAATATGAAAACCGACTTTATATGACAAATGACTTTCCATCACTTTAAAAGTATTCTCATAGATGGCTTTTATATTTTCAATTTTTCAATTGCTTTACTTCAGTTCTTTAATAGTTTAATCCTAATTACTATATCATTTCAATTTAATGAGGGTTAATTGTATACAATGGAATTATATTTGATAGTAATTGCAAATTCCGATTTCCCGAACATCAAAGTATTTAATGAAAGTTAAAGACAAATTCATTTAATTTTATTAAATGTAGAATTCTTGGCATTCCATTCATTCATTCCTACGATTCATGTAGTTTCTGCAAAAGTGGATTATATGTAAATCATTCTAGTGATTCATGTAAATGATTTAGCTAAAAGAGGTCTAATTCTATTTGCAATTATAGATCTGTTATAAATTGTACAGATTCTAAGTTAAATATTTCAGTTCTCTTTAACAAACTTTAAATGAAATCAATATTTAATTTAAAAATTCAGATTCTAGACCCTCCATATGATGAAAATTATAGCGTAGATAATAATCTTATTAGAAAAAATCAGCTTCATTTATTAGAGCAGTTTAGCCGCGATTAAAATCAATCTTTGTATATTTTTCATCATGACCTATTTAATTGTCTTTATCGCATTTTGACGAGCCACAGAGAAAGTTATCTCAGTAAACGAAATTCTATTTCTGTTTTTCTATCATTTTTTGCACTTTCAATATTACCTCACATATTTTATTTTATTAGAGTTCATCACAAGTATGCTCCAGTGAGCTTTTCTATATTTAAATAGTGTTAGTTCTCATTATTTGCAAGCGTTTGGCTATTTAAAAAAAAAATTTTTTGAAGTGGTTGACGAACCATCCGAAATAATCAACGCGTTAATAAGATCAGGATTTCCTGATCGTAACTTCACGTAAATCATGAGATTGCTTAAAATTTGAATATGAATATGAAAAATTAAATCTCCAACGCTGTTTTCTAGTTCTTCTCTATTCTCTTCCCTTTACTAATAGTGAATCACCTTATTACTGTCCTCCACATTCAGATGATGAAAGATTTTAAATAATTTTGCCTTATTCACCACATTTAAATTATTTTCTATAGTCGGTTTTAACAGATCCATTCAGACTATCATTTTAAGGCGATTTCTAAGAATTATAGCATATCACATAACTGTGAAGGATGGATCCCTATGCGTCTCCAGAATTTTCATCTATGTAATCACTAATATCTGAGACCTAATTAACTCGACCTCACGGTGGTGCTTCAAGTGATTGACCCTACTGTAACCTCTAGCGCCCTCTGGATAACCATCGTGTGTCCTTAAATGGTCTATTTTAACTATCGGAATAGGCTAATTAAATGGTCCTTGAATAAGCGTTGCAAGGGTTCAGCTTCCCCGCGACGATGCCCAGAACTATTCCAGCCGTTCATACTGTTCCTCCTCTATGAGACTATATAAAATCCTTTTTTACATAGTCACGCACACACGCTTTTCAATTACCGACTCTTTTGTTTCCCCCTCGTCCCCTCTGTCCCTCCTCTCTCACCGTCTTGAACCCTCCATTGTGATTCGTTCAGTACATTTTGGCCTAATCAACTCTTGGTGTTCCGCTCAAAAGACGTAAATGCTTCCAATAAAATACAGTCAATGATATGTCTCTTTAATTTATAAAACGAAAATGAAGCGACGGATTTATAAAATTTTTCGACGGCTATGATCTGGCACTTTTTCACAGAAGCTGAAACGCGAGGTAGAAATCGGCATTTTCAACGTAATTTGCAAAATATCACCCATAATGCGATAGCAATTGAGTTATTCTATTTCCCAAGAGATTTTATATTTTAAACTTTTAGAAGCGCAAAAATGCTACCATTATAAATGTTGTTTCCACAAAGATTTGGAATTTTTCATGCATTAATTTTTGCGGGAAAAATTCAATTATTAAGTACTAATAAATTAATCACTTAAACACATTAATATTACTATTAAATTGTGTATTATTTTGCAGAATATTTTATATACAATCTTTTTTTAATTATTATGTTAAGGTTATATGGTTCGCTTTATTATAATAAACTAATTAAAACTCATTTTCAGACATGGTATTTACGATTTATATCAATATAATGTTTTAAGGGGGATAAATTTACACTTAACTGAGTTCGAGCAGTTAAACGAAGTACAAAAAATTCTTGCATCTTTTTAAATTATCGCTTTCTTTGTTGTCTTAATCTACTTTTTATCTGTAAACCAAAACAGATAATATATAAGCACATTTTTATACTATTCATGTAAATCGATTTTTATTACTAAATCGATATCAAACCTAACTAGTAATATTTACATACTAAACCCAAAGACTTAATTTGAAAATACCATATACTGAAGATAAGTAAGACATAGTGTATTTATGTTTTTCTAGAAATCGTTTGGCTCGGGCAATGACGGTTCCAGAACAGGATTTTATCCCCCCATCATTCGGCATAGCGTTTACCAAAAAAGCCACGCCTCATTCATCTACTAAGTTGCCCCAAAGATCTTCCTCACCCCCTCATCCGACACCACAAGCCTATGGTCCGGCTCTACTGGTAGCCTTATTTCAAATTGCTTTTGAATAATTTCATCACGATCTGTTCACGCTTGCATATATAATCACCTTCAAAGTAAAATAAGAAAACTATGAGTATCTCACATTCAACCAACTTACCACTAAATTCCCTAGTATCTGTGTCCTTTCAGACAGGATTTTATTTTATATGTGCTTATCAAGAATCGTTCACTCTGTTCCTGTCATAGTTATTGGAAGTTGACTCTTTACTAATTAACGCAATTTTCGTTAATTGTTATGGTTTTATCAATCTGTTTAGACTCAAAGTTAAAAATAGGTTGATGGCTGATGATGAAAATGACCACAAATAAGGAGTTCCTTTATGACAAAGAAAGATATTTATACGAAAATTGGGAATGGGTTGAGAATACATTAACCAGTAGACATGGAGATGGGAAGGTGCTTGATCACTATCTGAGTCTGTCTTATTTCCACCAAATTCGGGGATTATAAATTATATACAGATTAGGGGAACCATAAGTCCTTAAATTAGACCTTAAGCTAGACCATTTTTCGATGCGTTCTTTTACCTCTCTACAGTGGCTGGCTTTTAATAGTCTGCACTATTGTCAGTAACGACATTACTGTTTTATCTAACGAAGCAACTACTAGAAGTACTTTGATAATTCAGGGAGGAAATAAAATATACTTTTACTGTAGCAATCAATGGTGCTTCCACCTACAAACCTGATAAACCTAAATGAGTATTACGATGGTAGGGTTCAAACACTGCGTTCAAAATAATTAAAGGGTAGACATTGATTACATTGGTGATTTTCTATTGGTATATTTTATCACCCGTCATAGCATTTTTATAATTCTCCTCATACCGATCCCGTATCGTTATACTGTCTTGTTTAAACCTACCTGAATATTTAGCTCTTTTACCTCTAATGAGAGAATAGCTATGTTTCTTTGACCGTAATACAAGGGAGAAGGATAGGAATGAAAACGTGAGAAAAACATTCAGTGACGGCTGTTATGTAAATATTAAAATAATACCTCGTATACTATGAAAAACAGAAATATTAGCACTTGAAGCTTGTATCTCAATTAGCATACTTTGAGCAGAGTATCCCATTCATAAGATTGAAAATATTTAATGGGAAATAATCCTTTACCCCTTGAATAAAATGCATTTTAAATAAACTCTAATAATTTTTTTAATCAAAATCAATAAAAAAATTGGGTATTTTTTATAAAAATTGACAAATATTTCGAATTTTTAAATTTATTTAGGTTCCAAATTTATATCTATTGAACCTTGAGGTATATAGCTTAACATTGCCGTAATCCTTTTCATTCTAACGTTAAACTTGATTTTTTCTCTACTATTGGAAATTCTTTCCATTTTTATTTAATCATATTAATCTTTGCCTTTGTTTAATCCTATCTCATTGTAAAGAATACCACCTTTAAGTCATCTGTACATAGCTAAATGCCAGATTTCAAACCGACTTAGTTTAGGGTGATTCTCTGTTGATGTCTGAGTTAGTAATATCGAACACCTTGGAAACCATATTGGTCTTTTCTTACCTCGTCACGAATACATCGAAGATTGAAGTAAGTGAAAAATTTAACCATCTCCCGTATTCTTCTGTGAGGTCAGAGGTCAAGGTTTCGATGCCAATGACCAATGACCCAGTGATCAATTGCACCTATTAAGTCTAATTAATAAAAGAGATTTTAGAATTCGAGTTTTTCACCAAGAGGTTCAAAAACACCATCTACTATTCGCAGTGAGCTAAAAACTGCTTTCCATTCCCCAAAGATTGACTGATTTGGTGTGAAAAACAAGAGTAGATTTTCTATTATTATCATATCCTAATAATCTCCTATTTAAAATGTATTTCATATGCTTTTCCTTGGAAATAGTAAAAAATAAAAAATAAATTCTCATAATCATTTTATAATCTATTCATTTTCATTAAAATAGAGCATGGACTGTTTTCCTTTTAGTGTCATATTTACATTCCCATTATCTTGTCGAAAAAATTTTGACATTCCATCAATTTATTAAACATGAAGGAACATTGTATATTAACTACAAGATCATCACCGCCGATTAATTTTTTGATTTATAAAGGAAGACTATTCTTATTCATATTCCAGGTGAGCTCTGAGGTTCCCGCAGTGGTATCTCGTTTTAATCTTGAAGTTCAATCTTCTCCAAGACCCCATCGATCACAGTCGATGATGAAGCAAGCACGGCCGGGCAGTGTCTTCATTCCTCGCCGAAGTCCAATAGATTACCCACCCAGTGAGAAAACTCTAATCAAACCTGCGTCAGTGTCCACTGTCACCACAACGGTAGCTCCTACTGTGACTCAAGTTCCAAAAGCCTCAACTGCTACCACACGGGTCCGATTCGCATCTCCCACGACGCAAAATGTTGGGGTCAATCCTTGTAAGTTAATATTAATTATTCGTTTCTTTTTAAAGTTTATTTGCATTATGGTCTTAAATTTGGAGAGATGGGAGAAGAACTTCATATATGAGTTTTCTTTGTTTATGAAGGGAAGATGTGGTGATATTTCTTTGTGACTTGGAAATATTCATTAAGGTTATTTATCTTATTTTTTTAAAACTGATTATGCTTATCTTTAAACGATAAAAAGTAGTTGAACAGGCGACATGTGGCGTTCTATCCAATGTTCTGTTTTGTATGATATGAGTCGTCCAAAAAGAGGACATAAAAATCCACTAAAATCCTTTGTATATATTATACAGTTAGGACTTCAATAAATTGTTACAGGGGAGAGCCAAAGGGACAGCAGTTGCAGGATGATAAAAACCTGAAGTCACCAGATGCAGAGCTTTAGTGAGTTTGAACTAAGTGAGAATGCAAACTGCACTGATTGCAAACCGCAGATCATATTGACTGAAAGCTCTGAGAATACTAAGATAAGCGACACCACCAGTCAACCTTTTGAAGAGGGTAAATTTGGGTGCATGCCTTCTTCTTTTGTCAAAACAATAACAAATGACTTGTGAAACTTGGGATTACGAAAATGTAGAAAAATGCATTTGCAACTTAATATCTAAACTTTAACTGAAATAAATGTTCCTTGATTCTCAAACCATGAAAGCCAATTGCAACATGCAACCAAGATCTCCCAGTTTGACAAAAATTGCATTTTTAATGCGACCTATTAATGGACTATGTAATTATTAGCGCTTTAATAGGAAGTAGCAGAGCTGTCAGTATATTTAAAATGAGACAGTTATAAATCATCCAGGTTGGCTGTTGAAGCTGGTTCCAGTAGATGTAGAGAAAAATTGGTTTGTTGATGCTGAAGATATGAATCAGAGTTGAGGAAGCTGATGCTATAATAAGAGTCGGGTCTAAAATATGATTATGAATATGTTTGTATGTTTAAAGTTTGCAAATACTGTTGAAAGAGTCTATAAGGAAGTCTAGGAGTAAAATTGAGAGGGTTGCGGTCAAGTGAAGACATGGATTTTCCCATAGATTTAGGGCTGTGTTCATGATTATGTTGTGATCTTAAAACCGTCGGCTGAAAGGACTCTTTAGAGTGTATCGGCAAGCTTAATAAACAAGGCTTGAAACATAAACTAAGAAATCTACGTATATTTTCAGTCAAATCCGTTTCACTTTAATTTAATTCGAAATTAAATTTTATTATTCGGTGTATGAAAGATACATATGCTTCAAAGTATTACAAGCATTCGCAATTTGTTAATACTGTATTTTGAACATCTGCATAATGCAATTTATAATCCAGCAAAAAGAAGTAAACGCATGCTTGAAATAGATTTGAAATGGTGTGGAATAATAAAAACACACATGCAAATAAATACTATTTTGGACTGAAATTTTCTTAAATATTACGTTGACATATTTCTCTATTGATAATTTATGATTACTGAGTGCAACTTATGAAAATCAGCAAATCTTAATTGCCTTTTAATAGATCTTACTATATAATAAATAAAAATTCGGGAAAAATTAAATTGCTGCCTACTTATGCTTTTCATTAACTTGATCTTCTTGAAGTGACTTACGTGGGAAAGTCAACTGTGCCTGAAATTAAGAAAAGATGTGCAAAACATTCGTTTTAATCGGCAAAATATACAGATTTTAGTTTTAACAAGCTTCAAAATTTTGTTAGCTTATTCACTGGAAAGAAGAATTCCTCTTTACAGTTTCTTTAAGTAAAAATTTAGATGAGAGTGTTGGTTAAGCCGAAGGAAAAGCGAACTTTAATGCACCACTAATTGAAATTTTTACCAAACCACGTACCTCCACATATGTATTTGATTAATTTTTATAACCTACAAAAATTTGGCCAAATTGCAATTTGGATTTAAATAACTTCATTCAGGTAATTTAGTTTGTTCAGTAAAGGTTACTATTATTGTCAGAACCACTTCAGCCATAAGAAATAAATCAAGGCAGGCGTTCCAGGTAAATGCTTTTCCCGAAATTTTTGCAGGCTAATAGAAATAATGTCTCTCTGATGTCACTAAGTTTTCAGCTTTTCCTCTCTTGCCAAATTTGATTAGCTTTCTTATAGATAAATATTCCGCTGATAAATTTTCAAAGATGTGTTGTAAAATTTAGACGACGGAGAGAGGGCATTCTGCGAATTTAAAATTTGCATAGTCACAGACATACATGATTTATCTACATTTAATTTCTTAGCCCACCATATCGAAAAACGGTCGATTAAAAATCGGATCATTAATATAATTTGAAAATGGAGATATAGAGCTTCCAACATTACATTTTGGGTTAGGGAAAGTAATAAATAGTCATCTCAAATATATGGATTGAGGATATTTACGAATTTTTATTTGTGTTTAGAGGCCAAATGCCTTTTAGACCTTCTGGATTCTTGGGAAAAAAGTTCGTTTAAGGATTCATTTTGAGACGAATATAGGACCAGAAAGGTTTGCATTCACCTGTATTTTTATCATTAAACATTTTACAAAACAGTTTTATATTATTTGATAGAAATAGTTAAGCGTACATTTTTAACTATATGAGGTTAAAGATTGAGTGGCGGCATCACTCTAATTTTCAATGTTGTAAAAAATTAAAGTTGAAATTTAGTTTACAAATCAGAAATTTCGAAAATTTCTAAATGTGCTTAAAAGTAAAATTTCTTTTCTAATGGTACGATAACAAATCTTATCACTTCATCTACTTTATAAGAGACCATCAAAATATGCCGTGAAAATTTAAAATTTAAAATGGTAATCATGGTCATTTTATCAAGATTGACTGCTCAAACCAAAAGCTTTTATTGCATTTTGTTCAACTTACTGCGATTATCACTCTATGTATCTGAAACACCTAATTTTAAATCGCGTAATGAAAAAAGTCATAAAGCTCTATTAAGCTGACACATTTCAACATGGCGGTGACAATTACTATTTCTTGTTTTGCACGAGTTGGTATTTTTTCCTCTCAAAAATTAACTTAATTCACAATAGACATATTTAATAATTCGAATAATAAGAATGGGATGCAATTTATGAAATCCACCAATGGTAATCTTTAACCGACTAATTGTAATAAATGCGATTTTAGAAGGAAATTTTATTTCTATCTAATTTCTCCTTGATTTATTCGACTCACTTCAATAAACTCTCAGTTTTGCTTGAAATTAAGGCAAGATGCATAAGAAATCTGCTTTAGCAAATTAATGCAAATTAATGCCTATCCACTTACAAAGACATTTCATTTTACAGTTTCTTTATATAACAATTAATAGATTAGTGTTGATCACACTGAATTCATTTTTATTGAACTGCATAACTTTCATTGTTATGTTTGATCTATTCTTCTATATAGTCAACTGAATGTTGCCTTGTTGTGTAATTAACTTAATTAGCTTCATCTTTCTTTATATTTGTACTCTAGAAGCCTTGATAAATACTGGAACTATTTTAACTTAAGAATTTAGTTAAAATCATAAATTCCAATCGGAAAACTTTCCTTATTTTTTCAAGATGGTTGGAAATCTATTATGTTCTAACGTTATTAAATCATCTAATCGTATTCTTTGTGTCAAATTTTCGATAATTTTGCTAAAATGCAGGTATTCCGCCAGTTGCCATTGTGGTTTCATTGCAAATATAGACAAAGAGATAAAGTAATAAAAACCTGATCATACTTACTCTTAACCGACACGAATATAGGCAAGATTGATTTAATTAAACATCACCTCTTCGGACTAATTTTTCAAAAGTACTATCTTATTAAATGTATAGGATGGTGTAAAGATCTCAGTATTACACTTACCCAAGGGAGAGATCAAATTAAGAAGATTTATAGGAAAATTGAGTTGAGGCTTGTGTCTCTCAGGATATCGTCAGGATATTTGTAAACTTTAGTTTAACTGAAGAATAGCTTTCAAAACGCCTGAAATAATTGCGCTGAACGTCAGTTTTCATGAAGCAATGTTTGTATTAACCAACAATTCATAATCACGTATTTTAAAAACCGATTCAAACTTTTTGATAGCAGAGAAAAATCACAAAGCTTTAAAGATTTTTGGCGACCATATTCCTATTTCCGTTTAGCATAAGCGCGTAAAAGCTAGAGCTTCCAGATATGATACAAATAGGTTTATTTAGACCTCCTTGCACTAAGCTATAAAAATTGAAATATAGGACCATCAATTATTTTTTGATTTGATTTATAGTTAAATTATTACCACAATTTGCTAATATTAATATTTTATATTGTGTCCGTTTTATAATTTACTCACGAACTTTCACTATTTCAAAGGTTCACTTTGTCAAAATGGAATCTAAGATTATAAATATAACTTCCGCTGAATGACTTAAAAAAGGAATTTCTCCTTCTGTCCCTCCTCTGCTCTTCATCCTTATCCTGGTCATGTCGAACTTCTGGCAATGTTTAAGACTTTCCTAATCTCACTTTTGAGTAAATTGTGGCTACAGCTCATGTCCCTAAAGTTTACTTGCGCGATAGCTTGCGCTAGTTTTCTTCCCCAAAATCCAACGGAAATTGTTTTCAGTGCAGTCAGACGATATCTGCCAGATTTATAACTTAGCGATAAATACGCAATTGCAGTTGTTAGTGAAGGAAATGGCGTTCCATTGAACGCTATGGTCACAAGTTACCTGGCTGTTGAAAGATCGATAACTTATGTTTATCCGTCCCTGGTTGAAGTGTGCCAATGCGTAGTAGAAAATATCCAATTAAAAATAATAGCCTCGTTTTTTAAAGCGAAAATCTGATCAGCTTTAACCTAATTCAACGACTAAACAAGATCAAAGTTAATCACAAATTGACTTAATATTGAAAGTTTGAAGCTCACTTTATTGGTGCATTAGTAATGAATTTTTTAAATGTTCAGAAGAAAACTGCGGTGGTATAGAAGACGACTTTAAATCAAACTGTGTAATAGAGAAAATTAAGAAATGTCATATTGAGCTAAATGCGAAGCAAGTAATTGGCTAACAATAAAGTTGCAGTCAAAATTGTTTATTTATAATGTATTACACAAACAACTATTTCACAAATCTTTTAGAAAGTGAATTTATAAATTTTGATATGGCGTCATAGGAAAGTATCTGAATTCGGATAAAGATAAAATAATAAATTATGGATGAAAGAGGAAGGAATCGAGTAGAAGTTGGAAATAAAATGAGGGCAGCAAATAACTTCTTACTTCGTTGACTTTCGGATTCGATTTTTTTCACTTCTTTATGTCCTAAGACCTAAATTTCAGGTTTTGCATCCTAGATTGATGAGCAAATTCACGTCCATGAAGTCTAGGTCTTATTGGCCTATTCATTCCTTTAGATGGTTACTCACGTCAACTTCAAACATTTTATTCTATAATGGACAAGATAACAATATGTGACTTGCTTTAAAATAGCGTAACTCACTTAAGTGAAGTGGATAGCAATATCTACCTTTAACAGTAGCCCTAACTTCGATAAATTAATATACACTTAATTTTGTCGGACTTGCAATAATATGGAAAATGAGTTTTGATGCAAATACGGAGTCATAAAACTGGTTGAAAGATATTTGGCCTTCATATTTTTAACTACATTTTTCCATTTACTGACCCACGTTTTCATCATATTAAATAAAGTATTTCTGCAATAAGTCGTTGTGTTTGGAAACTTATTAGAGCCAATTCCTGAAAAGATGAAACTCTCTTTGGCAGGCATAAATTCCTCCAGATTCATTTCTGCCTAAGAATTTCCACCTATCCGTAAAAGCTATTTGAATTAGTATGCATTTAATGTTTAGACTACATTTTCATCGCAAAAATTTGCTCATTGTACACTGATATTTTTAAGCTCTATAAGATATTTTGAAAATACAGCCAATACTAAGTTCTGATTATCTTCGAGTGATTTTTTATTACCAAATTTTATACATAATAATTATGAATTTTATTCAAAGCATCAATTTATTGACTTTTCAACCAATCGGTGCAACACATTTCTCATTAATTAATGTTCCCATTCAAGGAGAAGCGATGTTCTAATATACGACTAAAATAAACAAATAGTAAAATAAATTGTGATTTTTATTATTTACCGTTATCGGCAGAATCATAGATAATCCAGCGTCTTCCTCGTAAATTAGGAGTGTCTTAGGTATAAAACAAGTATTTCATAAATGAAGCACTGAGCAAAGAAATGACACACTTTTGTAATGCGAGTTTGATGCTTCTAATCATTATTTTGGCAGCACCCTAACATCCACCTTTGCATGTCATGGAGCCCTACCTTTTACTGGGGTTGTCTCTGTTGGCTATCTGTTGCGTATTACCGCTTACTGAATATTCGTTTCTAATCTTGCCCTTTAATACTCTTATCGTGGATGCTTGGAACTTGTAGGGCAGTCTTCCTCTTCCCTAACCGCGCTGAGCTTTCGGCCAGCGGTAATAAACATGAATCATATGCCTTCATTAGCTCCTTCACACCAAGTTCAGAGCAACTTTCCATTTCCCTTCCTCTTTTCGACAATAAAGTTAACCAACAGTATTTTTTTAATTAAAGGTCGCATTTAAATAATTCAGTATTTTTTGCACCATTCGACGAGGAATGTATAGTATAGCAATGTGGATGATATATTATTCTTAAAATGCAGAAATGCCCATTCGAGATTACCTTTTTTGTCTACAGACTATGTTTTTCAGTCACCATAGAATTTTAGTGAAAGATAGCAGATTATGATTCATTCAATTATTTTTTCGAAAGGGGCCTCAAAGGCTTGCTAAAATAAATTTGAAAACGGATAATTTGTTCAAAACACTACTATTTATAGTTAGTAGTAATTTTTTCTTTTAACACGGATCTCGGTTAACTTTAGTGCGAACAGGCAAATTATCAGAATCAAATTTTAAAAATCTGTATTATATATTCGTCAAATAACGTTCGTCTAAGGCGTGTCTACTTATTACTGACACATCAGAAAGTCAATCTGGATTTGTAAAAATAGAAGTGGCTCTTTTAACTGTTGCGACAAAACTGTTTTCGAATAGTTGTGAAAATGTGTCTCAAATTTCAATACTCATATAATAGTTGGTTAAATTCGCACTTTCAAAATGGTAATTGTACATTACATTATTACTATCCATTTCACAAATGATGGGACTGAATATCTGTCCTTGAAGTTCAACATTCAGAGGCGTATATGGTCACAAAGCACATTTAATTTTTTACGAATAGGGTCGAAGTCTTGGTAAATTTGGCAGTAAATCAAACGCACGTGTACTTGTCACGTACACCAGCCGCGTGCAACCAATCACTTGGTAGAGTACTGACATTGAAATTATCTTTAGCCAATCGACTGAAAGTCGTTATTAAAATGAGATTTTGATTATTTATGACGCATGCTTTCAAGTTAATAATCGATAATTTGAGATATAACACTAAATAATACTATTTTACCTGAAAATTTTACATATATGTTTAAGTAATCTGAAACACCAAAAGCTGCAATTTTGATTTTAGCTCCAGCGGAGACTCAGACTGTCCAAACCCAAACCACGTATCTCCAAAAGACTACTTCTGTCTCTTCACAAAATGGAATTTCAAGACAAGATGGAGCTAGTACTCCAGTTGGTGTCGCAATTGAATCGCAAATAAACCCAATTCTCCAGCAACAGCAACAAATGTCCTACCAACCTCAAACGCAACCCCAATCTACTAATCCACTTAATCAACCAGCTTTCGCTGTTATTGCCCAAGATCCATCGGCTCTTCAGGCTCTGTTAAGTGGAGATCTTGGTGGGAGAACATTTATCATCCAACCCCTCCAACAACCCTATATTTTGCCCCAATTCCAAGTGGCTCCACCACAATATCCGCCTTTCGCAATAACTCACCCAGTTGTGCGGCCTCAAGTTTATCCTAATCAACAAGAGCACTCGGTCGTGGTTACCCAAACTCAACCTCCTTCGGCTCCCATTCAGCAGCCTCCCCAGAATCAACTCCTGCAGAACCCAATCATAGAAACCCCTAAAGAACTACCTTTAGAAAATACCCCACCCACTATTACACTACGAGAAGCCACACCTCAACCAATAATAGAACCTTTAACTATTACCACAGACAATAGATCTCTTCCCCAAACGGCTCCTTGCTCTAGATCCCCACCAAGATCACTTCAGGCGATTTTCAAGCAGCATAGTCCCCAATTGCAACAGACGCATGAGGCACATAAGATACCCTTAAGGGAACCACAAAGGTTGTCGACGCCTGTGTTCCTGCAAACAACTCAGAAAGCCCAAACTCCGGCACCCCAGTCACATCAGCAATTAACGTTCGCCCCGGCAAGGGAAGCTACACCAAAACCACCATCAAATAATCCTCTTTGTGAATATGCAGAGAAGTTGAAACTAGCCCCTCCTAGAGCTGGTAATCGAAGAACTCTAACGGGAGGAGTCACGAAATCAAAGAGTATGCCAGAGAGTGAAAGCCCAAGGGTCGTTTCAATGGCTGCTGGCGATAGCAGTGTAATGTCGGTGATTGACAGAGCAAGACTATGGCAAGAGGAGCGAAGGTTAGAAGAACTGGGTAGGAGTAAGAGTGGATTTGTGGATCAAGATCTAATTGCACATGGAGATGAGTTAGTTCCGGTAGAGGAGAGAGTTCGAGCTTTTAACACTGGTCAAGTATTGGAAGAAAATGAGGCCGCAAAGAAGAAATTTGATGAGGAATTTGAGGAGGAACGTAACCGGAGAATTCGGGAACAATCCTTCTCTGCTGATGTGAAACCACAAACCAATATAAGACTGATGAATAGACAAGCATATCTACGAACTCAAACACCTGGTCCTTTGCCTTCTCAAGACTATCAGGGTGATACCCTATCCAAGTACGTTTCTCTTTAATCTATTTACTCAAACGTCCTTTTATAAGGGATTTCGAGGTGAGAATTCGCACTTTCGAAAATGATGTTTCGATATATCTTTTGATTGGCGGTTGTCTGTGATATATCTGTGACTCCTAGACATCTACATTCGTTTAATGGCTTTTTTTCGCATGTGTTTCAAGTTCTTAACTATGGGGACGATTCCAAGACTTTTCATCAAAAAGCCATCTAACTTCTAGACGCTGAGGAGCCATCAAAATAGGCTAAAAAACTTGCCTAGGTAGAGGTTTCCTATCATCTATGAAATTCACTGTAAATAAATACAGAAAGGAGATAGAGGTTATGACATTGATTTAAAGAGCATAAGGGAGACCTCTGTCTCGTAGTTAAATGGTTAAATAAAGACCGTAACTATAAGAAGGATTAATCCTATTCAGTACACAGGCGAAATTAATGCGTAGGATTTAGATATTTGGAACAAATCGATAGACGTCTTATGGGAAATAGTTTACTGAAAGGTAAATGGAATTTAAGGCAATTTTTCTGGGATTTTTGGAAAGTGATTCAGCGGTTTGTGCAGAATTGGTCATAGTGTAATTATAACTAACGAAGGAGATAATTCAAATGCACTTTCTAATCATAAATCCTTAGAAAATTGTGTAAAAATATACGTCCTTAGGTCACAGAGAAAGGATTTTTCTTCTAAAAAATACATTATCATTTGAATCAAGTATTCCAAAACACCTGAGGTACCTACTGCTGCTTTGATCATGTGACAGAGTAAATATAGCATTCTAGTTCAGTCCCATTCAACTGTAATAAACATGGTGTATAGTTGAAGCATTAAGTGATTATTACCCCCTATTTGATAATGAAGGTATGCAACTGGGTAAGTTGGCTTACTTCTAAGAAATCAAACTGGAGTAAGGTAAACAGATATTATAGTTTTTCAAAGCCCAAAGCATATTGCTTATTTGATTAATTTCGATGGTTAAACATGTATTTTTCCCCTATTGGCTAAGATCATATCTGACCTATCGTGATTATAACGCACTAACACTCGCACAATTGTAACATTGTTTGAGCAGAATGATATCTAAATTTTGCTTTACTGAACCTATAATAAATTGATATTTTAATCTGTTTTTAATTTAGCAAACTGCCTTTTCTTATGACGAGTCACCAATGTTATGTTTATAATTCAGAATCGAAATTAATAAAACTCGTATCATATAAGATATTGATTGATCTGAGTAACCCAAGGACTGAGAATGCCACTCAAAAATTGGTTTAAACGGCGGTAGCTCGAAAGCGCAGTTTCCCCTATATCAAATATTCCTGTCATCCAGTAATTTGCAAGATCAATCATTAGTGTTAATGTGGCTCGAAGCATTATAGAAAAGGGATATATACATTCTGAGGCTTTAGCGGGCTTATTCTATCTAAATGTTTGTTTCGGATGGCACCTTCCTTCAATAGACTAAGGAAATTCGAATAGTTCAATCCCTTATTTATGTTTCCATGAATCCTAGTAAAGGAAATAATAGCAGCTGTTTTATTTACTGAAATGCTTATTCTTGGTGACTTAAATGCATATAACTCATTATTACAATATCACTCCTAGAAATTCATTTTTAACAATAAAGATTATCAGTGAAGGAGAAGAGCAACTTATTTGCACGACGTTCTGGGGGTGGTCGACCCATCAAATTGGATCGGACGGTCATGCAGCGCAGAAAAACACAACCCATCACCCTCGATGACATTGCCCGTGTCAATCAATGTATTCTCCAAGGCAGTGGCATTCCCTCAGGTTCGTTTTGCTTCTTTTTTTCTCTCTGTTTACTTAACCTGCCTTGCAGATTCTTTTGTGCATGCGGAAATATGAATGCAAAGATCGAAAATTTAAGCAATTTTTTTTGCATAATTGTTGAAATTTACTAAAGGATTAAAAGTAAAGGATCGAAAAATGTTTTTTGGTATTGACTGTTAGGGGACTTGATATAACAATGCCTACTCCAGTTAAAACAATATAGGCGAAATGAATCAAAATAAAGAGGGAATAAGCAAAACGACCGCATTTTAAGGTTCATTCAAATAAACGATTCATTATATTTAGTTTTAACGATAAAAGGTTGAACAGCATTCACACAGCCTGCAAAATTAAATTTAATAAAGAGAAGGTTGATGAAATATGTGTATTTCTGTCAATGTACCTCAGACGGCAGTATTTTAGTAAGAAAATTCATTTGCTTATATGTAAATGGGTATGTGGTAAATCGTTGACCGTCTGATCAGCCAAGAAGTGTGACAATAACTGCTTCGGTGGCAGTCATACAAACCCGCGTGTGGGCGTGGCAACCCAGAAATCAATAATCCAGTGAACAAGGAATGAGACTTACGAGTGTAAGGAAAATAGTTGATTAGGCGCCCTAACACGACATTTTTAGCTTTTGATATTTGAGAATGTTACGTTGTGTTGAAACTGACTTCCCTAAGCAGTTACAACTGATGCCAACATTCTTACTTAATAAAATAGGCATTGTGTCAAAACGTTTGATTCATGTTTACGACAAGTCTGTCTGGGTTGGGATGTCTGTGACATCATGAAATGATTCGATTGCAGAAAAGCATAAAAATGCAAGTCAGATTCTTATAGTTATTCTTAACAGAATAGGTTTTCTATAATTAGCATATATAATTTTCTTTTAGACTCACCAATGGAGAGTTTTAAGGAAGAGGACTTAGAGATCGGGTCGTGTTTGTCGAGTCCTGCGGCTAGTGTGCTCAGCGATTTCTCTGAGATAGTCTACGCGCAAAACCCCCCCAAATATCGTGGATTGCGAATCTACTAGCACTACTAATGAGAAGGCGAAAGCTATCACTATTCTGACTTTCATCCCTCTAAATTTCCTTGCTTTTGCTACTGAAAATAACTTCCGATGCCCAACTCTCTCTGTTCGACCTTTAGTAATGTCTTCGTACTAAAACAAGAATTAAAATTCTCAGATTACCTTTGTGCCTTGTGGATTGTCATCGTTAATATGCATTACAAAATCCGTGTCTTATATTATTTGCTCGAATACTGAAAAGGTGCGGTTTTATGCTCAATTGATATTAGTTAAATTATTTCCTACTTTATTTTTAAAATATTCCAAATGGGTAGAAACGGACAAGAATTCACATGGCGTTTATAAAACAATTAAAAAGATTACAAAAATTATATTTGACAAACTAAGAGATCTCAGTGAAATTAATAATCGATTACGGAAGTATGAAAATTTTTTAGGCTTTTTCATCATGAATAGAGAATGAAAACGAAAAATGTTTTAAGGGCTAACAATGATATATTTTCTATTTCCAAATATGCTTACAGCTGAAAGTAAGCTTTCAATGTTGCTTTCGTTTGTTTAGGCGATTGTCAATAGTTTTAACCAAAGCAACACTTTAAAGTAGTAATATGTTTTCACAATGAAAATGGATAATGTTTTAACCCACATATATTATGCTTGACAGATTCTAGGTATACGCTTTTCTGCTATCCGCTAAATTAGATTTGCTTCGAACTGACAAAATGTATTCAATTATCGCTCTTAAAAACTATTTTCGGTTCAATTTTCAAACAGTCGTCTTCAAATCTAATTCTCAACCAGAAAAAACGCTCTCGGACATCTCAATCAATTGTTATTAAAATATGAATCACTCTTTGGAAAAAACTGTATTGTATCCATTTTTCTACTGATCATAAATCTATGGTGGTCGACCATTCCAGTACACGGAAAAAAGAAAAGCTTTTGATCATTTATAATGACTTAGATATCTTTTACGGTAAGTATGATTGTTTTGTATGACTATTTAAGTGCGTAAGTGGGTTACCATTCCGTTAAATTCACGTTTTAACTGGGTAAATAATGATTTTCTTTAATATTTGTAAGAGTAAGTAGGTTAGTGGTTCCGACCATCTAGCTATTTACAAATTTAGTATATTGAGTTCTGTTCAAGAATTCTAAAAAATAAACACACTTAAACAAACAATGAATATTTAGATGAACGTCTATTTTGTTTAATAAGAATACACTTTAAATATATTGGGAGTTATTGAACGTCAATATAGGGGACAAGTTACATAAGTTGACCATATTGATCGGTAGCCAATCTATACCTAGTTGCAGCTGCAAATGAACCTTACTTGAACGCTTTGGCCTTCAAAATAGGTATATAATTGTTAGGTCAAACAAATAGCTATTAGGAAGTTGAAGAGTATACTTTTGATGCACCGGATTATCAGTTGTCTACACTGTTATAATTGCTGGTTAAATGGCAGTTAATCTTGTCCAACGTATCAATTTAAGTAAATTTATTCCTTTAATAGACAAAACTGCCTTCCTCTTCTTCATTGTCATCTACATACCGCAATAACTTCACATTAGAAGCCAAAAATTTTTATTTGTCATGTGTTTTTATTAAGAACTCAATTTCTTATCTTGAAAAGTTCGCATATTTTTATGTTCTAGATCTTAGTTATCAAACCTTTTGACAAATCATTTATAGTCAACTATTTCTGCCTCACTCTATCAATACGTCTTAAATAAATGATGAAAATCACTTTGAAGAACATTAGTATTTAGTATTGGTATTTAATTTAATGGAGTTCGATATCACATTCCCATAGCTGTACCGTGCAATAGGCAATGGTTTTTAACAAGTATGTTTAGATCATATTTTACCAAGTTGCAAAGTTTTCGTGTTATGATAGCGTTAACGCAAAAAATTCCTTCTCAGGTACTAAAAATGCCTCAACATAGAAAAATCGTCAAAATTATTTTTTACAAAATCAACAATAAAAAATCCCACTATTAACCAGTACATTTAGCAACGAGATTAAGAGAGCATTTAGGGCATAATGATTTATTCCGATCTCTTCGGCATTTTTTCTACACCGAATTCATTGTATTGTGTATCATACAAAACCAAAATATTGTAGGATGACTCTATATTACCCCAAAATTACTCTTTATTCGCAATCCCTATGACGCAAAACCCCTGTCATGCCTAAATGCGCCTACCGACTCCCCCTCTCTACCAATGCTCCCCTTCACTTAAAAGTACATCTGCGCTCATGTTCTCACGCAGCCTTACCCAAGTGATTCATATAAAACTATCTTGGTTTTCCACCCAAAAAGTAACGCACGCGTGTCGGCTATCGGCTCCTATGCTTCCTTCTCATCTTCTGTTCCTCAGCCCTCCCCCCTCTCTCTTACTCGCTTCAGTCCTCATTGTGGCTCCCTTGAATACATTTTGGTTTAGTCAACTCTTGGTGTTCTGCTCTACAATTGTTGTTAGCTCTTACTCAAACGGCTACAAATTGGTGACGGTTGTTGGTTGTTTGCTGCCAACCATTAGTTGTTATCTTAACCCCAACCCCATATATTGATGCCAATTGTAATTAATTAATACCGACTGCGGTCACTACGAACAAATAAAGTCATTAGCAAAAATATGCGGAGTAAATCAGGTCACTCATGCCGATAAATTAATGCGGAGGTGGTCGGGTAGCCGCCTCTATTTAGTAATAAATGAATTAGATTTACATGCAGAACATTCCTTCGTAGACGTCAGTCATCTCATCGTCGATATCTCAGCATGATGATTGGCATCAATTTCGGTATCTTCGTTCAAACACGCACACACAGCTGGGCCGTCTTTGGATACTTGTCGAGACCCTATCGTCAGTCAATCATTTCTGTTTGTAGAGTATTGACTGACATCTGCTGTCTACAGCACTAATTTAATGTAAATTTGTAGTTTTCAGGAATTGATAATGCCTGAAATGAAAGTATAATATTTACGAATCATTGCTTTGGCTGAGCTCAAATTTAAATATTCATAAGCCAATAAGTTCTCCTCTTTAGGAATCTACTTTCTTATTCCTTAATCATTTTATGCTCTTCATCATAAGTTAGAAAATGCCTTATAAGGGCCAGTTTTAACACAAATGGCATGTGCACTAACGGAAACGATCGAGAATGAGTAATCCCACCACTTCGCTTTTTATTTACCGGGAACCAGATTATATGGGAAAGTTAGGAATTTTGAAGAATGTTATTGAATGACTGTATACCCAAGGACCAATCATAGTGTTAGTTTCGACCTGATTGGTGATCGCCAACATTCCCATGAGAGCTGGACTTAAGTGCCATATCCGTGTCTAATGTTGGAGAGCCTGTTACTGATTTGAAGAACTGCATTAGGTTTCGTTATCTCCTTTTGAAATTCTTGCCAGCCTATCTCCTTGGTCGACTGTCAGAAGGGCTGAAACCAATATTGTTACGAAGGAAAGCATCGTAACAAGGGAAAAATTAGAATCATTTAGAGAGAGAAAAGAGAGGAATGAAAATTTATGAAATTGACGTGGTCTAACTAACTCATTGAGGTTATCCATTTGTCTGCCTTCTACCAAGGAGGTTGAGTTTATTGCAACTTGACTTCCAGAAAATGTCCTGGGTTTGGCCCAAAGATTCTTTAACAGAATATTTAATCCCAAATTTCAGCAGTATGATATTTGCTTGAAAGTATCCATCCAACAACCTCTAATCTAGCCGGCCAATGGATTTAACCGGGAGGTTACTCATATTCATTTAACGGCTATTAAATATGCCTCTTTCTATGCAAATAAAATGTAGATATTACATTCAGCATCTCCGATCACCTTAATATTGTCCCGTTCAGTCTTGTCTTTTTCGATCCTATGTGAGTCTGATCTTACAGCATTTTAACAATGCCACTTACCTCATGTTTTAATTATAGAATATCCTAATGTCTGATTATGCCTGTCCTTCAAGTGTAGATAGAATTAGGTCCAGACTAAAGTCTCACACTAAACTTTCCAAGTTCAGATTTCAGCCCATTTTTTAATTCTTAACTAGTCTGCAGCTGGAAATCTGTACACAACATAATAATGTTTAATTTCTTACTTTATTTCAACCAAACTCTAGGTAACTGACCGTTTTATTAAGCTTTGACTGAGGTCCTTCCATTAAGTAGTTACCCTTTTGTTGATTCTCTGTAGATGATGAGCATAATTAGAACATAAAGGAATTTCCAACTCATCAAGGTCAGGTTTTTTCTAAAAACCCACCTTCAAGAAAGATATTCAGAAAATTCTGTAACTGAGAAATTCCCTTAATTAATAACGAAAATTGGAGTTCGTTATTTCAGGACCCTCCCCCTGGGCCTTGCGAATTTTCTCGTTCAATCCTCTTTTGTTTTCTTTGTTGACTAATTCTTGGTTCGACTTTACATAATTTTAAATATAGCATTTGTTTGTTTATGCAATTTGACAAAATATAGTATTTTATCAGATACATCCCTTTTGACATATCGTATCTTATTTACTCCCTTCTTATCTACCGTAAAATCAAGCAGTTATTATCTTTCATTTTCCCCGTAGCAAAGTAAAATTGTGCAATTTAAGTCATGGGACGTATCCAAGCGCGAGGAATGCAAATTTAAAATGTTTCAAAAAGCCAACTTCCATTAAAAATCAATTGCAAGACTCTGTTTTCATATGCTATCATGCATTTCAACAAAAATTTGTCGAAATTTCTTAAAGAATATTGCTAAATAGCCCACATGCAATACAGCTTTATCCTGGATCACAGCCTTCACCTATTGGTCAAGTGGTGGCTTTAAGTTGATTGGACACGGGTGACGACAATAAATGCGGTAGCTCTGAATTTCCCGAACCTAAAATCCTTATATATTTCGTGCAAATCCTCAGATAAAAGGGGTGAAATGGATTCAAAGGAGATAAAAACGGGAGAACTATGTTCATCAGTGGCAGAAAGGCTCAAGGCATTTGAAGTTATTGATGCTCAAACCAAAGAAGGTGATGAAATCTTAAAGATGCCTTCAAATCCAATTGTACGCCGAAAAATTAAGGCAAAGTGAGTCCAAATTAAGTTGTTACATGCCTCATTATATTTACTTAAAAACAAGTAATTTCCCGAAAATCATTCGACATTTTGTATATTGTTTTCAAAATTTCTATTTCAAAAAGCATTTATTGAAATTCAGAAATAACCAATTTAATGCATTGAATAGTGTAATGATGTTCATTCATATGTTTTACTTCAGCGAGACAAATATTTTAAATAAACCCTCAAATATTAAATTTATTCTAAAAGAAAGTAGATAGAGTTTATGAAACCTCAGGCAATATTAGTGGTAGTTTGATCTATAGGTAACTGCAGGACGCTCGTAAATAATTGGTTTATGAGTTGACCAATCGCTTAATGGGCTGATGATGCAAATGTGTATCTGAATTTGTAAAGGCCTTAGGCATAAGTAAACGCGCGTACACCGTTAACTCACGTGACCAATCGAAATTAGCTTACGCACACGCTAGTGAGTTCGCGAGTGTGAGAGTACCCTGAACACAAAAGGCACTCAGCCCAATGTTTAGTACTCCGAATTTTCATTTCTTGTTAGGCTTGCCGATCGGACATGGCGGTATAGTCAACCTCTATATCAGGATTTCTCTGAAACTTCGAATTCAACTAAAACGCGATTTATAAAATCCTGTTCTCTTGACAACGAAAATAACGGTGAGGAAGACGGGGAAACAAAAGTTATGTCAATTTCTCAAAGGTGTGTTATTTTCATGAAATTATTCGTAAACAATTGATATTAAATTAATGTAGTTAACTAAATGTAATTAAATTATTTCAAGTTTTATGTTTACTGTTTATTTGAATTTTCATTCATTTAAGTTTTAATTATTCTGATCGGTACATCTTTTATGCACTTAGGTACGTCTTACTTATCGTATAATTAATTTGTATCTGTTTTCACGGTTTAATGAATGTTCTTATGTATATATTAACCCTTTAATTATATTAATTTGCTTATCGATGAAGTGCGAAATGTTTAATTAAGTAATAACCTATTTAGCTAACTAATCGATTTATTCTAATCAATATACAACTGTTTTGACTTTCTGATTACCAAGTGTTATGAAAGCATAAAGTCGTATTATTGACTTAATAGTTACGTTCGTTATTTGCAAACTTTTTTCTGTCTATTTATAAATTTAGCACATTTTGTACCAATTAAAGTTTTAATTATATAAATTTGGGGTAGATTTGATGGAAGTATGGCTTTTTCCCTTGTTACTTTTCAGTTCAAATTGAGGAACATGCATTGGAATTTCTTGTTATTTTTAGTGTCTACCTAGACTACTCGTTGGGTTCTTTCAGAAATGGTTATGCTTCAGTTTGCTTGATTTCTCTTTGAAATCTAAGGGCTGAAACTAAGCAGATATTTGTGAAAAAACAGCAATAAACCTGGTTGTAGATGAAACTCAGTTGCAGAGTGCCCAATTTTTGTCTTTTAATTGTGCATTTTCTTACGCCATTTTATTTGCATTTTCAAATCGCGGTTTTTGGTAGATGTCTTAGGTAATTGCAAAAGTCATCGGATATTTCATACAACAGTGCTTCGGTACCGAATATTAGCTCCTACCCCTCTTATCTTAAGAAAACAGTCTTCCTAATATTTCCCCTCACTTGGAGTCTTGTTATTGTTTTTATTCTCTTCCAGAAGTTTAAAACAAAACTACATTTGATTAAGGGAGGGCGTATAGTTATGCATCACATTTCACGGTCCGATTGCTGACTCACTTCAAAAAGAACGGGTGCTTTTCTGAAATTGAGAATAGTTCTTATTGCCTATCGGGGAAGGGCTGAACCAATCAATGCACAGTGTTCTGAATGACCTAACTATATTTAACTCTTAGTTGACCTAAATATACTCAGTGTGTAGGTTTTAGTGAGTCGTCTACTGTGGTTGTTTACATGCATTTTTATTAATTTCCTTCTCTGGATTAGAATCGCTCAAATGCGAGAGGACAGCGAGCAATGGAAGAGACGGAGTCAAGCTGTTGGTGAGCAGACTGAGACAACTCCGCTAAAGAGTGTCAACCAGATACGGAATGAACTTGCTGAGAGTCAGGAACAGTGGCGAAAACGTATCCAAATTCCGGAAAAAGAAACCACTAAAAATAGTCTATGTAAGTGTCTATTTCTGCAGTCTATACCTAGTTAACTTCCTGGCTTTTAAAATTTGCCACCATTTAAAAGCTGTTAATTGTCCTTTACAGACGTCAAACAGATGCTTTAAAATAATTATGTTGTCCAGAAAAGGTTTAAAGACAAGTTAAATAATAAGGTAGATTTAATTGAATCCGCTAGGCTTGGTGTTTTGTGGAAATAAATATTCAAAATGATCGTTTTAAAACCTATAACTAGGCTGAAGTTGCTTTTCACCGACTTTTTATTGCTTAAAAGTACATTTATATTTATTTAACCTTCAATTATTTGTGGGTTAAAATAAACAATACAAAAGTAGGCGCACATTTTTATACAAAAATAATACCTCATTTTATATAATGGGATAGTTTATAGATTCTATCAAGCTACTGGAAAGAAGGAACATATGCCGTGATTAGGAGAAGTTAAGGAAGGAAAAGGATATGAATGGAGTTAAAGTACAGCTAAATCCGTTCAGATGCCTACAAAACAAACTCGTACAAAACTAAGGCTCTTCAAACAGGTCAGTAAGAAACAGTAGAACGTCAAGAGTTTATTAGGGAGCAAGGGAGCAAGGGGAAGAAGTAAGCTAGGGATGTGTAATTTCGAAAATCAAAGAAGTAAAATAGGAGTCGTTACAACAAGACGCTGAGTTGAGTTGACTGTTTTGCGGCCTTTGTCTGATGGGTACCAACAAAAATTATGATCTGCCAGTTAGGACAGTAAAGATACATGCCAACGTTCATTCAGCAGAATGCTACAGTCTAGATAAGTCAATTCCGGTTTCTCAACATGCATTTCCTGAATGTTCATTTGAATTTCCTTAAAGTGTATAATACACCTTCATTTATTTTTTACTAGCTACAAATCTTAACTTGTCAGACTGAGATGGGGTAATTGTAGTCACCCAATTCTATAAAGTCGTGAAGTAACGCATCTACAATTTTTTCTACTGCCAAATGCATTATGACTGGTTTAGGAAATACGGGGTTTTGAAAATGCAGATGTATGCGAACCTCTGTGAAAATTAAGTGCTGACCTACCTCAATCATCTCATGAAAGTCAAATTCCATTTCACTGAAGTTCTAAAGGCGTCTTTTCCTTTCTAGATTGAATTATTCCTATCGTTTTCTTTACTCCCTCTAGTAGACATATTATTGAAAGCCTTATATCTTGTTTCTACCAAGTTTCCTTTTTATATCAAAAAGGTTGAAACAATATATTTGAAAACAGAAATGCAGCTGCTTGACAGTGTACCAATATGCCAATTGTCAATAAGACCTGCGAAAATGACACGAACAAATCAACCAAGACATGAAGGTCGTCGTTAGTAGATCCCATTTTTCATTACCCTAAAAAACGGAGAATATTGAAATACAATGTTCCTAAATACATGCGAATGTTTACTGAAACTAAGGAAATACTCCAACATTGTAAATCACAGTTGTGTATTTTGCAATTTCCATGTTTCGCAGTTACAACCCAACCGACCACTTGAATTAATAAACTCTTTTCTGACAAGGTTTAAAGTTCGCGTTGCTGTCTTAAACTCTTTTAGGCGGCACTGAGGAAGTGGTTCTTCGCAAGAATTTGCATGCAAAGTCTCCCCGATGTTATACATTTCATGAATTTTCCGACAGTGAGTTTCGTTTCTGAGTCATTTTGCACGCCGCTCAAAATGTATCTTTCTGTTAGCTTTTTTTTCACCTTTTTGCATGTGCTCCATTTTTCATTCAGTGTGCCGTGGATTCATGCACGTTTCACAAACTTAGGTAATGGTTCTTGTAAATTCATATTTACAAACATAAATCCAAACACCTCATAGTACACTGTAGAACTGGTTGAGAAGCCGCTATGAGTTATTTAATAAGTAATGGTAGTCATTCTGCTCATAAAGATCATTTATGAAGTTATACACTCGGTTTCACTCTTGCTTATCTAATCGAGCTAATCTTTAAATATGCACATTAAAATACGATTTGAACATTGGAAAAGAAGATCACTTAATTTTGAGATATGAGTTGGAGAACCTATTTGAAATGGGGCATCTAGTTCCTGATATTATTCACTATTTTATCTTTTTTGGTGTTCACATTTCGTTGATTTCTCAACCCGAGTTAACCTGATTTTGTTTATAAATCTTTCTAGCTGCAATCTTTTCCTGTTGCTATTGGATTCTTGATTAATTCACATTTGAAAGACGGATGCATCAATAAACTGGACAGCATGTCCATTTACACTCAAAATTCATCTGTCGAGTTAGTGTTCGCCTTATCTTGATAGCTTAAACTGAATAAGTAGCTCATTTGCCCCTAATTCGAGGTCCTTGTTACGGTATCCTCTATGACTTGTAAGAACGATTCGAAAACACTGCTTGCATCCCACAACACGAAGTAGAGCTGTTCGAACTTCTCTTAAATTGAGTGTCTTAGCTTAGCTTAGATCACTACTATCGTAACAACTACCTAATCATTAGCAGTGATTTGAATATGTTTATTAAATCTACTCAAACGGGCTTTTTCTGACAGGGCAGAGTAGTAATGTTAAAAATGTGTATACTCACTGACTAAGTGTCTTAAATGTCTTAGCCACTGAATACACAGGACGCCTTGAAAAGAGTAAAACGAAATAGTGGAGTTCATTTAAGGGTTTTTGACTCCATGAAGAAGGGAGAGGATTCGTGTTTTATTAAGGAAATAGATTTATTTATATATAATTGGATACGTTAACTGCCTGGTTAACCAATAATTGTATTAATTATCTCCTCAGCGGTGGATTTGTACGTCCAGTGTAGGAAGTTATGCTTAAGAGAAAAGGTTTACTCCTGTGTACTGGCAGTTCGCATTATTTGTATGAGTTAATTATTCTTACCTATTTGGCTTTCGTTGCTTGTTTTTTTCCTATTTCACTAGCTAGATAATTTATAAATTTCCTATAATTCATTACGCGTGCTCACTTATCTTGAAGAAATCACAGTTAGAATGCCACAATTCGGTATTCCTGCTTCTGTTTTTCTGTCAAATTTAAGTTACGCAAATTCTATAATCATGTGATCACTCGAGTTTTAATTATAATCACCTTCCTTACCTATCGCTGTTATTCTGATTTTGCTTTGCATGGGTACCCTTTCGCATTCTTTTAAGTCTCCTGGAGGTTCTTTTATCCTAAAATTTTATACCTATGCTGTTACTTTTTTCTTAAAAGGTGTTCCTACAGAGAAACTGCCGCAAATTGAACCAGCCCGAACTCCACAGAAACCAATTTTCCGTCGAACATTTGAAGTCGGTAAGATTTACTTCCTTTAAGAGAGCTAAAATAAATCCCTATATCAGTTTTTTTCATGGCCTATTTTTCCTCGTTTAGAGTCGAAGTTTTTCAATCCAGCTGTCCACCAAAATCAAAGTGAATCGACTGCGAGTGTCATAAAGACTGTATGCCTATTTTAATAAAATGATTTGTTAATCTTTCTCTTCAGTTACCTGCTTTTCTAGATGTATTTTACTTTTTTCTTCTATCTCCTAATGGAATTCCTCTGGGTTAATTAACC
Organism: Hymenolepis diminuta; assembly: GCA_900708905.1. Taxonomy (NCBI): domain Eukaryota; kingdom Metazoa; phylum Platyhelminthes; class Cestoda; order Cyclophyllidea; family Hymenolepididae; genus Hymenolepis; species Hymenolepis diminuta. The sequence goes on along the minus strand of CAADRB010000042.1, from coordinate 27,722 downwards.
TCCAAATTTTGCACATGTCGAAAACCTTGGAGCCAAAATGTTTCAAGTGCCAGAAAGTTCATATAAGGTTACTACACTGGGTTTTAAATATGTACCCTTTCCACCGTATGTCAGTGGCAGCTCTGATCTGAGGTCATAGGTTGCAAACTGATTGGCTCAACAGTCAAAACCTATTAGCTGATACTGATCATTTAGGGAGATCGCCAGATATGAGTGCTTCAGTCAGAGGCCTCTAGTTTGGTAAATGTAATTCTTTCGCTAACTCACATTCTGGTAGCGGTAGTAGTCGTATAAGCTACTACTTGATAAAATTGATCATTTTCCTAATGGCTTTTTTTCGGCTAACGTCCAAGTTTACCATCGATACTCATTGGTACACATTCAATAATCGGATGTCTTGTTTGTCTGTCTAAGTTGTTGTAATGAATACAATATACTAAGATGTGATCTAGTAAAAGCGTGTTCTCTGGGTTTTTTGGGTCTCAATATGAGTCAAAAGTTATAGTACATCGGAGACTCCATGATGCTAGTCTATTATCCCAGTTTGGTGGAGTGTGGGAAAGAAGCCTCTTCAACTGTTTTGATTACTATTAATGCGATTGATCAATGATACAAATTTGACAAGGTGATAAATGGCTAAGTAACTCATCTGTTATAGAGAGGTCTTTGGAATTGAGCGGATATAGCAGCTCTTCAATATTAGTTCTTTGATGTGGAGATAATGGTGTTCAAATCTAAAACTTAAATATGGGAATGAAATTCCTTTCTCTCCTATTCTTGAAAATCGTTGTGCATTCTAACAATCAAATGTATATGTGCATTAAAGGGACGGAAACTAGACAGAAGAATTTCAGTATAAGATAGCTTTTACGTTTTTGGGGAAGTGTTAGTTAGAAACATCCTAATTGGAATTTCCCCTATTTTAGACGGTCAAAGTGTCACAGATGAATGAATCCTTTGTGGACGACTTCTTTGGAGTGAAGTCTCGTGATGATTCAAATTCCAAAACCCTGCAAAATCCCAGTTCTCTCTCGAACGTTGATTTTCCTGAAACAAATCTGGGGTACGTTTTTAAATAGTCATTTTCTCATAATAGCTATTGAAGCAGATTGACCTACTAGATAAATATTTCAGAGAGCATAAAACTAATTTTAAGTAAGTAGTTGCCATTATTTTCGTTCGGTTGGTTTGTCTTACACAGATCATACCTTGATTGGTGAAGTGTTGTTTCAAGAATCTAATTCTCTTTGTAGGGCGATAGTATTCAGGCGAACGGCTCGTCCTTCCATGAGACCATCCTCAAAGTCAATGAATCCAGTTAGGAGGTTAAACGAGACTCCAGGATTGAAGGACACCTATGAGGAGATTACGATTCGTGGACCTGATGAAATTGGCCTCGATCGACATCACGTCACTCTTTGTAAACGGTTGGCTGGAGCTTCTGCAGTTGTGGGATTTTCATCACCTGCTACCAGTAAGTATTCAAATTCTGAACGATCACACATATTAACTTCATTTCCAAAAAAAACAGACTCAAGATGGGAGCAAAGGGAAATGTTAAGTTGTTCGAATCGATGACTGATCGTTTTCATGGCATCACAAATACTTATATCCTTCACCACTGGAACCATTGAAACACAATTAAGACAATATGATTAGAGAATCACGATCATTTTCAAAGGTGTAAGAAATGGGATATTTAATTTCATTTCCAAATTTCTGACTTAGACAACTTATTATGTCTTTAAATTGTTCTATTTTTAATTTCTGTGAGGGTTTATTCATTTACGCCTTCTACGTAAATTATTAATTACGCCTGAATGAAGTATTGAAAAGCTTGCAAATTTGAAAAACCTACAAACTGCTTGATAATGAGTAACTCACCGCAAAATATCGGCTTAAATTCACAGGTTGATATATTTACTTAGCAATACGGCTCAACTGACATTTTCCAACACAAAAAGAAGTCTTCACGCTTTCATTAAAGGCAGCTTAACTGTGACTCAGCTAGTGCAAACCTTAGCGTTAACCTCAGTTGAACATGTCCTTAAGGCTGCATGTGCATCCAATTTTGACCTGATCATTGTCTCTAATACATATGTTTGGATAATATTGGTGGTATCGTCTTCAACCTGCATCACTTAATTTTTAGGGGGAAGTTTTTTTTCTCATTTTCATAGATATATTCTAATGAAGGGAATGACGTACGCGTACTCTGTATGTGCGCTATTGCGACTCGAATCCATTTTTATCTGACCTCTTGATCTATTGATTCTTATTAGAGTTTCGAGTTAAATGGACACTTGAGGAGCGAATACACAATTACTACTGGAGTTTATTAGTCAATATTTTCACTACTAAGCATCCCTTTATTTGATCTAACTGACCGTTTCTTTCGAAAGGCTTTTTAGGCCTCCAGTTCGTGACCTGTATCTTTTTTATCCTTTTATATTTACTTTGATGATTATCCGGATGAAAGTAACTGAATACCGCTTTCCCAAGGATATAGATTCACATTCTTAATCTTGAATATTTTCCGCATTCACTACATATTTCATACCATTTCTACAACGTTTTATATCGGTTTGTATATCTTATATCTACCTATTTAGTAGACAGAACAGCAATACTTTTCTCATTTTCATGAGTAACGAATGTCTAGATGGTTGAAAACTATTTTAAATCCATGCCTGATTTTGGTTTTCAATTTTGTGCCTAGCATTGTTGATCTAGCAATCGAATTCGAGTATTAAATAGAAGGTAAAAGGATCCGGAATATTGTCTTTTCTGAAGTTCCTTCTCATGATTTTATTGACATTTCTAACTGGTTCAAATTTCTTTACAGCGTTCCTTCTTAAAATAGGCATAAGTTAACAACATTCTTGATTTTTACTATTTTAAATCCATGCCGATTCAGTCGCAAGTTAGATATTTGCATGGAGTAAAAGATGGGAAACTGCAAAGATATGGAAGATTGACATTTTCCAAAGTGTGATGCCTCCTTTAAGGGGTTTGAATCTGTCTAATCACTTAAGCGTAATATTAGATTAAGAAAATTGTAATTTTGACAAGAAAAATTTTATTTGACTGTGGGTTAACTTAGTGACATGACATTTCTGTTCTGTTTACGTGTTCCAATTTGAATGACCTTCATTTTGGTTTCTCGTATTAACGATCTAGACTTAAAAATGGAAAGCAAAGCAATTTGAAGTGTTCTTTCCTAACGTTTTCCGTCATAATTTAATTGACACTTGCAGCTGTCGCATGTCCCTTGAAAATAATTTTTAAAAATGTAATGAAATACTTTTATGGCTGCTCATCAAATTAAATAAAAGATACTAGATCAACTCATCGTAATATATGAATCTGCTGTCTTTTCCTTTTATCTATTTTGTTTGTTCTTTGTTAATCCCCTATTCAATTCATGGTCTTCTAAAATTTGGAAAACTTGAAGTTTTACAGTAGATTTATCTTAGTATAATCAGTGTTACGAAACTCAACTGCTACTATTGTAATGTCAGGTAGCCTGGTTTCTGCCACCACAATCTAGCTGCCTATTAGATATTGTTAGACCACTGTTGATTCAGGCCCAGATAAAGTTAAAAGGGAAGTGCGGTTACTTTAAAACTACTACTTTAAGAGTCTTCTTCATAGAACTAACATCTGAAAGTCAGTCCACTGTCTGGATCCCTGTGGTCTTGTCTAGACTTTCTAAATATTCGGGACAACATGATCTGCATATTAATCAACCTACTAGGGTCCTGAGATACCGCCCGGGAATTGATTTATTTATCCAGTAAAAGCGCATAAATTTTGAGTCTCTAGCGTTTTTATTGTCGGCGTCTTGTCAGGCAGATTTTTAAATTGACGGCTATAGTAATAATAGCTCGGAAGTTAACAGTTCATAAAACAATTTTAGACTATCATATTTCGTACTGTTCATCCGAGTACAATATCACTAAAATGCTGAAAATGTACTGTACATCGTAACAGGGATTTGATATCACCATATAATGGATCTTATTGATTCGTAATATTTGTATCGGAAGAATTGCGATGATATGTTTAACTAATGTGCCGACATCGGATGTAGACAATCGCCGGCTTTCGTTACGTTTATGCGCTAATATTTCAAATTTGGATGTGCCTGATTTTGGTTTTCAATTTTGTGCCTAGCATTGTTGATCTAGCAATCGAATTCGAGTATTAAATAGAAGGTAAAAGGATCCGGAATATTGTCTTTTCTGAAGTTCCTTCTCATGATTTTATTGACATTTCTAACTGGTTCAAATTTCTTTACAGCGTTCCTTCTTAAAATAGGCATAAGTTAACAACATTCTTGATTTTTACTAGTCATTGGTAGAATCTCAGTCTTAACCTAAGTATACAGACAAATCAACTCAAATTTCAAAATTCCACATTCAAAATAGCTATAGTAAAACAAATAAATGTTCCAACTCTGTACATAGTGAAATTCAGTAACAATTAAGTTCAGCAAATTAAATTCTTAGATATATTAAATCTTACTACAGATAATGAGTATTGCTGGCAAATTAAGATAGTGAAATGTAGCGCTACAGATATCACCGAGGAAAGATTCCAGGTAATTCCAACATCAAAATTTGATATGAAATCGGAAAATTGGCTCAAGGCGATCTTCAAATTTCAAGTAAAGTATTTACTCCTTATCTTTTTACTTTTCTTCTAGAAATGAAATTTATACAAAAATTGTAAGTTCCATTTTTGAAAGTTCATCTCTCTGCCTTTTACTAATTTGCAAAAGAGTATGAGTTTCTTTGACATTTGTTATTAGAATATTTTTGCAGTGAATTGCTCCTTAATTTTGGACACTAATTTTGAGAGATAATTTTCTACAATATATCACCGTCGCATGTTGTACTTAAGGATAAAAACGCTAATCCATCGGTGAATCCTATTTTTTTTACTTCTCCTTAATTCATAATTGGTACATACTAATCGTGGTTAAAGAAGTAAATAAATTTGAACTTTTTTCAGTACTATTATTTACTCAAAGGCATAATAATTAAAATTTTTCTTTGCATGAGAATTTTCAATCATATGGGAACCGTTGAATATCTGCTGCATTTGGGCTCAAATTGATTTTTTCACCTTGCTTTTCAACCCCATGTATTCCCCTCCAGGGAAGAAAATTTCTTGCGGTTTTTTTAAATCTATATGGAAATTATATCTGTAACATACCTTGTGGTCAGGGGATGTTAATTGGAATTTGATTTTATTTAATAACCTCTTAAGGTTCTCTTTCCCTTAGTTAGCATTTTAGAGTGCATTCGAAGGTGCAATTTTCAGCCGTTTCTTGATATCCAGTGAATTTTTCTTTAAATCCTGCGATACCGAACTACAGGCCAGGCGGATCTTTCCGTAATCTGATTTTTTATAGGTTTTTTATTCGCTAGGGTAAAATTCTGGTTTGTTTCTTCTAACACTGTGTCGGATCCTGGAATGAGTTTAAAACGCAGGCTATTTCTTAATGGAGACTTTTGTTCTCTCAATAGCGATTCGAGAAAATTAGAGTTCCAGAATGTTTTCTCATGAAGGGGCGTTTTAAAACAGTATTTTAATTTGAGTATTATTCTTTTTATCTGAAAAGCAATAACCTTGTTGTTTTGAAATCGAACTAGTTGGTTATCTCATAATGTTGAGTCTATTTTGATAAATGTTCTGAAATGTCATATGTATAGAGGTTCGATAATGAACATAATATGTTCTAAGCTTTGTGAAATTTGTTTCCGAACTAAAAGTTCTATACTATAGTGCTAACCTTTAATTATTTGTGTGATAAGGTAAACACATTGCAAATAAAAGTGCCACTGCTATTCCGTTGAGGCCACCAGACATCAATAGAATCTTAAAATGTAGCATCAGGCACCAGGAAGAACTAGAAAGCTTACGCAAAGTCGTGGGCAAGGATGACCATTATCATTATTAGCACTGACCTTATGTTCAATGCGAAACTCTCAAAGGATCTTTTAAAATAGCATCAACAGCACATATTCTTTCTAGCTGAGAAGTAGAAATTCAAAATCTCATGGACCAGATCTCCCTATCCTTTCCCCTAAATTATCTCCCCACATCTACAGTCGTTTGAATAGTATAGTGTATAATTTCTTCATAAATAAATGAATATATAATAACTTAAAATGCGTATGGATGAAAAACATCCGACAGCTCGTACAGTCTTCGTGCGTCTATCTATATTAGCTGAAATCGAGGTTGCCGTATCTTTTAACATATTAAATCTGATCTCAGAAGAATTGGAATAAATTTAATCGTGATCATAGATAAAGTCCCTAATTTCCCTGTATAATTTTTAATATTCTTCAGACCTCCCAGACGCCAATGCTCACCTTAGTGAGTCTGCCTTGGCAGGACTAGCCAGTGTTGAGAACTTCTCGTCCACAAAGGAACATCTTCGAATTGTTGCTCAAGAAAAACAAGCTCCCCTCGCCTCTTTTCAACGAAGTCTTCTTCCACATAAAGATGTCATGCTCTTGCTTATCAAAGGTACTTTTCCAGAATTCTCTTAGTATCGAATACCCATGATTCTATGTGTACGTATTTTGTTTCTTTCAGGCCGTCGACAAGTGCAAACCCGACTGGTGGCACCTGTGGCAGCCTCCATCAATTCTGGAGATTGTTTTCTCCTTATCATACCAGAAACGAACTTTCTTTACGCCTGGATTGGCGAGTTTGCCAATGTGATAGAGAACAATAAAGTTCGTGACATTGCAGCGTGGATTGTAAAAACACATGATATGGGATTTCCCACTGGCAATAGAGAACCCTCGCTTGTTGTTATTGAGGAGGGTAAAATCGAAGATGTCTCCAGAAATCATCTGGACGCTTTCTGCGAGGCTCTAGGGACTTCTGTTGGAGATTTCAAGGCTTCTCGTAAGTTGGATTAGATTTTTTAATCAGTCGTATGTAATTCTAGCTGCCGGACCACAGGAAGAAGATCTAATTTTTGAAGCCGTGGTCCAACACACTAACCGAATCTTCGAAGTCTATGAGGACCGCTTAGAGCCCCTGTCTGACTATTGGGGAACACCTCTACGCCATTCAATGCTCACTTCCACAAAGGTAAAGTTTTATAGACAAATTTCCAACTAACAGTTACTCAAAATTGCTTACATTCAGTCTGTTTTTTATTTGCCAATTTTTTAGGCCTTCGCGTTTGATTTTGGTTCAGAAGTCTATTTATGGACTGGCAATCAAATATCTCTTAAAATTAGAGCTGCCGGTATTGAATTAGTTCAGCATCTCTATGCTGATCCTTATGATTACTCAATGTGCAATACAAATCCTCTCAATCCTTTTGATGGTAAGTTTTTTAATTATGATTTCATTAATTGATGTGGTTATTCAAAATTCGGTTCTGATATAGTGAATTTGTCTAATCGTTGGAAGAAAGGCATAGCAGACTTGAATTGACAGGAATAATTTCTATTCTTATGCAATTTTCGTAGAAATAGGGTAGTATGAAGCTGAAGTCCATCCAAATTTGTTTTTCGCCGACATAGTGTTGTTTAACAGTGTATCTGCATTTCTTTAGGTGTTAATTTTTTGTATGGTAAGGCAAACATGATAGAAAGAATAAGTGCATTTAATTGAAATATTAAATCCCACTAATTAAAAGAATATAATATAAAAATATGAGTTAATAGGTATGCATATGGTGTATTTGTGATCCCTCTTTATCGTTACCTCTGGAAATGAAGGCGAAACGAGAATGCAGACCGATTATCAAAAACTCAAAGGTGATCTGTCAACTGGTTGGCTCCCTTGCTTCGTAATTGGATTTAATACAATAAATGTGAAAATGAATAGCCTCAAAATCGCTATACGAAATATAAAGAAGATGATGATAAGAGGAGAATTGGCAGGTAGAAAATTTGATTATTCTGGAGCTCAGATGAGGTGGGGTTCTCCTGATTGTTTCACTCCCACTTCTACACCAAATCATCTTTCTATCCCTATAAATTTAGTTGTTTTACCATGAATAAATAAATGAAAATATAATATAGAAACCTCCGATAAAGCTTAATTTTAAATTCTCCTAGGTGAATCCAATTGTTTGACGAATATTATTCATTCCTAGATACATTAAAAGAAAGATGGTTAAAAATCCTATATCCTATCAACCGCTTTTCCATATCAAGACTGACGGCTATATTGGTTATATACTAAATGTGCACGAAAAATTAAATATATGACTGAATCTAGGTAAACAGCTTTCAATAATATTACTTATTTTAGCTGTTGACTGTCCAAAATCTGGGTCGGCCCGACCAGAATGGACTCTGGTGGCCAAAGTTCCCGAGCGTGGGGAAACTGTTCTTTTCAAGGAGAAATTCATCGATTGGCCGGAGGGATCACGGTTTGGACAGCTCTTACGTCAGCCCTCTGATAAGGTACACTATTTACTTCAGGTCTGGTCCAAGGTTTAAGAAGGTGTTCTCGCAGTTAATTCAATAATAATATGTCCTTTTGTTAATACAGATAGTAGACGATATTTTAATCGGACAAGTGGATGCATAGCTGCAGCAGAGGGGAAATAGTTTCGAGAAAGGGAGATTTGGTTCATAGGATTCGGGATAATTACTTCTCTTCTTGGTCCAAAGAACATATACCGCTGCCTTTTCAACAGATCTTTTGAAGAGACTCGTATTGAACCTTATGTCAACATGGAGGATGATGTTCCGATAAGTGACGTTCCAACCATCCATATGTTTTATGAGACTTAAAAGCAAATCAGAATTGGACGTAGTCGATTCAATATTGCTGAGCTGGCTTAATTTGTACCGCTAATAAATCTAAAATTTCTCAACAGCTGCCTCTATGTCTTTTGAAAGGCAAGTACTACCTTCATTTTTATCTGGACTCCCTATTAGCCTTGTTAAATTTTGTTCAGCGCTACAATTAGTCTTCCATTAGAGTTCCTAATTTAAGTATTAATCACAATGCATTATGTTAATTTGTAAGATGGGGTCAGCAAAAAAACTAGAAATTGGATGTGTTAAGAGAGGGGGGTCGGTGGACAAATTTGGAAATAATATTTTTTAACTTGCTCCCTTTTATAGAGCTAAAACTACCCGGACTCTAGCAAAACGAAGGATGACGGCTTGTAGCTCGAACAATGGTCTATTATTAAAGAATAAATATACTTATATAGAATTGAATATTGGCCAAATTATTGACCGACTGGGCAATATTGGCAGCGATGGGTTCTTCGATGATGGTCTTTTATATCAAAGTTCAATCGTAGAAGTCCAATACTCGATAATTCATTATATGAGAGATAAACTCATAGCTCCACTCTTGGTGTCCTCTACCGAAAATATTAAACTCAGTCTCCTAAGAGTAAGCTAAAGGCGCCAGAATGTGAATGTGTATGAAATTGTGTGAAAATGTTGAGCTGCTTTATTTAAAATACCGATTGACTGATATTAAACATCGTCAATTTCTATCAGTAATGTAGGACATTCAATTAGCACTTTCTACTCCTAAAGGGGATACCCACGGCATTAGGCTACTAACCCAAGTTCTGAAGGAGCTAAGGCCTATCCAAAATGATCAAGTTAGAAGGTACGAGGAATCCAAACTGTGCTAGGCTATTCAAAGGGTTCAGTAGTGGGTTAGTATATTAAAGTGTATATAAATGTTTAGAAGGAGAAAGGGATGTTCATTGAAATTGAGTGGAATATATGAAAGCTGATACATTTATTAATCTTAGAGATCTGCCACAGATTTTGACATTTTCCTTTACGTTTGAAGTATGTATTCTCCACTATTTACCCCCTAATCATATATGTATTGTCAAGTAAGCAATTTTCGCCGATTATGAATGTCATTCGGTGATACACATAAGGATTAGTTGCACATGGGTTTCATTTTCAATTTTTTTGTAAAAACGTTCAAATGAAGCACTATTTAAGTGCGAATTGTTAAAGTGATGGTTTCTTTGAATGCATTTGTGAGTGGTAAAAGAGTAGTGGTTTTTTGATAAAATTGTTTAGAACAATATTTGCAGAAGGAAAGAGAGCAGATAATGGGAAGGGGATGTAATAAAGAAAGGGGATGTTTTTATTCATTTAAGAGGAAAGCTGCTACTAAGGTGTCATTACCAATCTTCATCGTTGTCTTTTTTGTCTGAAGCACAATTTCTTTGTTGATAACGTCATATCCTGCAGTACCTATCTCAGATCATAATCGTCTTTCGAAATAATATATTTTCACTTATTTTAAATATTTTATGACAGCTTGTAAGAATTACGTGTATGAAGGTTCTCTAAACACTTGCATTATTAATTTATATACGTTTCCAGTTCATTTTCACAACATCGAAACATAATCATTTGGGCGAGTATTGCTGAAATGATTGTTCCTTCGAGTATATGTGAGTGGTAGTTTGCTACTTGTTCATCTGATAATTGAAAAGGTCTTTAACTTCCTATTTTAAATAGATATCAAATGTCTTTAGTGCGTGTTAATCGTCTTCTCGAAGCCGTGTGTGTTTGTTTATGTTCGTTTTGGAAGTAAATCACACCTAGGTTTATATTTGCATACCTTAAGTCACAGTGAAATCCGGGTAATTGCCGGTCTCCGACATGACTAGTTTTAGCCATTAAAACTCCTAGTCATTGCAGGCTGGTAAATTAAAGATTTTTTTGGCATTGTTCGATTTCATCTATCAAAAATGCACACAAAAGACTTCTTATTTATGATGCGTCCTTGCCGAGAGCTAGTTGGTGTTGATTACCTATGCAAAATCATAATAGCTTCCTCTTGCATGCACTTGTCGTTTGTAGATGATTCACCATTCACGACAGGTCCACTAACTGCGAAGATGTATCTCATTTCAGACCATTCAGTGGTCACAATAGAGATGTAAGTCCAGTCTTGTATTTGGAGGTGAAAAAGTAATCTGCATGCTAACATTATTTGTTGAGGACAATTGTTCTACGCATTAGTTACGTGTAAGTGGAATTCGGATTCTTTAAATCACAATAGCCTAGCTTTATACATTCCTAAGGGAGGATATTGATTCTCCACGTTAATTTGGAGTTAATCCCCCCTTGAAAGGTAGGCGAAAGAAAACAGTTTAGATTCTTCACTAGTAAAACCGAGATTAGAACGCAGTTTTATTCTACCAATATTAAATTGTGTTACAGGTACGAGTTGGATAACATTTACTCGAGGAAGGAAAAGAGGAAATTTCGGTCTTAAACAGCGAAAATTTGTCTGTAGCTGGAGTTGCGAATGTTGTGTCTTTGAATCTCATCATTTTAAATATTTCAGAGCGTTCTGTTTGAATTGAGCATAGTTTTAAAGGTGTATGGGTTTTCAAGAGCGATTTGGATCCGTGTGCATTTCCACAATCCTGTTCTAATTCATGCGGTAGTTTGAGAAAGCGTTTTGGATCGAATTTTTAAGATTAGTTGTTGGCATCAATATCGTAGCTATAGTTATAGGTAAGAATGTATTAAACATGAGAATGCACTGACGGATCTATTGCCCGAAAATAAATTGAAGTGTCATCATAATTAATTAAACAACCGAAAAATGAGAAATGGGTATCGTGAGCGAGCATTTGCTCAGTAATTCAAATGACGAAACGAAATTTGAGTTATGGAACGTTAACTTTCCATTTGATTTTGTCCAACCCGATTCCAAAAATCAAACGAAGTAAGACTCTGATACTTTGATATTACGTTCAACACTTTTTTGATCCCTTTCCCTTCATCGTCCATTGGACTTGCTGTTGAGCGATTCCAACTACTTTCCCACAATGAGAAATCGGCGAATTTTTTTTGCTTTGGCGTGGGTTATAGTACTCAAAACATTAGATATCCGACCGTCAAGTAAACTCCCCTATCTGGTATTTGTTAAGAAGCATAAGAGGAATGGGAATGTACAGGTGTTGGGCTATGCAATTCCTCTGCCCACCGCCCCTATGTTCGAGATGATAAAATTGACACTGAAATTAGTGACGAAATTTCACAAATAAGACTAGTAATAAGGAAAGATGTAAAGTTCTCAATAATCATCAAATAACATCCAAAACTGAAGAATTTTCCGCTCTGAGGAGTTTAAGGAGTCATACTGGAGAAAGCAGAAGACCCTAAGAAACCTGGACTAAGATGGAGTTTGGATTTCGGTTAAAGTTTTACTACTTAGATCTTTTCCTAGAATTTAGCATTATCACCTTTTTTTGTTGAAAATTCATTTGCTCTTTACAATACTCAACTATCTTTCTTAGGATGGCCAGAAGAAAGGCGGTTCCAAAACCTTAATGTCAGAGGAACAGATCTTCAGAGAGACCTTCCAATGTCCCCCTCCCCCGGCAAATCTCTTGAACCTGGAAGGCCGATTCGTGGGTCGTGGTTGTGGTGAGGGAGTGCGCCCCTTCGACGGAATTATGCGTCGCTTCTTTGTGAAGACTGTGGGTCAGATAAATATCTGGCGCATTTCGGAGTATGTTGCGAAGCCTCTAGAAGTGGAACATTTTGGTCAATTCTCTCGGGGAGAGACCTATGTCATTAGATGGCCCTTTCGTGTCTATAACAGTGAGTTATGATGTTCTTCATTATTCTTAGTATATAAATTTTCATCGAAAATATGTGCAAATAAATAGAGTAAGAAGAGTGGTATGACTTTAAGGTTCGTTGGTATTTTCCTGTTTCCGTGATGATCATGGTTGACTTAAGAGATATGCATGCTGACTCGTGCCTCTGCGTGTCTCAATTGCAAAATGATTTTTTATTAATTACCTAATCTGAACAAAGTATGTGAAATCAGTCAATCCTGCCCGTCACACATTAATTTGCCTGTACTTCACTCCAATTCTCAATTGCTCTTCCTACTCCTTACTCTTTTCCACTCTCATTTCTCTACGTTTATCTAATACAGAGTATCCTAACTCAACTTTTTATCTTCCAATTTGGGACGGATTGATGTATCCTGTTAGCCATTAAGAAGACCATTAGTTCTGTAGGGGCTATCTAGTCTGACTTGGTCGGATTCTTAAAGTAGCTTCATTGACGGGATTAGTGTTGCTTTAATATACCAGTTCCATCTCGATACCGTCCCTACCAGCTTCATTAAAATAGCCTTTATTCAATTAACAGTAATACCTTCATCACAACATCACATTCGTGGAAATTGTAAAATGCAAAGTATTTAACTATAATAAATTTAAATAATACAGTTAACATCACAAATTTGCCATTTAGATGCTGAAAATTTTAGTTTTTTAATTAGTTAGCTGTTGGATTTTTTATGGATGCCTATAGATGCAGTCCCCTGAATAGAATTTATTTCTGCGGGGATCGTAGAAATCCTTGATAAGAAAATCATGCAGCGATTGGTGATTGAATTGTCACTTTCCTAAGTAAAATATACATCCTAGGTGCTGACAGCCTCAGCATTCATTCATTTCTTATTAGACGTTTTTTCGGAGGTGCATGTACTAGAATTGGAATAATATAAAGGTTAGTGTGACGCCAGCCAAGCTAGAAATCGATGCTCATTGGTACAAGTTCAACTGCAGTAATTAAACCTGGTCAATAGTAGGGGTTTTAGAATGTGAGCTGCTCCGGGAAAACTTACCTCTACCCAAGTCAACTGCTGTTAACACTTCTCTTAATAACCTTAGGACGTTTCAGAGAACCATCCATCTTCATATGAATGCATTTTAAAAAATTATTTCCTGTGCTAACTGTTAGCTAGTGGTTTTCAAATCGGAAAGAAATATAATTTTGGTCCCAGTGAGTTTAGTATTTAATATTAGTATGTTTTGTTATTGCAAAAGTGAATTTACATCATTGTTTAGCAGCTTTATGGGAGTCATAAATTACCTCTAGCCATTTTTTCTATTTAAACTAACTCATTTTCACTATTCGCAAGCTTCTCGCCCGAACTCCTACACAAATTTATAACGCTCAGTCATCTGTCAAATTTTTTGTAATGCTGAAGCTGTTTTTCTTGGGTTTTCATATGGAACGAAGAGATCCACGTAGTATGAAAATCCAAATATTGTCATAAATAAAAGTCTATGGAAATAACGGGGCGGTGGAGCCGAGATCCCATTGCCAAAGTTAGTGAGAGAAAATCGATGATCGATAGACGTGGTCATTAGCAGGGCAGTACACTGACTAACACCGGTGCACTGTCACAATGCAATTTTGTTCCCTAATAAAGTCTATTTTACAAGTTAATTGTAGTATATATACGCTGTCAAAATCAAGATATCTAACCCTTCTCCTCTTATAAAACAATAAATTTTTTACTCCTACAAAGATAAGTGCTGAATACGTTTGTACTGAATTATCTGAATCTCCTTTGTCTTTACTATAAGTCCTATTTTGAGCTTTTATATTGTAGAGTAAGATTTGACTTCCACAAGCTACTGAAGACTGTGGGCACCTCATTTAGCACTCAGGAATTATTCAACAACTAAATCAAGTTGTTTCTATTACATCTTTAAAGGTGGTCGACAGGAGGCAAGAGAAAATGAGATCCGGGTGAACGCTACAAGTATAAATCAGAACGCCACAGCAGATCAATGCGCCTATTTCTTCTGGCATGGATCCACCAGCAAAATCACTCAACAGGGCTCTGCGGCCCTCATGACTGTCGAAATGGACAAGGAACGTGGTCCACAGGTTAGTGCGATTTCTGCCTCAGTAAGTCAATTCATTTTTTTAAAGACAGCTAAAATACCGCTTCCTTACGAGGATGGCTGTTCTATCATCTCTTGCTACAGCGTCAAAGGGAGACTAAAGGGAATTTAATTCTCGGAGGCAAGCTGCAGCTCACCAAACTTAAACTTCCCTTGCAATTTTCACAACCCAACTATTATAAGTCCCTACCAGAGCTCATCAAAGGGAGGTATTAAACGTGGAAGAGTAATTGGAAGTGGGTGACTCATTGCTCCATTAGGTGAAAAAAGGAAGAACATTGACCCGCATTTGGGAGTGCAAATCGATAGTCTTGGCACGGTGGATGAAATCGGGATAGGTTAGAAGTACGAATTTTGTTAAGTGAAAGGGGAATTAATAAGAGTATTAAAATAAACAGTCCGCAACGATCATCAGGCTGTTGAATAATGTGATGTCTACCCTGCCATGCCCAAATCAAAGAAATATGAATAAATATTAAATACAAGGAATTAGTGAATCATGAATATAAATATATGATTTAAAAGCGTAAAAACAAATATATTTCCAAATATGACATTGCCGCAGAACATGACCAGTCATTGAGCAATACTTCTTGTAATATAGCAAGAATGGATCCATTAGCACTGGTTTAAGATTAAGATGACTCAATTAATATTACTAGTATTATATTTGAAAGTCTGTTTAAATACAAATTTAGTAAGTAATCTGGTTACTTAGCGGTCAACTCGAACGTTTTCCAGGCCGGAGTTCTTAAATGAAGTATCAGCCCATATCCAGTTAACGCCATAATTAAACGTAATGACTGAAATTGATCAATATATACTTATGAGAATGAGAGTTTTTATTAGGGAGACTTCATGATACAACTCTTTTGCATACTACTTCTACTACTCACTAACTGAGCATATGGCATGCTACTTTAGCTGTATTTCCGATGTGAAGCTTAACTGTCGGTCATCGTATTGTTGATGATGAATTAAATGTCTTTCCAGACGCATACCTCTTCCATAATTACAACGAGAATTGTACGTGTGAATGTTGATTGTCTCTTTCATTATTTGCTGGCTTACTTTCTTCGAGAACCAGCTAATTCTTGTAACACCATCCAAATCTGTTTCAGCTTCAGAAAGTTTTTCAAAAATGATACATACCTCTTACCATACATTTCATTATATGCAAGCATGTTTATTCTTTTTTGCTATATTAACTCAATTCAACTATTTTTAAATAAATGCGTTTCTTTTTCCTGTTTATTAGATTCGCGTAATTGAAGGAAAAGAACCTCCAGCCTTTTGCAGTTTATTTGATGGAAGAATGGGTATCTACGACAGTGAGTTTTTTGAGGTAAACTAAAAATGTTTTATTATTATTGCGCTATTATTCTTAAACCTAAGAACAGAACATTCTTTATCAGTAAAATATTTTTGCGATTATAATTAGAAAAGGTGGTGGAAAGTAAGGTTATATGTTTGTTATTGTGTTGATAGTCCCAGATAGAAAATTTCTAAAAAGTTTATTCACTATCTTTATTAACTTGTACTTCTCATCCATTACCGCTAACTCTATTGATCTATCCAAGTCTGAAAAACTGGGAAGATATTCAATGATTGATGACGATGGTGGTCGAATATGGGTCGTCTTACACCTCTTCTTTGTTTACGAAGATCGGTACACACTCGTAATGTAGAGTAACATTTGTCAAAAGTACAAATCGGAAAGCAAGATACATGACTTTCTGACATGACACTAAAAAAGTTATGTGGACATTATTCAAGAAATGAGTTATAATTTTGACATAGGTAGCACAGCACAAGGGTGGCCAAGAGGTTGTCCTGTCCTGTTACTCAATGTTAGGAAAAAATATATGAAACCCTGTAACTCGCGTCCAATTGGTAGTCCTTGCATAAATATTGGCTGTCTCTTGTTATATTTCGAAACTGTGATCTCTTAATGATTGACAACTGTGTTATTCGACATCCTTATGTCTATCTTTATAACATTTTCAAAAGAAGGTGAACATGTTAAAGCCACCCGATAGTTTTTTTTAATTTTTCGGGGATTCTTCCTAAATATGTTTTTTTTTCCTAGTTTTCGACTTAATTTAACTTCGAAAAGGAAATTGCACTGGATGCCGAGTTTACGAAGTGAAGGCTGAAAATAGGATGTTTTTTTAATCACTAACATCTTCAAATATTATAGATATTTTATTCAGAATTCCATAAAGTTACAAAGCGAATGGCAGAATCTACCTCTTCTTCGGCTAGTTCGTACAAAGTACCCATGATCAAAGTACGCTTATCATGGGTTTATTTCGTTACGCCTTTCCTTTGTAATCACGTTCACCCTACATTTCGAACGAAATGTCAGACCTAGGATTTTGTGTAATATTTGCCTTCGTTTCTGTATTGCTAACTTGAATCCTCTTTGGTTTTCCAGAGACCATCGGTTCGAATGTTCCTTGTTCGTGGAGAAAGGGGTGCTGAATCTCACCTCTGGCAAATTCCCGCCAAACTAAATTCCCTGCGCTCCTATGGAATCTTCCTCGTTGTGCAAAATGGCAAGGCGGAAAGTGATGATAGGTGTTGGTTGTGGATAGGATCTAAGGCTCCGTTGATTAATGTCAAAGCAGCAAAACATCTCATCGGAGAGTTCGAAAAAGAGTGAGTATAAAAGTGACTGCTTCTTCCTTGAAACATTTGACTATATCCCAGACATAATTGTGCAACTTAATAAGTTCATAAATGGAGATGACGAATTCTTGTATGTAATTATTACTAACTCTCCGATAATTTAGTTTCTATCTCTCCAAACCACTGTGCGAATAATTAGATCGACTTCTTTTTTTTGTGACTATTAAAGCATATGATTCTATGACCTGTGCGTACAGCTCAGTTAGAAAAAACCTTTCAACCCAAATGTACCTTGATCGAAATCGGAGACAGATGCAGGAAGTGTTTTTTTTTCTATTTAAAATATGAATATAATGATGCAACAAGTTGGAGTTATATCATGTATCTTGGGTCAAGTTGTAGATGTGCTATAACCTCCCATTCTTCTAATTCCCAGTCTCGTTTGTCGTAGATTTGCCGCCCCAACTAGTGTCTTGTATGCTTCGTTAAATAACCAGATTAATGTTCGTAGTCAATTGAATTTCAGTTTAAGTATAAGTGGATATGCGATACGATGGTTACATGATGAAATCACGCGTCATGTGATTAATCGTGAATCATTAATCGATATGATTTCATCCCCTTTTCCGCCGTACTTATTCGTACTCTACTTGTGTCCTCATAAATATACTGACTAAATGCACTGTATGTAGGCGGGCATGAATACACGCTTCACTTGAAATAATTCTTCAACTATCATTTAATCACTTAAACAAATAAAAACTGAAATTATTTCCAAAATACGAGTTGAATATCAATGTACTTGAAGTCTTTATTCCGTGGCTGTTGGATGGGTAATGTTAAAAGCCTAGTTTCCATTGCTACGATCTAGGCTTCCACCAGATATTGCTGGCATGAGTCAAACCAAGAGAAATAATACAATAGTGTAGTCACTCCAAGACGCATTATTAATTCTTCAAAGACTATCCATTAGGGTAGAGGTTTATTCATATATATGATAATTGAAGGTCAAATGCTGCAGGACCGATGGCAGTTTTATCCCTACTAATTTTCAAGTGTTAGGAGCTGTGGCATATTGATAAGACCATCGGGATGTGAACGTCTCATTCCAAGACCAAATGTGTACTCTACTACCTTAAGTTGATATTATTTCACCTTCCTATTATTGGAATATTGGTTAGCGCTTATTTTTTCGTAATTACACATTTCACAAACAAGTCTTAGACCTTTGAAAACACGTAGTGTACTCTCAGTGCAACAGAACGGTTAGCTAAGGATTCATCAACCATTTCAAATTCCTGTGGTTTTATATATTAATACAGAAACGCGTTGGAATAGAATTTATTGTGCATCCTCTGTTCTTAAGTACTATATAAAGGGATAGCATAAACGTAAGAGACTTCTTTTATAATATTTTAATGCGTAAATTAACCTAAATTCCAGTGAACTTTTTAATTTCACAAGCGCAAGATAATGTGAAGGTATATTCTTTGTATAGTGTAGGGTAATGCGAAGCTAGCATAAGTTCTCAGTGTTGAATATTCGAGAAAAAAGAATGATATCTCTTATTTGCATAAGATACTTTTAGGAAGTCGATCAGTTATCTAATCACCATTAGCTATGGTTCAATTCATTAGTAATTAGTTTCATGTTTCGTCAAAATATTGGGGGATCACACTATTAGCACTAAGGGGTTTTACGGACTGTATTGTTATCGCTTTTATTTGACTATTAATTATTATTAATATTTGTGCTTTAACAATACAGAAATATTTTAAGTAGACTCAAACTGAAGCATCAAAAACTGCATATATAGGGCCAATTACAGATCCAAAATATATCAGACGTCTCATTATTTCAGAGAAATAGGGCTATCATATTATCTATGTTTATTAATTCCTTTTGTAGATTTCCTCCAGAACTCGGATTTAAAAATATGCACGTTACAGAGTTGAAAGGTTCCGATAAAATGAACCCTCAGACGGCTGAATTCTTATCTGTTCTCAATGATGGTGAATTTCCAGACCAACAAATTCTACCCACTTTACGGCAAGGTAAATTCTGGAATGACCGAGATTATTTTTGTTTTTTATATTGTATTCATCTTAATTGTTCCTTCTCGTAGATATCCAGCGTCTTAATGTGTGGCAGTTGATCTACACCCTAGGTCAACAATTGACCCCGCATCGATTGCCCTATTCTCTTGAACCCGATATCACAACCTCCATTGATTTCGGACTTCAGGTAAACACTTATGTTGAAAGTGAGTGCCTCTACTCTCCAAATCTTCCAACGCCGCCTTTTCCCGCTCTCCTAGATGATCTCTACGCCGCTGAACAACCAGGTACGTACATGCTACTTATTTAATTTAAGCGACTTTTTCATCTAATAAACACCTGAATATTCCCTTCTTGCAGCCCTGTTTGTGGTTCTACATGGAAAGGAGACTGTCTATTTATGGCACGGCTGGTTGCCTGAGACGGTAGCAAAAGGGGGCTCTCAACCCCCCTCTCCGAAATCTTCAATTTCTTCCAAAAATGTGGTTACTGAAATGAGTTCAGTAGTAATGCGTCATGGGAGACTGGCTGATGTACCTGTCCGGCCAACAAGTCTTCCAGTTGAGTCGATTCTTCACTCACCGTCATATATGTCGGGGGATGCTGTCAGCACCAATGCTGTATCACCCTCATCGCCTCTCGTGGGGTCAAAGAGTCTAAATCACCGCTTTGTCATCGCCCGACTGGCTGCCCTGAGATGTGTGCTGAGCTTGGTCCAAAGAAGTAAGCTATAGTGACTGTTTATCGCCGTATTGGGAAAATTCTAGCTCATCAATTCCGACGGAAATTGCGTGATTGTATAAAATGTTCCTGTTGAAAATAATATGTTATGCACATTTTGAATCAGACTTTCGTCATCTTGAATTTCTTGTTAGCATGGATTTCTGACTTTCGTATCTATATATGTTTTGTAGTGATATTAGAGTCTGCTTATCGGCGCACCATTTCTCTTTAAAAATGGTGGTATCCGGTGTCTATGCAAAAAAAATTTCTTTTTGATGCTAACCTTCTAAGTAGAATTTATATTCAAAGGCTTTGGGGATCAAAACTGCCTTAATCTAATGGTGTTTTCTCCACAGAAGAAAGTTAACCATATATTTATATGTTTCATTTTGGTTTTGTCAGAGTTCGTATCAAAATAACATTAAGCTTCACTAACAGTACTCGTTCTTTATGTCTGGCTTTGCAGAAGCGTACTTTAAGATAACTCGTATCATGGCTTTAAGTTAAATTATCAGCAGTTTTGATAAATATCTGTACTTTATGCCATAATGATAATAAAGGGTATATTTTTTGTAAACCATCATGCACGTTGCTACTTGGAATTTGAGAGTAGGCCAACCTAACGGCCAATAGAGAAGCACCCGTCAGTTCGCAGACCAACCAGGACAACAAGGGCGTACAGGAACCAACGTGAAGTTAGTACCCAAGATATGGTCAATTACAATACCATGCCGCTTGATGCGAAGTAGCCATCGTAGCCAGGGGGTTTCTTCCTCTCATCTTTGTACTCTTTAATGCTTTTTGTTCATACTCCTGTAAATTTCTATGCTCTTTCATGTTATCTTGTCTTGACAAATACCTATTCAGATCATCCTTTCTACAATACGAGCACGCTCTTCTCCTTGGATCTTAGCAGTTAGGCAAGACAAAAATACTATCGGATTGATTTTTCATAAAAATTGTCTTTTTTTAATTTATAATATGTAGAATAACTTCACTTCTGTCTTCACCCTCTTTCTCCGAGTCTGAGTCAATTGTAGCCTAGAGCTATCTAATGGGTATCTGGATAATAGTAGCAGAAATTTTATGTCACAGCAGTTAGATACCATCAGTAATGTTAATGAATGTTCTTCCGAAATGTTGTAATGGCTTAGCTTAATTTTAACTAATCTAATCTTTATGATAGGCAATACTTGTAGAGAGCTTTGAAAATACAATCGACGCTTTTAGATAAATGCATTTGTTACCGCAACTGTATTAGAATTTTGTTCCTTTTAGTTGGTGCCACGACCCGTGCAGTCGCCGTATATGCCGGAATCGAGCCGGCGGAATTCTTGCATTTGTTCCCACCTGTACTGTGTTCAACTGAAGCAGCTGCTTCATATCACTTAACCGTGAGTTCTTCTACAACTTCAAGTCAACATCAGTTGAGTTTATAGAGATTCGTTTATCATTTTAGAATGGCAAATCACCTGATCAGGAAGATGGTGTGGAAGA
This sequence comes from Hymenolepis diminuta, assembly GCA_900708905.1. Taxonomy (NCBI): domain Eukaryota; kingdom Metazoa; phylum Platyhelminthes; class Cestoda; order Cyclophyllidea; family Hymenolepididae; genus Hymenolepis; species Hymenolepis diminuta. The sequence continues at coordinate 6,095 of CAADRB010000042.1, read as the reverse complement.
CGTTCTTAATCAACTGGAGAAAATGAAGTTCAGTCTTCAAGAACTCCAAAAGAATCCCAAGCCACCAGATTTGGACATTACTCGACTAGAGATATATCTAACCAATGAAGAATTTGAGGTGAGGCTTTTTTTCACTTCTATGACAATTTAGAGGTTAGAAACACGCTTCTACTTAAAAATTAAAACTTATTTGCTGATAGATTCCACATTTACACTCAAGTTAAAAGTAGCTAGCGCTGGAGCGAAACCTGGCTAACCTTCTAATATTCTTAAGTTTATTAAGATATTCGTTATGTAAAAAAGTATCTACGTGTATAGCTGCATTATTATTATTACTTATCATTTATCATTGGACAGCATCTGGAAATAGCAAAATAGTCCATTAAGGCGTTTAAAATAATTTAGAGCTTACTAATATTCACTCGGTACTAACTGAAAAGCCCACTTAACTGTTAATTCCAAGAGGACCTACGTCAGAAGTCGGAAGAATGGCTAAATATGTCTGTTTGGGGTGTGAAATAGTGAATCTTTGCCCAGGTAGTTCATTAACCACAGAACATTAACGGAAACATGACCCAAAGCTGAGATCGGCAAAGAAAAATTTCAAAACTGATAGAGAAGGTTGAATGCCGTTAACTTAATGGTGGATATCCACATTTTTAATTCCCAAACCCATTTTGGGAAATCCTTTCCAACACTCATCTGGGGTAGAGGGTTAACATCATTTTAAACCCTCCTGATGAGAAACTTGAATTCTATCACCTAGTTTTTGACCAGATTTAACCATTATGGGTAGCCATTCCACTCATTGGGTGTGCACTTACTTACGAACACTTTACTCTGCGTCTATGACACATACATCAATCCATTGTGCAACAGTGAAGTTTATATCTGCTCTTTCGTGAATTTGAAAATCATTTGTGTGTATCCTCTATTGTTAATACTGGTCAATAGTAGAGTAGTTGTTTGTCTTTATACAACAGTAAGCCACTGGGTAAGGTCGTAACCGTTGCTGACAGTTACTAAAATTATGTTAATCCATATGTGTGTATTTTCATTATAGAAAGTGTTTCACATGTCTCGAGAAGCCTTTGCGGAATTGCCAGAGTGGAAGAAACTAAATCTGAAGAGAAATTTGAACTTATTCTGAAGCTTTACTCATACCTCTTTCTTCTATTTACTTACCCCATCATGTGATATCTATCCCTCTTCCTTACCCTCCAGAATTTTACCGAATTTGATCTTTCCCCCTTCCTGTACTTTGGTGTTGTGTGCCTTGATAAGAAGAAATGAAAATTCTTTATTTTGTATTGTATGACAAATGTCATAATTCAATATCAGTGTGTGTCTTGATTTGCGTCTTTTGTTCCAATGAATTTGTTGGGGGAAGGAGTTTATTTTCGTTTATTATATTATCTGGATGGTTTTTATTCTATGCCACATTAGTTTTCAAATACAACATATGGAACTATTACACAAAACTTATCAAGTGCTAATTGAATCGGGTACAGTACCATCTATTTGAATGGGAACACTGAAATGTTGAATGGATCACAAGTGCATAGAATAATGCAATGTATCACAGTGTAAGTGGCCTGAGCGGGGTATGAGTAAAAGAAAGAAAAGAGACACATTTTAATGCAATACAATTGTCTGAACGTAAATGGCGGAGGGAGAAGGGAGCACGAGTAAACGAGAAGTCCCATACAGCTCGTGTATCCTTGGGTGTTCATTTAGGACTCACAAAATTATCCGCAGATCCTCAGACACTGGTTGACTCTTCTTCCGGGTAGAGAATATGATTGGATGGTTAACACTACAACCATTCTGATTGACCGGCGAATTAATAAGTATACACCACCTTGGTTCATCATAGCGGCCTCTATACATCCCATTATGACATGATTAAAATATTGGTATTGTCCGATTTTATCAGGGGAATGAAGTAGAACAGTTGTGTGACAAATGAATGACAACCCATATAAATGTGATGTCCGGATGAAAGAGAATGAGACGAGAGTAGATAGTGGAGCATGAAGAGCCAAGAAAATCATATGGTGAGAGGTGCATGATCGAATACAATGAAAAGAACCAGAAATAGGTCAGGGCATGTAATTAAGTCACCGCTTTATTTTTGGCGACCCATTCAGACCATATAGTTTCAAGAAGGAAGGCGAGATTGAAGATTAGTAACAAAGATGACTAAAATGAGGAATCTGGTCATATTGCTGTTTATTTCTAATGGATAAATTTTTAAAGATAAGCTGAGAATGTCAAAAAATTACCGGGACACATAGCACATTTGCAACAATACTGTCGCAACACAAGGTTTGAGCTTTATACTGTCTCTTGGATATCCCAAGTATTAAGTTAAAAAGCACGAAATCTTGTCAGAAGAAATAATTAATTCTCCTCTTTCTCGATATTTCTTTTATAAACAAAAATGTAATTTCCTTCCTTATTTCCCCACTGAAAAAAGGCATTTGGTAATTATGCCCTTTTTTAAGTCGATATCGATTGAGAGTGAGTTTCGTTAATACACGCGTGTTGACAATAACGTGTCTTGTGATCTGCCGTGGGTTATTAGGTTCTGTGTTGCTGTAATTTCAGTTGCTATATTACCGAGTATTCTAGATTGTTGGCTCTGCGAGATTACTACGAGACTTCTAGTTGGTTACGTTATAACAAAGTGGCGACACAGTGATAGACTCAATCGAAACTGCCAAAATTGCGGCCATTGTTTGATGCATCATGGAACAAATGAATTTATCAAAACCTGATAGGAACCCTGAAGACTGCATTAAGAATGTTGGTGAGTTCCATGATGAACCCTCTGTAGGTGAAATATTTACGACGTGGTATGCTCGCAATCGAGACGTTTACGAAAATCGAATGGCAGGGTTACCGAACGAAACGAGAATCAACATGCTGCTGCGGAAGTTCAGCAGGAGTGACCACGATCTCTATCTGGTCTATCCTCTGCCACTTTCGCCGAAGGACTTGACATTTGAGGAGACGATCGAAAAGCGCGAGAAGGTGTTTGACGACAATAGGCATTTTATATGCCTAAATTTGGCCATACACGAGGGTAAAGATATTCACAAGTATGAAATCGTTGTGAATCGAGTGTGCAATGCATTCTCGTAGGGGTCGCTAAAAGAGGATTGATTTGGGTGCCTTGTATTCATTCAGGGTCTTCGTTCGCCGTGTTATGCGGGAATTAGTTTGAAATTGTCTCTTCTAGATAAGAACCCAGATATTAAGTTACATCATCTGCTGGATGCATACAACAACTTTCGGAGCCTCATTACCGACTCGAATATGATTGAAAGCAATGAAACTCGAGCACGTCAAATCAAGAAACGCGAAACCGATCGATCGACTGAAAATAAGCCGTCGTCTTAGACACAGCAGACGTATTCCAATAACCCTAGTAATAAACCGAGGTGCCGATTTTTTGGGGATTTCCACTTCTATAATGATTTTCCTTTCTTTAAACATCAGCACCAGGGCTGTAATTAATGGGATATTTCTTGAGTTGCAGGTTGACACTGGATCGGACATCATAGTATCAAATGAAGCTAGGAAATCTTGATGTTCCCAAGGCAGATGCTATTCTTTTTAAAGTAACTAGTGCCTCAGGTGATGCAGTGTAACTGTCGGGAGCGATGAATTGTGAAGCAACCTCCAAAGGAGAAACCGCCACCACTGTATGTTATGTAGCTGATCGCGATATCAACCTCCTCAGGTTGGACTGGATTGACATGTTCAACATCCTCGAGCCGAAAGTACAAAGCGTAACCTGCCTACAAGTGCGAATAAAAGAGATGATGAAGCAATTCGGAACAGTGTTTGAGGACACCTTGGGAAAGTGCATACAAACTACCGCCAGATTATTTGTAAAACAGCGGCAGATGGAATGTTCCGTCTCAAAAGACCAGTACCCCTTGTAGTTATGACAATGGTCGAGGACGAATTGGCACGTTTAGAACAGATGGGCGTATCACAACCGGTTACCTATTCGAAATGGGCTGCCCCATTGTAGTGATTCGAAAGGCGAATGGATCGACACGCATCTGTGCAGATTGTTCTACGGGACTTAACTCATCGTTGGAGGATAATCACCATCCACTGTCAATAACAAACGCACTTTTCACGATCCTGAATGGTGGAAAGTTCTTCGCGAAAATGGACCTTTCGGATGCCTACCTTCAAATCGAAGTGCAACCACAGAGCCGTGAGCTTCTAACGATCAACATTCATAGGGGACTTTTCCAGTATACAAGGCTGCTTTTCGGAATCAAGGCAGCCCCAGCGATTTTTCAGCACATTATTGGGGTTAGTGGGTACCACAGGTTACTTGGCCGACATTACTCTAGTTGGAGAATCAGAGGAGGAACTTCAAGGCAGCGTCGAAAAATATGGTTTTCACCTTCTAGCAGATAAATGTCAGTTCTTCCTAACCTCTTTTAAATTTCTTGGTTCCACTTTTGATTCAACTGACCGTCGTCTCAATCCCGATGAAACTCGTGCTATTGTCCAGATGCCCGCTCCAAAAAATCTGGGTTTGCTTTGTTCTTTTCTTGGTTTAGTATATTATTATAATTCTTACCTGCCATACACAAACTAACTAACTCCCACACAAGAATACGCCATGAGAATGGTCACCTACATGCAAAGAAGCTTTCAAGAAGCTAAAGTCGATGCTGAATTCGGAGCTGCTATTAATTTAGTCAGATCCAAGTCTGCTTATACTCCTCGCAGCTGACGCGTCCGGTTATGGAATCGGGGCAGTCATCTCTCACATTTTCCCAGATGGCTCTGAAAAAGCGATCGTCCATATATCGCGTACTCTCACATCGGCAGAGAAAAGGAGGCACTAACCACTACATATGCAGTAAAAAATTCCATAAGTATGTATGTGGAAGGCAATTTACACCCCTAATGGACCGCAAGCCGTTGTTGTCCATATTTGGCTCGAAAAAAGGAGTTCCAGTGCACTCTGCAAATCGTCTTTAACGGTGGGCACTCATGTTAATGTGTTATGATTACGAAATCAAGTATCAGAAAACGGAGGATTTCGGACAAGCCGATGGACTGTCTCGCCTCGTCGAAAATCAGCGTGTGAAAAATGAAGGAACAGTGGTTGCATTTGTGTTGGTTGAAAGAGAGGTGTAGCACATGGTGGTGGAGCTGATTCGGAACACTCCGGTATCGGTAGAGGACATCCGTAAGGAAGCAGAGAAAGATGCGCTCCTACAGCAAGCGTTAAAGTTTTTCAAACCTAAATGGCTTTCATTTCCACCCAAAGGCGATCTCCTTGAACTTTACTGTCGGCGAGATTCAATTATGGTACAACGATTGGAGCACTGGATCGAATCTTCTCGACGCACGGATTGCCAAGGACACAATTTACGCCAGTCGATTTTAAGGAGTTCTGTGGGCAACGATCGATCGAACACATCAGAAACCCTCCGTACCACCTCCAATCGAATGGACAGGCAGAGAGATTCCTCGGTACGCTAAAGAGAGACTTATAAAAAGCGAATGGAGAGGGAACTATGAAAGAGGTACTGCAGAACTTCCTGCTAGGATACAGATCAACCCCGCATCTTGCGTTAGGAGAGAAATTCTCGGCCGAGGTGTTAATGGGTTGAAAGTTGAGAACGGCACACGAAGCGATGCTGTCGAAGAAAACCCAGCCAGACAGGAAGAGGGAGAACAAAAAGAGTGGGTTTGCTGTTAACATTTCAGTTTATGCTCGTGATTATCGACTGGGCCGCCAGTGGACAGCTGTGACTATCACAAAAAGGCATGGGGGCATGATTTATGACGTTGAGGTTGGTAAGGACACGTGGGTCCGTCACCATAATCAACTCTGACGAAGACCCACTTCTTATAAGCGTTATCTTTCTTTATATCCATTACTTGATACGTTTAATCTTACTTATGTTCTTCAACCTAGATCTCAGGTTATGGATCCGTCGCGTACAGGTCGAACAAGAATGAAACCTTCTTGTCTCTAGGTCGATCCGCCCTCGAAGACTTATGGGTGACTTGTCTACGAAGGGAGATACTAGAAGAAATGATAATTA
>CAADRB010000041.1:1316591-1353144 GCA_900708905.1 Hymenolepis diminuta | reverse complement strand
GAAGGGATGGATTACTCGAACAACTTTGTGTGTTTATTTTTGTGCCGACAGGTCTTATTTTTTACATTTAAGGATAAAACTGTATTGCAGCAAAAGTATTGCTATGGCTACAAGCCATCTCTACCGCTTGAATGCCCTGATAGAACAATTGAGCAATCTGATTCGTCGTCTGAGCGAAGCCAACATTGATCTCTGCGTCTTTTGCCAAAACACCAATGAAACCTTTGAGACGTACACCGACCATTAAATGAGTATTTACTATGGTTAAATTAGTCTACATATTCTGATGGCCAGACATAGTTAGTCAGCTTTCAGCGAATGTTCGCAGCATTATATTTTACTTCCATTGCCCGAATTTCCTTATGGCGTTTTTTACACTTTGGGAAGTTATTGAATGTTTCAGCCGCGACTGACCGGCCACCCATGGACCTTCTTTACGTTTTCATTGGTTTGTTTGTCATGACTTCCTATGTGTCTTCTTTCTAATTATCCTTGGAAGTTGGTGACTTAAAGGAAGTTTCAAAGTAAGCCAATTGGAGAAATTCTATTCCGGTTAAGAAGTGAGAGCTTCTTTGTTGAAGCACGGTCTCTTAGCAAGCTCTTTATACGCCATTACTCTGCAAAAGAATAGCCTTCTTGTAATCCTTGGGAGTCCCTTAGGTCTTAAATTATCAGACACCTTTTTCATTATGTGGGAATTTCGTTTTCGAGACCTGGATTTACAAAATCTCGATTGGCATTGCTTTTGCTTTGTGTAATTATTTTAATTTACATGTGAAGGCGCTTTCATATTCAGGCCTATTTTTTCAATTCTAATGGCCTATCCATTTTAGGTCAATGACAGTTCAGGACGAGTAGTATGTCCAATTTTGCGCCGCTTTTTTTATCCATTGTGTTCAGCTACTGACGACTACTCATACAACTCGCCATTGCCCTTACTTCTACCTTAGCAGTACAGATATATCGTTCAATTTAAGTTCGTCACACACGACCAGTCTGCATAACAGTTCTGGGTCAACCATCCAACGATACGTTAACTCAAGTAAAACTGATGTTGGTGTAGAGACAAATAGATTATTGGATCAGTTATGGAAGAGCAAATGCCAAATCGTATAATCATTTGCGTTACTATAATTCACTTGTTGAATTATAGTAACAAGTTAAATTCACTCTCACCATCTCACTATATCTCATTCCTTTTTGCTGCTTTTGTGTTAATATCCAACTTCAACTTCAATAGGGGAAATTTACTCATAATAGATCGATCACACAGTCTCATCTAATCCACGGTTTATATTGATAGCTCGAAAGAAGTTGAGACGTAAGGTAACAAGACGTATATTATGGCAACCCGAAGCGTTCATCTTTGTTACAGCTGAGTCACCGGATTCGCCGGAGGAATCCACCAACCAAGCTCTTTTCAAGGTATGACTCTGCGATAGCATATATTGGTCCTTTCATAGTATTCTAAAAAGTTTTAAGTCTGCAGTTATCGGTCACATCTTAGCATTAACTGTCAAAAGACTTATTATGCTCAATTGGTTTGACAAGGATTTTAGTTAACCGTATTCTTACTTTGAGTGCAAATTCCGAACTCCTTAAAATGGATTGTAGCCTCATTAGCCAAACCTTTTTCTAAAAGATATCTGTTTGAAATCATAATTTGCAGACCAAGTAGTCCAAGATAAATAAGGAAAGTGTTTATAGTAAATGGGTAGAGTAGAGATATTCTGAAACTGCTCCGTTGACTGGAATTAATTAGTACATTTAGCCATCTATCATAAACCACCTTACTCCACTAGCTCAATTTTCCAGTTTGGTGAAGCGAATTTAAAGCGAATTGATGATTAACCGTTTTCAGACGTATAGAGCAAGTGCAGATGCCAAAAAATATATCATTGTTGTGATTTGGAGGTGGGGGTGAGGTGTATAGACATAAAGTTGATACCCAGGCGGTGACAACTTTGACTCGCCAATTTGACAAGATCTAGATGGTTAATACGTCTGCTCAAAGACGCGTCTTCAATGGTCAATCATAAGTGAATAATTATGGTCAAAGAAAAAGGTGGTAGAATATGAGTTACCCAAAATAACAGCCTCAAAATTCTTCCGTCTTGCAAGCTAAGTGTTGTTAACACTTCCCATAATGAATTTGGAAAATGAGTTCGCTTGTAGAACATATGCTTCCATATAATTAACTTAATTTACATTTCACTTGCATCACTTAATTTAAGTACAGTTGCCTGGGTAACAACTTTTAACTATCTCATTTAAATTCAGATAAAAGCAAACAGTCTGGTTGAATGTGCCATCACTGATAATAGTACCAGTCCGTTTGTTTTTAAAAAAGACACAGTTTCAGATATCTTAATTTTCGAAGGAGACTAGGGATTAATGGCCTATGGATTTTCTTCCTTATTTGGCTACTACTCTTTTATTGAGGAATATGTGTTAATATCTTATGCTACTTTTGGATATTTGAATCAAGTACATTCGCTTACAACCTTTAATATGGAATATGACTCTCTTAAAATGTCATAACTGGATAGATGTCAACAATTTTCTTTAAAGGTGATATGGAAATGAACCGATTTGAAATGATTAAAAAACAATAGGGGAGAGAAATTCCCAAATTTCTCTTCCCTCCAACTTCGAATGTAAAACAATAAGTTATACACCTTCTTGTGCTCTAAATACAAGCTTTATAACTGAAAGGATAATTGTAATTAATTCGAAATGTTAAGGGGTTGACTGAATTTCGAAAAAAGTGGGTTTTCAAAATCTTCACGGATCACATTATCAGAATCAAGCTTTAATACATCTTCGACTAACCATAGAGAAAAATAACGCAAGTTTAGCACAAATTAATCTGAGAATATCGAAATAGTCTGGAGACCATCTCAATTCATTATAAAAAGATGTAAACAATTATCTTAACTAGAACTGTTACTGTTTTAAATAAATAGCAATGATTATACAGGCTCAGTTGTGAAGGATTGATCAAAGGCCATATGGCTTATCATAAATGAAATCAACTATCAATAAGCTCTGAGTGCACGAAAAGAACTCATTTATCATTTCTATATGAGCGGATAATATCGGCTCTGTTTGCGAGTCATTACTTTGGAAAAAAACTATCACAGAGCGAAATTTCTAGCCATGAAAGCTTCTGAATCTAAAAACCTACAAATACTCTCCGAGCCCAGTATGGAAAGTGTTCACAACACTGGAATTGGGTAGAGAGGTATTCCTGAGCCCCACTTAAGGGGAGATTGCACTCTACCACTCCTTTTATTGGCCAAGATTAACCAAGAGTGTTTGGCCATCCACGTCACGAAGGGTGTACCATTGACCATTGACCGTGGCTTCCGACTTGTCAGACATACACGTTAATCACTGCGTCATCGAAACATGCAAATCCACCTCTAAGTGATCAGATGGTCTTGAATTTCCCACTCCCTGCCTCCTTCTCTATCAGAAAATGAAAGACAAGTTATCACGGATAGAATTCGAGATCATAATGGCATTTACTGCTTTGTTAATGTGAAACTAGTGAATAAGAACCTACCTTACTACCCTAAGATAAATATTCTTGCAAAACAAATCATACTGGTTACAGCTTCTCAGAAATATCATAAGACCAAGAGTTGTCACTATAATAGACACAAATAGCACGAATGAAATGGAGCAAGGGCGAGAGAAAGCAGGAGATAAAACATTTACAAAGATACACGGGATTGAGTGAATATAATGCAAAAGCGGGTGTCAGCCAATGGGCTGGTAAGAGCTTTCAACTCGATCATGTTAGTAGTTCCCAGACTCATGGGAAAAAGCGCTTTCCAGAAGCCATCTCAGGGAGTCTCATGGAGACACCTAGTAGGAATCTCAAAGTCTACCCTTCCCTTGCTATTAGGCAAACTTGGCCATAGCACCGAACGCGTGACCTCGCAGATAAGCCACATTAAAACAGTTTTAAAAGCCAAAAATACTCATGTAATAGACATAAAGGGAAAGAGAAGCAAACTAATTGATCATACTTACAAATGAACAGTAGAGATTACTATAGAGGAATCTATGCTAGATATCCTAATAGAATGCAAAAGCTATGTTCATGCATTAGAGAGTCTTAACATATCGAATTCAAATTAATGCAAACAAACTGTTTACTTAAATTGAACTAAACACTTGGATGACTAAGCGACCAGTCAATAATAATTCCAGTAGAAATCAGAAACAGCAATTAACTCAACCACTTACATCGTATTGCTCACAAGCCAAACTCTTTAAATTACTTTGTCATCGTATAAAGACTAGAAATGTCTATTTCCACAAGAGAAGAGCCTACTCATCCCGAAACCGCTCATATTTAATAGGCACAGTCCGATGTCAGTGTCTTATTATCAAACAGACTTTGAGATTTTGACAGTTACAATTTTCCCCCAGATATAAAACGATCTGCTTGTGAGCGTAAATACACGATCCCAGGCCAAAAAATGACCCAATTGACTTATGAATTTAACATAATAAAACACCTTGGGCAGGAATACACTTCAAAACTTTGAGACAAGAAATAATGCTATCAAATTCAAAATCATTAACGACATATTCAATAAAATTCATGCAATAGTAAGCCTAAAATAGCAAACAACTAAATGCTCTCATTAATTATTTTAAAGAGTGATTTCAAAACTCAAAAAAGCCTATATTGTTATCGGTTGAGTAAGAATTAACTGCGTCCACTTATTAATAAAAATATATTAAACAATGGGCATTTGTCCAAAAAGCATTTATTGTAACAGCATCTTAGAACTTAGAAAAGCCTTTTTTCGATTTATAACCGCTAGCCTTCGACACCTTGATGACGTTGTAGGAAACAGTCTTGCTGAGTGGTCGACATTCGCCGCAAGTGACGATGTCACCAACTTGCACATCACGGAAGCAGGGAGACAAATGAACTGACATGTTCTTATGTCGCTTTTCGAAACGCTTATACTTTCTGACATACTTCATATAATCACGACGAATAACAATGGTGCGGTTCATCTTCATTTTACGAACGACGCCAGTGAGGATACGGCCACGAATGGTAACATCACTTGTGAAAGGACATTTCTTATCAATATAGGTACCAAAGATGGCTTCATTGGGTGTTTTGTATCCCAAACCAATCGACTTGTAGTAGCGAGCTCCCTTCTTGCCAAGGAATTTTTGCTTTTGGTAAGCTCTCTCAACCTAAACGAAATAAAAGATTACAGTAAATAAGAATAAGATTTACTTGTTCAGCCATTGTAAAGTACAAGCGTTCACGCCAAACCAGAGAAATGCGCTAAAGTGAATGGCCCGCTTAAACAATTATTAGTTTTCAAAAACTAAAAATAAAATTTATATCTGCTTTCAGCATAATTAAGAACTTACTTTGAAAAACGCTTTTCATTAGATTAATTTATATATTTCTATCTTTCTTTAATTTTAATAAATTCAATTTTACCGTCTGCATTAGCATTACTGTTTGTAATATCACAAAATATTCAGCTTCAATTTACAGAAATTTTAATTACAAAAACAATGACTTTATTATTTTCCCATTTTCTTACTAAATTGTGTATACTACGATTTTGATATATAAAATTATGAATTTTACGTATTGGTTATTTTTTACGCCTTATTTGAATAAAATAGAAATATATGCCCAATGATTTATGGGCATTATAATTAATACCTTTTAATTTCATGCAATTTGCACTATACCTGAGTGTTATCAATGTCAAATGCAATACACCCACGTTTGACTTATTTAATGAATTATATTTCGTTTTCTTTGAATACGAAGAAATATAATTGTCACAGTAAATTTGTACTGATTATTTGTTCAGTTTCAGTTAGATTGATTTTCATATTCTCAGGGTTTCCTGGATTTCCGTGGGAACTGCTTTTGTTTTTAGGGTTTAGGTATTCTTCAGATACGTTGGAACATTTATCATTAAGGAATGCTCTGTTAAATTAAGTATAGGATTTTTTATTTTGTGTCTGACTTCATGTGAGATAAATTCATCTCTGTTGTAACTTGCAATGTTATAATGCCCACTTATTTTCATTTTCTTAATTTACATTTTCTTCCAGTTCTATTTAATGATTGGAGTGGGTGGCGTTGCATTACAATCAAATTCATGTACAAATGGAGTACAAGTGGAAAAGGATACCTACTATTACTATTTGGATGTATTTAGATTTTTGAGCATTTCCGTTATTTGTTAAAACAGCTTTATTACTATTACTGACAAAATATACCCTGTTCCTGGTTGTTGGTGGTTCATGGAAAAGAAATTTTCTTTTATTGAAGGTAAATTAATAAGCAGATATGCATAGTTCCTATGACAAGTGGCAGGACTTGTTTGAAGGGTAATAATGATAATAATGATAAATGGGCGGAAACGGTGGAAGGTAAAAGGGAATTTGATCGTATGCTCACCCACTAATAAGAAATTTGCCTGCATTTCCAGCTTCAACCTCGAGCTCCACCGTTCATCGCGCGATTAACCTCGAAATATTTTTAATTAAGTTCAAAAATAGTCAATTTAGTTTACATAGTATAAGTGCTTTTTTGGCTAAACTCAACATGGACGCGTGCACGTCATTGGAATTTGTCAATTTGTAATTTGGACAGTAAAGTTTATTCATTAACAATCGCTACATTGATCTCACGTAATCGAGTTCGAAAATATAAATGTGATTATCTACGTTGCTAGCTCTTAAAACATAATCAGTGTTATATGTTACCAGTATGATCTGTTTCTCTCTGTAAGATACCGTCATCGATTATTAGATTCCATAAAAACTTGAACCAGTTACAAATGCAATCCGACAACTCCATAATACAAAACGGTCCAAACCACCATGTCAAAATAAATTGAACGTTCTTGAATCGATAAATCGATTTATATAATGTGCCATTTACAGTAGCAATGTAAATAAATTCGTTCGAATAAAAGGGATTTAAAGGAAGCGGGGTTTAAAGTGTAGAAAATAATGAATCTTACATATAAGAATTATTTTGGGAAAAATATTTTTTTCTTACAATTAGGGTTAAAGGCGAGTGTGACGTAAGAATTAAAAAATATTGAGGATTTAAGCTCATTGATTTCATTAATATTAACATTGGAGTAGTTTATTTCGTATTGATGGACATGCTTGGAAGATTCATTGGATTATGTGGGACGCATTATGTTAAGAATTATGGATGTGGATAGAATTTACTGTAAATTCCAAATAAATGGAACCTTATTGAAGATAAAACTTGGCAATACAGTCTTCGTGAGCGAAAATAATCAACTGTGACATTCGAATGGTTCTAGTAAATTACATTCAATCATAATCTGACTCAGAATATTTAATTTATTTGGATTTAGCTAAATATTTCTTAATGCCGTAAAGAGTAATATCCAGTATTTTCACTTACCAAATTCCTTCTACCTTTACGGGATAATATAGGTATATACATAAATGAGTGTGAATGCGTATGTGTATTTTATTTTTGATTACATTTTAATTAAATATCTTAAATGATCTCTCAGTAATTTCGAATAAATATTTCCGACTTAATATTGAGATTATAAATTTTCAACACGGACAATTCTCTCATGTTTGGTAAAACGACATGTCCACTTTGTCTATATATTATAAATTTATTATTTAAATTGAATGTAATTCCTGACGTTCGTCAAATGTGGAGCTTTGATTAATATAAAATAAATTCTTGTGTGAAATTTTTTATAATAGTAATAATTAATAGGCATCAACTAAGAGCACTGCGGCATTAGAATCAACGTTCATTTGAGTGTATCCGGATGCAGCAACATGTGACTTAGTTCCGGAGACACAGACATAAACGCCTGTGTTTCAAGATGAGTGAAAACGAGTGAAATGAGTGAAAAAATGTATGGATCAGCCTTTTTACGATAAAGAGAACTACTTTCAATATCATTTATCTACTCTGTTTCTCCAGTTCTTGCCCACTTCAAAAATTCTTTCATAATTTATATACCTAGCCAAATTCATTTCTTATTTCTTTTTATAAATTCAACCAATACCACATTTCACCGGAGGTATTATTTAAAAAATTTATTTTCATTTAGAATCAGCGCGAACAATAAAATTATACAGAATATTATTTGATAAAACACATTAAGATACATTGCCTTAAAATATTATTTTATTTAAGCCATAATTCCAGTTACATCAAAGATGAAAGGCTATATGAAGTGCACTGCTGAAAAAAGGGAGGTGGGAGTGAAGAGCGCTGATCAGCCAATATCTCCTCAAAATGGGTCAAACACTGTTTAAACAAAGTGTTATTAAGGGAGTGAGAGAGTGCGTTCTAATAATGGGAAACCATGAAGCGTAGCATGTTTTTCGCCAAAGCCTGCTTTGATTGGATAATTAAAAAACGGTTATTATTGTATGAGATAAAAACGGCATGAAAATGAAATTTCGACAATTTCAGATAGTAAAAAGTTGATGGGATTTGAAGAAATTTACTAAATTTAAGAAATTATTAAATTTAGCTTCTAACTGAAGCTCTGATACATAACCAATGATCTTGAAGCACATTTGCTTTTGCATGCAATTAAAATTAATTTTCTAACTGTACTTCCAAGAATTGATCATGGCTGATGATTGCGAACTGTGAGCATGCGTTTATTATTTAAATGTTAATTATCTAGAACAGTCTCGAAATCCTTTAAGGCTTACAAGTCCACCAAGATGTTGCTAAGGTCCATTTCAGTTTGTCTCCAACCGCCTACGATGATATTAATGCACTACTTAAGAAGTATGAAAAGTTCACAGAACCAAGATAATGAAATAGAATCCGGAGAAGTGAATAAAGCACAAAAGCATTACATACAGAGATACATTAACGGCACTGTCTGAATGTATGAAATAAGCGGGAATGACGCGCAGGGATCATACATGCACTTCGTGCATTTCAATTATCAAGCTGTGACAGTTCTTTATTAGAGAAATAAAATGGAGTAATTATGTGGTGAGTAAGAATGCGAATGAGCCACATTGACACATGCGGGTGATGTATTGAAGAATGGAAGAGGAGAGGCGTAAATGAATGCCCTATACATAACATAGGCAATCACATGGTGGCAAGCGCATGACTGAATACAATGATAAAGGCAGATAATATAAAATGTACATGACGATAAATACAAAGCGTACATAATTCATGACGAATAAAATAAATTTTATCGAGAAATGAAGTCATAACATCCTCCTCGGTGGTAAAAAAGATGACAGAGATGAAGGCGAATGTATGAGACACAAATAAATTGAATCGAACTTGACTCACTGAAATCCCCACCCTATTATGAGACAAAGTTCCTAACCGCCCTCGGTTCCTATGATCTGGTGGCGCTAGATTTTATTATCTACAATCTTAATAATAAATCATTTGTAGAATATCTTTCTTAAATACAAAATCCACAGGCCCAGATAGCATGAGTTTGATTTACGTTCTTCAATGAAAAATAAAAAGCGATTGTAAGTGGATATCAAAAAATGTCTTTTGAGAGGTACGAGCATTAAGTGAAATGGATTTATGAAGTGGATTTGTGCATATTTATAGAAGTAAATAAGAAAAAAACAATTTAATAAAAAAACTGGTTAAAGTCAAACTCACGGATAATTTTAATGATTAATTTTTTATTAATGGTACTTTACATCATGCTAAATATTATACCATTGTCTGCAAAATATTTAGAATCTTAATTGCTGAGGCATCCGTGGATGTTCGGAGACGCAAATGCCGGGAAGTTAATTTCATTATAGATGGTGAGAGAGAGGGGAACAAATTATGGTGATAGTACGGGATGTTTAATTAAAAAACCACGAAAGGGGGAGGTCATGTCCACACGAGACTCAAGTTTTCACATATATCCTTCTATTTACTCTTCTAAAATCCATTAAAAATTGGCGCCGAAAGTAGGGGTACTCAAGTAATCAAGCAATAAACCACTTATTAATTTTTGATTAGAGGATGACTTATGACTTAGAGGAAATGAACGAGGACCAAATTAGGACGAGTCATGTTGTAGTTAGTATATAGACAAAAAGCTCATTTCCAAAGGAACTGAATGTAAAATATGGAGGCTAACCACATTAACATAAAATATAACCAGTTTTATTAAATAAGAGTGACATACTGACCTGACCTTTCACATTTAGATGTTAAGTATTACCGCATTTCTTTACGGTATATTTAAACGTAACTGGCTTCTATATTAGCTGTACATTTAATAACTTCCAAGCCACCTAGGAAAGCGTTTCCAAACATCCGTCTTGAGGAGAGACGTAGTAGAGTGGATTGCTCCTGGTGAGAAACTAAAATTCCATCTCCCGTTTTATTAGCTAAATTTAAACAGTGTGGTTGGCCGTTCCACTCTCTGGATGAGCACTGATGAGCACATGAGAATTTAAGGAAACAAAGCGGAAGTTGAGCATAGAGTCAAGGGCATCGAAAGGGTCTTACTTCACTTGATTTTAATATTCAAGTTATATAGATTTTACGTAATGCGTACTGTTCAACGTTTCCTATTCTAATATTCTGAATTCCAACTATCCTGATTGGTCCTCTCTCGCCGAAATTCAAATCTTATTGACTAGTTGATTGACTTAGATGGTTGATCAACAGGTCAAATATATTTACTCTTTTAACAGTTAAGATAACAGCTAGACGATACGGTTATGGCATAGCAGAGCTCACTATGCTTCACTACCGAAATTTGCAATCGCTTGAAGCAACTGAAACCATTTAAAAGAATGTCCGATAAATGGTAAATGGGAGGGGAACAAAAAGATACTGGGAGCTACGACAAAATATCAAAGAGTCTTACAAAAATGTGATTTTTGCATTCGAGGTGTACAATATTTAATAAGTCGGTAAATAAAGTTTCAAAATTCAAAATTCATAGTTTGCCCTATGGATTGCAGCAACTTGTCTACGTTGTCAAATGCCTACTGACCGGTTGTTTAATCATGATGGTCGGTCTCGCCACCTCAGTTGCGGTGACAAAATGGTATTCAGCATCTTACAATCTTAACATAGCCATTACTATAATCGTATTTGCAATGTTTGTATGCAATATATTTATTTTCCGATTTAGCTCAGCATGCGTTTGTACATACTCTGAAAAAGAACTTCCCACTGTCAGAAAATAATCGAGTCTTACTAATATTCTTTGGTTAAGTATAGTTAAAACGCGAACAACAGGCAGGAAAAGCGATGTAAACTCAAGGTAAAATATATTTATTGGTGAATTTAGAATAACTTATGCAAAAACTTTTAAAATATAAAATAATACAAAAAATTCATTGAGGATAAACCTTAATAACAAAATCTAGGTTTTTCCTACTGTTAAGGCCCTCTAAAACGATTCAGATATCATGCGGATCCTGTAAAAGTGGTAGGATTCAAAACTCATATACAACCACGTTACTTGTGGTAGACCTGCAAATGGTCAAATATCGAATGGCTGATTGTTTAATAAATGCAACTCACTTTTTATATGGCATAAACCATCCTTAGACATACCTATGCTCCTATCCAGACGCACAAGGAGATTATGTGTGACAACAATGATTTTGGATTGTGGAAATAAGTGCTTAAACATGGTACTACGAGTGACAACTGTTTAATCTGGAAATCCAAAGAATTATTTAGTGGATAATAATACTAAAACAAAGAATATTAACTATAAATCAAGCTAGTTTGCATTAGAGATAAACGGTATCCAAAAATCATTCATCATTCCAATTTCCCCTCTGACGCTTTTTCTACTGTCTCAATATTCACTACTTAAATTTCAGTTAAGTGATGTATTATCCCGTTGAATATGTATTTCTTTAAGAATTTTCTGATCTTTGGTAATTAGCGATTAAGAATTTTGAAATAATCTCATAACCTTTTGCACAATTTCGTTGAGTCAAAATGTTGACGGATTACTCTCCATATGCTCCTTAAAACGTGTTAATTTTAACTGTTTTTATTTGTGATCCTTTTTATATGCAAATACTTGGGTAGACTGAGTGTAGTCTCTGCATTTCATCCCCATTTGGCAAAATCACACCTGCAACATATCGATTATGGTTTTTCACTGACTTGCCAGCCTTATTCGCAATCAGATTTAAATATATTTGGTGCAGACGCTCGGTATCCACGTTCTCTTTCTTGTTTTCTTTTCTCTTTTTTCTCTCTCCCAGTTCTACAATACTCTTCCATCTATTTTCAACTCTTCACATTCTGATTTGGGAGAAGTGGCTGTATGTTGTTGACCATTAAGTGTGGTCTACTAGCTCCTACAGTCTTTTAGATGGAACCTCTTCCATTCAAAAAGCTACTTTGATAAACAGCAAATATTCTAAGCTACTTCATATCGTCACAATAAAATAGTATACTATATTAATTTGATATTCTCTAGTGTATAGCGTCGACAGAAAACAAGAAAAAATATTTTTAACAAACGGGTCTAATATCAGGATATGCTAATTTAAAATGATAAATACAATCTTAGACACAGTCCTCAAAATCAGTACCATTGTTATGTGCTATTTGATGTAAATAATAACTAAAAGGACCTCCTCGAGTCCATTTAGAGAAGGAAGTGATACGAGCAGTCCAAATTTAGTCAATCTTGATAGGAGACGACTTCTTTGCGATAGCTCGATTGGGTGGTATCCTCACAATTTAATTATTGAACATTCGATACGTGGTTAGAATACTTGATTTAATTCGAAATTTTTCTTTGGTTTTTAATTACTATTCTCCTTGATTTTAGACTAATGCATGGTGTAACAACAGAGTAAAGAGTTTCCTAAAATGCTATTACACCTTATAATATTTTCTGTTTTCCTAACATCAGTAACTGTTCCCAAAAGTAACCCATGTTTTAGTTTCTGAAGTACTAAATTTAGATCATTAATGAAGCTATTTTTAGAGTTTGTGAGAGAGAAGATTCAACTGGGTCAGTTATTGCGTTGACCTAGCAGTTACTCCTACTGAAAAAGTTCATCCCAGAGTACAGGAAAAGTCGGCTTTGCGGTTTCCTCAATCATATATGTATATTTGAAGCTTCCGGTTGCAGGCCATTTCATGAAGTATCTATCTCCATTAAGAAATCAATTCCGTTAATATTTTAGAATAAGGACAGGGAGCAAAAGAACAGAAAATAAAGTGAACACAAAATCATGGCCATGAAAAATCGATCAAGAATAGTAAAGTGACATTGACTTTTCATAAAATATGCACTTTTTTTCAAAATGTAACATGATACTAAAATTACGGATCGTTGCTTTGCATAATTTTGAGTAAAGCTTAACATTACGCTAATCCAATATAGTTATTGAGTTTTGTGATTTGGGGCTAATTGGGTCATAAAAGACGCCATGGAATTCACTAGTTTGACTTGACTGTCATGGTTAAAATAGCAGACAACGTCTCTAACGGAGTGAACCCCTACGTTAGGGAATTCAAGGAAAACGGAGAAGTAAATTTTCCCTGAAAAGACAGCAGTGGTCTAACTTTATCGTTGGGGTCACTGTTCCTTAGGTGCAGCAATCATCAAAAACTTCCACTGCCTCATTTTCGGATATTTTAAGTCTTTTAAAAGACAAGGATAACTGGAATACCACGTTATAGAATATCATCCTCAAAGTCGACATCAGGTTCAGAGCGAGGCTCTTCAAAAGGTCCTCTGAAAAAGTAGCGGGATATATTCTTCGAGTCGAGAAGAGAGGAATCAATTATCTCGACCCCATGAACTCAATTTTTGTATGCTTCCCCGTACTATTACTTATCTGCAGTAGCAATGCATTCCATTGTCCGGACAGCATAATGTAAACTTTCTTTATCAATAAACGAACATATGATGACGGATGCTTATGTAGAATTCGAATGTCTGATAAATCCTCATGTTGCAACCTCTTCTTCCCATGTAAACTTTCATGAAAATATTTGCTTTTGAAAACTGAGAATTACATTTCAATCATTCTGTACATATTTAATCAAAAGAAAATGCATCTAAGAAAAAATTAGTTGAGTCTGTGTCCTTATAGGTGGTTGTTCCCTTTTTTAAGAAAAGCTGAACATTAATTCCTATCAATTATAATGTTTTCGACACAATTTCATCATTAGCTCTTTTCATTAGTTTATAAACTATTTTTCTTATCTGACATCCGTTTACCTCTGGAGTAACAGAATTATAAGTGACACTGTCATTATACCTCTCCCTTACCCTTGCCGTTTCTCTATAAGAAGAACAGAAGGCAAGAGAGAATGCAAAAGACCAACAAGTTGATATGATAATGAGAGGCCGCGTCAGTTATATATGATAGACACTCACAAATGGGGAGTTAGGAGAGCTAAGTAAATGGAGAGAAGTCAGACTGGACACTTGTCATAATACTCGCACAAAAAGTCGGTGTAGGTTTTCCCCCTAATGCATTAAAGTAAGTACTAGCAGATGTGTGGGAGAAATCAAGATGAGTGCGCATTTTCTGATGGGCATAAGAAGAAAAAGGCAGAAGTAAGATGAATGCACGCCATTTTGGACTATTTGATTGACACAAGATGTGATTGAAAACCCTATAAATGGAGATATGGAGTATGCTATTTCAGCAAAGAAACGTAAAGAGATTTTCAGACGATATGTCTAATCATATTATTATCCACGGCATGCAAAAAATTAACATGTTGTAACATCTGAACTTGCGAAATACTAAAGAATGGACTGGGGGGTGACGGTGGAAAAGGAATTTATGGTGAAGTCGGGGTGCTATTAGCCATACTTTATCTGAGTTCCTTCTCATAAGGGGCATAATAAAATTTGTAATATCCAAATGATTAAAATCTCATTTTTTAGCGATAATTTGATCTTTGGGCATTTAGCTGAGTTCATGTCCGTGATAATCAAAGTTGATTGACCAGTTGATTTAATCGAATGGTTGGTTATGCTACTTGATTAAAGTGTATCTTCTTAATGTCATGATCAGATAGATTAGAGTAACAAATACATTTTAAACAGCAAAGCTCAACGGAATTCGCTCAATTTAATCGCCATAAATCCATTTAAGATTATATTTTTGGTATCTATTTTTGTTAGGAAGCTGAAGATTGATAAACATTACGAGAATATGTGGAAAGAATAAGTAAGGACGGAGATTAATATAGGTGCTGATATAAAGCGTAGCGTGGCTTGGGTAGAGAGAAGATAGGTAAAGCCATTTTCATGAAAATTTCATACTCTACTGATCCTCATTTTGACTAGAATTAACCAGAGCGATTAGCAGTCCACATCACTAGTTCAAGGTGCACTGATGAGCATTGGTTTGACTTGGCAGACATGCGTATTGATGACTACGCTATCAGAACACAGAATGTTCATCAGAGAAATATTTTTTATAAACTATCCCTTTCGAACCTCCAGAAACCAACATAAATAATATGAAAAGTTCACAGAAGTTAATGGCTATGACGACTTAAGCAAGACGAAAAGGATGACATAGATATGATTGGCCTATCACGGCTTAAAATTTCTACTTCTGACAGCTTTATACCTTGCAAAAGAAAAGGGCGGAAAATCCATCATTTATCGAGTAGGATGCTACCCATCTCTCTTCGTGGAGCTTTTGAGGAGGTTAAATCGTCATGTTAGTGGCATGAAATAGGCATGCTAAAGATATGGTACTTCCGTATATGACAAAGCGTTGTATTTTAATTAACAAAGATGAAAACTTAATGAAAAGTATTTTCTAGTTTAAAATCTTATACTATTATACACATTCATTATGTGTAATTACTTTATCAGTCAAATTTGTAATTTATTTCAAAAAGGAGAAACTGATGACTGAAAGGAAAAAAAATAGTTAGATAATTTGAGTAAAAGTGATTTTGAAGATTTTATGGCCAGTGAACTAAGTTCCAAACTTCATTTCCAATTAATTTTGAGTCCATTAAGGGAGAGGGAAAGAGTTTTAGTTGAGATGAGGAAGAGATTGTGGCCGATAGAAAATGGCGGTTTAATGAGTGTCATGGCCTATCTCTACCACTTATCTACTTTAGCATCCAATTTTGTGGTTAAAATATTTCGATACCGTGGAGGCCTGACGTCTGGAAATATTTTGATAAGGATCGCAGTCTTCTGAAATATATTAATTAGTATGATTCATTTTTTAATATAAATAAAAATTTATATATAAGGAAAAAGACATGATTCAAATATGTATTAGTTGTCGAAACAGTAATTCTCTTTATTATTAACTGAAATAACTTCTTAATGTTTTATATGAGGTTGATACAAGCTTATTTATATGTTAACTAGTTGCAAACCTATTTTTATAACCCAAAAGATGGAGTGACACCACAAACCAATGTTTCAAACTTGACCGATTCGGAGGGTTGTATTTATTCTTTTATCAGATTAATTCGAACTTGTTTGGTAAAACGGAAAGCTAGATCAATTATCACAAAGATAGCTTTCAAAGTTAAGTTCCAATTAAACAAAACGCTGTTAATTTTCTTAAGTCATAACGGTTTTTGAATCAAAGACCACCAGTCGTAACTTCAGCTGCGTAGAAATCTTGGATTCGAAACCAAAATTCTTACATTTCGCATTGCCCTACCCTCACTAAGTAATCTATCAATCCAGTTCGCATCACTGGTACGATAAAATTGACTAGATAAATAAACTAAACAAGTGTGTGCTGATTTAATTGGGACTTATGTGGGATCTTATGCATTAGACATACAAATAAAACAAAAGGAAAGTTTTCTACAATAGCAATCTAAACACTTTTCTTTTCCAGAATCCAGAATGCCGACATTTTAACTGTAAGGAGCTTAATATATGATGCTTGTCAAGTATTCTTTCACCTCAGAGATCTCCCTTTAAATTTATTACTCGTCTACCATAGCAACGGCATTATTGAGTGAATGACCTAGTATTAAACTCCATCAGTAACTTCCTGCCTCCGTTAACGCTAACCAGAACAAGTTCAGTAAAAAATAATAGTATTTAAAATCGTTAATCAACTGAAAGTGAGAAAATTTTACTATTCATAAGTGATATTTCATTTGCCTTTTTCACATGGCCATGAAAACCATATTTGTAGACATAAAAAGGAGTTTTCTTTAAATTACTTATATGTATATACATATACAGGACGTCCGGGGACACCTTACACACTTTTAGAAAAACAGAAAATGGGACTATTAATGGTTGAAGTTTACAACTTCTTATAACGAAACAAACTAACATAATATTAACCTAGGTTTTATTCTGTATGACCTCCTTCGAGTTCTATCACAGACTCAATTCGAGTCCAAAAGTGACTGCAAGCTTTCATCAGATCAGGTGGTCTTTATTGACGTCCTCCGTTGCTTGAGCTATTACTTTAGTATGAGTGGAGGATTTGGTGTTATGGGGATGATTATTAACTTCAATTTTCAACGAAACTTCGCCCCACGCGTAATAATCGAAAGGATTAAAGTCTGGTGAGTTAGGAGGTGCCCATAAGGTTGGTGTGATATGATGATGAAAATTCTCCGCCATGCATATAATCCTGGGTTTTGAGAGCTTTATGGGATCAAGCCGAACTTTGTTGGAAGACATAAGGGAGCCTTCCATCGGCTACATTTACTTCTAATAACAATAACAATGGTTTGAAAAGTCTCCGCGTAGGCATCTGCACCTGCATTAACTCTAAGGAACTGTGGAAGAAATTGAGGAGTCATGATGTGTCCTTCACTGCTAACAATAACAACATCAAGCTCCATCAGTGTTGGCGGGAACTTCGTATCCATGCATAACAGTTGGAACTTCACTTGGGTCCGCCCTCACATACCCACCTGCCATTTCTTCGATTGACTTTCTCATTCTAGTGAGAGGTTTTTCTGTCAGAGAAAAACCAAATACACACCTCCCCTTCTGGATGCTTCAAATAGTTCAAAAGTTGTTTTGTACGCATTAAACGAATCTCTTGAGTTTTTGTCCAAATAAACTAACGATCTCGCTTAAGAACACCAACTCAGGTGTCCCGAGCGAATCAGCAGAGCGCTGACAATGCTCTTTTCTCTTCCTTATGACGACCAATTCATCTCCATTGTTTTCATTTAGTGGCTCCTTTCTAACTTTACAAACGAAAGATCTGTTAACTTTTAGAAATCTTGTAATTTCTAAACTGCTATGCTTTGCTTTCATAGACACTATTAGAGAGTGTGTTTTCATATCATTAGTTATAGTAGTATCTGCCATGAGATCTTCTGATATAAAAAATACATAAATTATTATCAGGTTAGTTTAAATTTAAAAAAAATATAAGTGATCTCAGATACCTTACGCACTTTATGTATATAATGTAATATAATATCTGGGATATACTGCTACACCCGCGTTTTACTCTCAAGTAGAGGAACAAGGAAGAGGGTAGATGAAATGTGCATCTAAGACAACTTAATTGTTTATTCTTGACTAATTTTGATATAAGACTGGCTATTATAGCTCAGTCAACCTCCGATTCGTTAATGTTTTTATTCAAATTGACCTTGCATGTCTTTTACCAATACTTAAGATAATATCATGCAGGATATATGTGGGGCAGTAGTAATCTTGTACGTCTGAATTCATCGATGCACAGTGATCCTGTGATTTGAGTGGACAACCACATCACTAAATTCATCAAGAAAAGATCAACAATTGGAGGTTATAAAAGCGGTTCTCGGATATTATGTTTTCCATTGAATTCAATACTTCCACTTTACATAATGGACTTGGACAGTTTATAAGGGAAATATATTGTGCATCCAATGACGAAGATTATTTAGCCATGCGTCATTCGGTGCTACTTGACGAATTTCAGAAGATTGAAACTATGTGCTTCTGGTTCAGATAGAAGCCACGAAATTTTCAATTTCTATTTTGCCAGATAAATGATTTCAATCAGCCCAATCGCTTTTGGGAATTCTAGCTTCAAAATATTGTCAATCAGAATATAATGAGGAGTCTAGTCTGTCTTCCTTCTGGGCCAAATCGCCCGCCAATCATCGCTGCTGTGTTACCGGCATATTGATATGCATGCTAATGATTCTTTTCGGGGGAGTTTTATGATTTTCATGAAAGAAGCTAGGCGAATTAAAATCTCCGTCATTTTTAACAGACAGAAGTGATTAACAATGACACATCCTCGTGTATAATCTAACTGGCGAGCTTTATTCAAATCGAACATTTATTGAAGAAGAATCCAATTATTCGTCGCAATCAAGACATGAAAGTACCCCGTTATTTGCTTTTTAACGCTAAAAATTGGCGGATCATGCATTTCCATATTTTAGAACCAAACTCCTCTAAACGCAAGTTTATAAGGTTAGTTACTTGATCAAGTCTTATACTTACAAAGCTATCGGATGATATAAGCTGGGATTCGCAATTAGCAGAAATCTCTTTCAACTTCACTGCACTCAACCAATTCAACTTATAAACAAGAACATTAGAGCTGATTAATGATTTATGCAGTCAGTATAATTTCAATATAAATCTTCGCTGATGAATATTTGTCAACAGGTATAAATATTTTAATTTTTTTCAACAGTAATTTCCTACTGGACCTTTAATTCTAAAATATCACAAGTGATAGGTCTCACTCGTCTTTAAATTTCATTTTCCCTTCTCTTACAACAGTGCTATACCTCTTTCTACCCACCACGCTTCACTAATACGGAGTTTTGTTTAGAGGACTTAATAATAGCATTTCTAAATGAAAAGGTGCCCCGTTTGGTAAGACTGAATTGAGAATTTACTGGTATCTCAAGAAGCTCTATTAACGGTAAGGTTATTGTTAACCTTATCATCCTTAGTTTACAGCTTTAAAATAGCAAAGGTTAGACAGATAAAAATTTTACGTTAGCAAAACTCCGTAAGCTTTGTGCACTCAAGGTGATAAGTTTACTAATTTTATTTCACAGACCCATATATTTACTAAACCCTGTTGCAATCAATAGCACGTTTATAGAATAATATCTGACACGAAATCTTGGTATACAAACACCAAACGGTAAGTAATCAGTCTCTACATCTTCTAGTACGCCCATACACTTCAGTCAAGCCAACAATGTTAATTCTGTGAAAATTATCTCTGACTCACACCCACCCGCCCACTTAAGACGGAAGCCAACAAGAGGACTTTGAGAAGGAGAAGAGTCAAATTGGATACACCGAGAAGCTGCGTGTGAAAACGGGCAGGTGGGCAAGCAAATAGGGAAAAGAGGGAGAGGAGAAGAGGGGATATTTCCTATCTCTCCCACCAAAGGTATGAGAAATAACAGGGGAGAAATTTCTTTAAATGAAGTCGAGGGGAAAAGAGATAGACTAAGCGAGGAATTGTATGCTGAACTGAGCCACAGCCGTCATAAATAATATTAGTCGTCTTTGTGTTTCTATTATTATTTTTCACAAAATATTTGCTAATAAGTTAGGTCCTTCACCTACTACCTATATATGAAGTCTGGTTCACTTATTAATGCGATCCTCACCGTGAATCAAAATGAAAGGAGGCATATTTGTAAAGATAATTTTTTTACAAACTGAACAGAAGGAATTAAGATATCTTATGCATCATTCTCTAATTGAAAGGGTACGGTTAAATAGCTTTTAAGACTAAAGGCTGTTTAGAAACTGGCATGGAAAGGCAGTCCAGCGGATGGTAAAACCAATAAAAATTTTGATATTTCATAGACCGCCAGAGTCTGTCCAATCTCATTTCATTTATCACATTGTAATATCAAATCGTGAGGATGGAAAAGATCTTCTACAGGTTAAACCGTAGGAATGTATCTTAACATATGAAATAGCAAATTAGTCCAGTAAAGGGATGAAGCAGAAAGGAGGACGATTGAAATGGAGTAAATATAATGATGCTAGGATGTTAAGAAATCTGGAAGCACTGAGCTGTCCATCTCGTAATATCTAAATGTTTTGATAATCAACCTTCATTACTCGATCCCCAGGTTTGCGGATGAGTTCACGTTCAAGTTATTCGGGGCTTGTTGACCAACTGATTTAATTGAATGCCACTACTCATTTGAACCTTCTTACATAGCCATGAGCAAGTAGAGACTAACACGGACGTCTGAAACCAAGTAGACCTCAGTTGAGTTCTTACAAATTGAACTCAAATTCTGATTTGTTTAACATTATTCACATTAAATGATTATATTTATAGTATGATACTTAATAATATTGTTAAATACTGGGCCTTTTCGTCTACTTTCGTATTCTACCACGTTTTTCATTATAATATTAATAAGTAGGAACAATCATTCGATAGACTGAAACAATGTACATGCTTTATAAGAGTCAATGTTTTTGATTTTATTTAACGACAACCTTAAATGAAGTGATCAACTTAGGGGATGCTTCTTTTCTAGCGCAATTTTATATTTCTGTTTAAATATAGTTTCTGGACAGATAATAGCAAATGTATTATTGAGAGAACCCCTAATGGCTATCTCGTAGACGATCGAGTGAGAAAGGAGTATAGACAGAGAGGTCAATGAATTTGAAGTGAAAGTAACTTTCCCTAATTCGGTAATGTTGTTTTAATTTTAACTGGTGTCTCAACGCTGGTTAATTGTTTTGTATCTTCATTTTGGAAGGTGACTTAGAAAAACTTTCTATAAAATTTTTATCATTTATTTAACACACATTAAATTTTATATTAAACTGAAATTTCTTATATTCGCTTCCATCTCTTATTTCTGGCACAGCGGTTAACGAGGTTGTTAACAAAGTTAGAGGTTACGGGTTAGCGAACACCCAGTGGGTGTAATGGTCATCCCCACTTATTAAGTTAGGCTAATAATGAAGGACAGTAGGATTCCATTTTCTTGATACCATTTTACTCGAAATGAGTACTGGAAAGCAACTTTTCTAAAACTGTCTTGATTCCTTCATTTTTTCTGGCTCCTTAAATTTCAGTAAAGCATTAATATTTTGGGATGCCTATAAAATATAGTAAGACTTTGTCAAACTGATCTCAAGACAGAGAATGTTATGTGACTTAATTTAAAAGTGTCGTAGGGAAGCTAATATAACATGGATGTGAATTTTATGGACTTGCTCTACACTTACTGGAGTAGAACACTTTAAGATAACAGAATTAGTTTGAGGCGACTGAAGTGGACCGAAAACTATGTATACTTTGCACTCAGTTTGAGCAGAGTTTTATACGGAGGAACTAAAATACTACTTTCTCATATACCGATAAGATTAAATCAGTAGGGTTGACACCTCGGCCCACTGGTTCAGGAAGAAGAATAGGTCTTGTGAGCCCTAAAATTATTGGCGTGCATATTAACAATTACGATAACTGTGACGTCATAAAACAATTTATATTACTTGATTAGGATAAGGTAACATATAATTTAGTGTTCCCTTTGAGTGAATTACGGTGAGTTCTGTTTTCATTTGTCTCTTACTAGAAGATGCGATTAGATCAAAGTGGCATGACAAGCCATTCAATTAAATCAGCTGGTGAACAAGCTTCGAACTTTGTAGATAGAAACCCAGGGATCAAATAATAAAAATCGAGCCTTGGGACATTTAGATACCACAGTGATATCTATACCCTTATGGCAGAATGGATAGCTCGACTCCTCCAAAGTCCAAATAGAATGGGATTCCAACTTCCTTATATATTCCAATTCAACCTCCCATTGCATCCCTCAATGAGTTGTTTTACTACTTCCCGTGATCAGATTGACAGGGGTAACAATATGCCATTTATTAACTTTTGCAATTTGTTTTGCTTAATATTTTGTGTTTTGCAATCTGTTTCGTTCATGCAACTAACAGTAAACCCTGTTTGTTACTTTTTATGGAAAAAGATTAACAAGAAAGATGTCAATTGTCACGTAGTATTTTCGAATGTCCAGTCATTTTTAGTGGTCAAGAATTTATTTCAAATGGATTTTAAAATGATGCATATGTAAAATCAGTGAAGACTTAAATCTAGTAGAAAATAATAACGTCTAAAGGACAATGGGAGGTAAAATCGAGTGAAATCAACTTTATATTAATGGCGTATAGAAGGTTAATCAAGCAAAATAGTTTTAATTTAAATAAATTCTATAATTAAAAAGGCAAATAACTTTATTACTTTCATTTCTGTCAAAATCAGCACAAAAGGTTAGCCTCGAAAATGATGACTTATCGGGGGAAGAGGAGAAAAATTTTGAAAGTTTCGCAACAAAATAGTAATAAACACTATGATCTTGTGAGCACGGTGGACGATTAACCTTGAAGACTGTTAAATGGAAAATTTTAATTGGTGCCGAAGCTTTCATGAATGTTTGTTTTGTATTTCCTTAAAAGTTTATTATTTGCTGGTCATCTGAAAGTGTAAATAAGAGCTTATTTACATGCTTGCAAAATTAGGATTAAGTTTACAGTGTTTTCACATTAACATCCACACTGTAATTCCAGAATATCATCTAACCATGTAATGAATGTCAGGTTATGTTAATGGCATATTCACTAACCTTTTAACATAGTAGAAAATAGAACCGTGACCTTACCACCGTTATAGAGAACAGCCACTACACACAGGTCATTTCTATCTACCTCTCTATCACCCGTTCTAGACTTCTTCCCGATTTGGATTAACAAGGGTCAAGTAAGGTCGGACTACTTCAATTTGATTTGTTATATTAGGATTTACAGTTTTTACAATTAAAAAAACAGGGCTATATTAGGAGCAATTTTATAATTTGTAAATATATTTTCAAGAATGTAGTTTTCAATAACATCCAATACGAAGGACTATTTATTTCGTGGAATATTCGTAGTTAATGTTTAAAATCTACCTGGCGCAAGCATTTCCAATGATTACAAGTCTAGAAGTTCATTTTAACCCATTTGGTCATACGAAGTATGACACTTCCCGTGCCTTATCTTTATACTCTACTCTTACACGTCCCACAGTTCATCTCTTATTGGTCCGTTTTGCTGATTCCTTTGCTTAGATACCTCTATATCATTAAAATCGAATGATTTTGTTTAGTCACGGATTAAAATAATATCGCAAAGAGAGGCAACACAAATATCACTTGATGGCTAATAAGAGTGTTAGATCGATTTTTGAATTTCAGAATAATTCTAACTGCAGAAAAGATATGAATGATTAATCATTCCTACTTAATTATTTTGAATATAATACTTTATCAATCAACATAATTAGTCGTATTTATTTTTGATTTTATCTCTCCACCACAACATTTAATTGATCAACGGCTAAAACAACTTTCCGCGGCGCACAATTAAACTGATTAGGATGGCGCTCGAATGGGGCAGTTTTTGATAGAGGGACGCTTTTTATTGACACAAAATTAATTTGTCAATGGATGCAATCTCTGTGCAAAAATTTACATTCGGAAGATCAAAGACCCACTCGATCTTTAAGTGGATTTGAATTCGTAGAGCTCGCCTTTCCCAAGTTTCAAATGAATTCCTAAAATATGTTATCTTTTCCTTTTAGTTTGTAATTGTCAAGTATCAAGGTTTCATACTTTTACACTAATAAACACTCCTGAATGCAATAAAAAATACAGAGATTAGCTCACTGCCAAATTGTTTCGCCATTAACACTTCACAAAAATTAATTATAATTTAATTTCATTATGCTAATATACATTACTAAAATCTAATCATGCAACTTTAAAAAGTCGAATCGCCCTTACTGAGGCCCCCTAATGTGCACCGTAATATCGATTTTCAATTTTCTCGTTTCTCTTCATCAACAAAGGTGAGTTGGGGAAATGTTCTTGCTCGTTCAAGGTCAAACCATGATTGAACCATGCATCTCTCATCTTTCAGGTCATACTCCAGAATTTACATAGGTTTCGATCATTAAAATCAATGACCAACCATATAAAATATTTATGAGATTTGATTCATAATCAGTTTTAGTTTTTCCTGATAACCGGTAATTTAGTTCCTCAAAAAATGAGCAAAATCACTTCCCACACATGCCGTGTTCTCCCATGCCCAGTGAAACTTATCCATCCTTAATTTGTTTCGAGGAGGTCTAGAACGATAATGGAAACTTTGCACTGCTTAAGTTATGGGAGAAATCAGATTTTAATAAACCGGGTTAATCGAAGGCTAACTTATGCGAAACAGAAAAATTTATATGAGAAAGTATTCACTATTCACATATTTTTTAAGCGGTTATTGAAAGGAACGATACGAAATTTAGAATATAGAACAAATTCAAATAGAGAATCCAATTTTGTATTTATTATTTACTTATATTTTATTTATTATAAAAAAGATGAAACCACATGGTTTTGGATGCAAATGTCACCTTTTAAAACCTCAAAATCACTTTTTCATTACTTTCCAAAAATTTTATCGAAGATCATGCCTAATAATAGCAAACTGTTAGGTGAATCTTCATGAATGTCATTAAAAGATACTATTTTTTTGATATTTATTTAAATGAGCCTTTTGGAGACCGGTATTTTCAAGCTGTTTGTCAATTTGATATTTCCAAATTAAGCTTTGCTTTAAAACATACAGGTTATTAATGAAACCGAATTTTCTGCTGCAAAATATTTTTGAGTTCTCAGGGAACCCGTATTTAGGAATACAACAAACTGGAACATTTGACCCGGTTTGCTTCTTGAGTTAATTAGAAAGTGTGCATTGCCTTTTCGTCGTCTTTACTGATATGCTTCGAAAATACATACCTTATAATTAAAATTCCTTGCACTTTCCCGGCAGTTTAAAAATCATGGCAAAAGCGCCCTTGTATTTTAACTTTATAGGATTCTAAGAAGATTTAACGGGCTTTATTAGTAAAGCCCCAAAAACAGATGTGAATATTCAGTAGCAAAATGTAGAATCTCAAACAAAGATGTTTTTGCGCGGTTAAAAATACGTCCGTTCACTTAAGAAGATAGTATGCATGATAATATTTAGTTTCGAAGAAATAATTATGGGTAAAGATAGGGAGGTTCTGTCCTTGAGATTCGCAGCTCGAAGGAATATGTGGTGCCGTTTTTTCAAATGATTCATTGAAGGGACTCTCGTTGAATCTAATGTTAAGGTTACGGATGAGATTCAGACATGCGGTGTTTTAACCACCTTTGATGGAAGGTGATGTACGGTGAGGTCAGATAATAGGTTTAGTACATTTCGGCATTTGTAATGACATAGCTATTTAGTCATATTAACAAACCATGTCTCAAAGAGAGTTTTTATTAGTTTAAAATTGAGACGTTTGAATATTTTCCCATTAGTTCATTCAGATTTGTAAAAAGTGTTTCTTAAGTCACATTAGTGCAAATTGTCTTTTATCCCAGTCTAATTTTACTATACATTCATATGCTCATATACTGTATTAAAGATAGGCGTTGGGGAATTTAATGTAAAGAATTAAATTTCTGACAGCTTCGAAATATCGAATGCTAATCGTTCGAGAAAAATTTGTTAAAATATTTCATTTTGATTTCTGAATTATCAAAATCTGAATACTGACATACCTATGCAATAAGCAATTATCTAATTCCTAGGTCACAGTAGCTACCCTTCTGGTTTATCAATGAAAAGTTAAGAATTGACATTCTGTCAAGACGACTACTGACGTCTCAGTAGGGAGAAAAAAATAATACTTGTACGGGAAAGAAGTAATGACAGACTGTAATTGTCATCACGCATATAATAACAGAAAGGGGATAAAATTTGACAGCAGCTAAGTTTAAAATCAATTTCTCACAAATGGAAAATTTCAAAGCTGAGAGAGAGTGTGTGTATATTATTTTCATTCACTCGAAAAGGAAGAATTCGCATCTTTTGAAGTTTTCACTTCTCAGGAAGGAGAAATTTTAATAAAAGAAAGCAAAAGCCACTGAAAATTAATTTTCATTTTGATTTTGAAAGAAATTTTAAGTAAAACTCATTTAATTCATCCACTCAGTTTATAGTTATGATTCACAAACAAATAAATTTGGCTAATTTGACAGGGTTAATATTATGTCTTTATTTCTGGAAAACATGCATATGACCTCTGTAAGTATCAAATTGCGCCATTTTTACATGCATTGAGGATGACTTGAGGTAGAATAAAATTGGATTCAGATCTTACCAGTCGAAGTTCAAGGACTTTACTATGTCAGTATTTATATAGGCACGTGCAGTATTATAAATAAGGAAGCATAAGTCCTGAATATATACCTTTTCAGGATTTCAATTCAAAAATACAATACCAGTATAAAATACTATTGCTAATCTTCAAGAAAACCTCAGTCACTTGAGACAGCAGAATATTTTGCCATTCTGGCTCTATTTTGATGTGTGAGCCAGGGTCGAATCCAGTCGTTCTAGTTGAAGTAATAGTTGGTGAGAAATAAAGCTAAAGATAATTTAAGCATTGCGTAGATCCTAGTTAGAGCACTGGATGCATAACTTTAATGTCTTGGATTCATAAAAGAAAATGAATTAGAAGAATTGGAATTTCATGAATTAATATTTGTCATTCAGCTTATAGGGGATAACACGTGGGGACATTTCAACATCACTTTCAGACATTGACTGCATGATAAATTCTTTAATAATTGTAATATCTTCTTTACTATAGGTTTTGTTGCTGGTCTTATCTATCGCATTCACGACGTGTCCTTTTTGTCTGCATGTTACTCTGTTCCACTATATTAAATCCATTGGCTGACCTCACTGGATGTTAACTATCTTCTAGTTATCTGTGGTAAACAAGCTTCAATACCACCGACATTCTCGTACTAACACAGTAGACGTACTCAGTCGCTCTTTTGATTCCTAAGTTTGGATAAAACAAGGTTGTTAATTAAGCGGCACTGGGATGGAGTTTTAGCCATTCCAAAATTAAAGATTAGCAGCTTAATACTGTGGAAATGGTAGCTAACAAAAGGAAACTTTAATCCGGTGCTACAACAGTCTAATTCCTCGAGAAATAGCTCATGTGCTAGTACCATTAATTAATTCTTGGTTTTTAAAACAGGTGAGTTAATTTCAATATTCTTAAGAAAAAATACAGTAGTTGAGTGAACAATTAAATACCATTAAAATAATATAACTGTAATGATTAAACTTATTATTAGGACCTCGTCTAGAGGTTATGAAATACCATTGTACTAAATGGGCATAAATTGACAAATGATGATCGTCAGCCCTTTGATTAAAAAACACCAAGCTCCGGGAATTACTCTTCAGCGTTTGATCTTCATATGAAAAACTATCCTTTGGACATGAGTGACAGCGCTTCGCTACTGCACATCAGCAAATATTTCCCAAATCGTAAGTCAGCCGAATAGGATTGCTTTCCAGCCACTTCCATACTGTTCTGGTCATTAAATTCAATTGAGTTACTTCTATAGCGTGAAGCTGGCCCACATATCTAATTATCTTAGCTTCTGTGTTGCATTGTTTGCCCACTCAAATCTTATTTAAGTTGAGAGCCTATATCCTTCAGTAAGCAGAAATTTAATGACCTTAAAAGCTGCATTCATAAATTAGTTATGTAACTTCTGCTAAATTGTCAGGCAACTTTTCCCACCCTATTATGCGTACTTTTCAGGTTGATAAAACTACAATACAAAATGATAGTAGAATAAAATGCGTCAGCAATTTTAAGCTTATGCCTAAAATAACATACAACAAATATATGGAAATTAAAGAAGAGTTAATGAATTTATTTTTACTGATCCGTGAAGTTGAATTCCCTGGCAAAGAGAAAATTAAATCCATTTTTAAAATGGATAAGTAGATGCTCACATATAAGATATAAAATGGAAAAATACATGCGCGGTTGATTGAAAAATAACACCCTATAGGGATTTTCAGGCATTAAAATTCTTAAGTAATCGGCACTCGGAAGCTTGAAAACATGTCATTTAAATATAAATTCGGCGAGGGATTATTAGAAAATCAAATTCTCTGGTCGATGAAAATCTCTAAGCTACAGATTCTGTAATAGGGTCTTGAGCGATTTAAGGAACTGCAAAAGAACGCTTATGTATAATTTGAGTTATAAGTAAGACCTCTTGTTGTGGGTTCTTTTCATTACAGTTCATTAGTAGTTACGTTATGTAATTTTTAAAATAACGACCAAGTTATTCACGCTTTTATTATCACAGCCCTCAGCAAGTGAAATTGAGTGAGTTAAATTTTAATAAGGAATAAGGAGAGCTGATCGAACAGAGCTTCGAAAGAGGCGGTTCATTCGATCTCCGGATTAGGATTGTAGAATATTCACTCGAAGGACAGTTCACTGTTTCACAGCCTAAAATTCGGATTTCATAATTCGTCTCCTGGATTACTGATCAAAATCTCATCTACTACCACTAGTGTTTATTGACTGACTAATAATGACTGCCTAAGACTGACAGTTGTGACAAAGACCAAAAAAGTAGCATTAAATTAGGCGGTCCATGTGAATTTAATGATGCCAACCTAGCAGAATGGAGGGTCTAACATACACTTATATTTAAACATTCGTTATCCCTATAACAGAGTCTATCTATACAAATGAAGTGAGATTACATTTTAAGGACTATTTGCAAGAACTATGATTGTACAACTATCGTTCACGCTGATTTAAATTCTCTAAGATGTTCATAAAATTGATGAAAATTTAAGCTTAGGAACTGGGAAGAAAATAATAACTTGCAAAAGGGAAGGACAAATAATGCTTGAGAAATAGCCTCACTGAATATGAAACGGATGGAAAAAATATCCAAATACTGAATTGGATTTGGCGCGCCAATTCAAGCTTTTTTATTATTTTCAGAAGATTCAAACAGTTAGGTTTGTTCTAAATCATGCGATAAATAGGTACTTGATAAATTTGAGCAGGAATTTTTCCCCTTATATAGTCGCAAAAGGCATCTATGTATGAAGATGGTGATTTCTGCAAAATATTTTGCGTTATCCCTCTGATGATACAACTATGGTATTACTGCACGCTTTACTGAGATTTACTAAGAGATAATTAGAACTAATTCATATTAATGATGCTTAGGGTGTTAAGTTAATGCCTTTAATTTGTTGGAGTCAGATATCAAAAGGCAAAAGCGTTTGTTCAAATTAGACGCCTCTGACACTTGTTATTATCAGATCCTATTGTGAAATTGAAGGAAGGAACTTGCTGAAGTGTTGCAAATAATAATAGTTTTTATGATCCCCACACGTATTAATATCATTCGGTAAAAAATCCCAGAATTCGACGTCTCACTACGATAAAATATTGTCTTGAATTAGATTTTGAGAAAAGCTGTAAAACTTCTTAAAATACGAAATGTCCGAGGAGATTCATTCATGTTTTAATTTCATATGCACAAGTTATACAACGTGCGATGGAGGCAGGATTGACCATTATAGAGTACATATGAAAATACAGCCCAAACCTGCGTGTTGAAATGTAGACTTTAAAATCTTAATCAGAGTCTCGCATTGTTTGAATAGCCAAAACATTCACTGAGAATTCCGAAAAATAGATTACCTAAAGTAAAAATAAATCATTTATTTCTAAAATCTTTACCATCAAGAAAACATAGTTATGAGATTTGTAGATATAAATTTAAAGATATGATCCCTAGTTTTATTACCCTACCTCATAAGAACTTTAGGTTACTGGTATTCTGGATCAGGCGTATGGAATTACCGCGTGTGTAAAAATGCAAAATATAAGTTAGAAGTGGATTCTAAAGGGATTATCTTCATGTAAGATAACCACAGAAATGGAAAAATATTAGTGTTATTTCTGTAGATCAGATTCCATAAACACATATTTTCAGTTTTTGGGCTCAAAAAAAAAACAATACAAAATACTGTGACATGAAGGACTGTAGAACAGCCAAATACTAGCATTGAAGAGTGGTTGATTCAATATTTTTCCTCTGAGTTTCGTAAATACGAATTTGTTAGGGATAGAAAATCCTGATAATATAGACCTGATTTTATAGTCAAGGTAAGGTAAACTGACGGTATAAAGAATGAATTCCATTTTAAAAATATGATCAGAATAACGCGACAATACCATAAATTATTATACCTAAAGTGCAACTCTAGGTACTTTGTTGAATACAACAAAAATAAATTTTCGAAATATGAAGCGGACATTTAAAGAAGCATGTGTTATCGGGCAATAGCTTTTTTGGGTTATTTTTTTCGGAACTTAAGAACTTAAAGAGTGAATCATCTAACTATTTAAACTGATTAAAACAAAATAATCAAATCTGTGAATAAAGTCAAAGAAGCTCAAAATTTTGAAATTAAGATCGCAAATTAATTGGCGAAAAAAATTTGAATAGAGAGTCATTACAAAGAAGAATTTAATTGTATTTTCACCACACGCAGAGAGAAGCAAAATCTGCAAATCTGTAAGAATATATTTGTAAAAGGCAGAGAGATTATAGAGAATTATATTAATCTGATTTGAAAAAGCTTTGGTTCGTAAGTTCTGATTTCACAGTCAACCGAGCATTTCTCATTTTCTTCAATTTATTTGAGTCTTCTTTAAAATATACGCTCAAGGATCATTACTTGTAATGATAGGAGTTGAAGTTTCTGCAGCAACGATTAATATGGCTACTTAATACTGCTAGCCTTAAGTTAAATCTGGGCACTTTATTAACTCAGCGAAGAATATGCATATGAACGCAGGTTGTCTTCATTTCATTGATAAGGTAGATCAGAACACTATCTAACTGATAACAATTATTTCCTGAATAACTGTCGAGCTGTCAGGAGTGATGTATGGTCGAGTGTTAATAAGGACGATGACCGATTCAGAGAACCCACGGGAATCGCTCATCTGGAGACAAATTACAAGCATTTTAGTTATGAGTTTTGTTTTGTAAGCTTCGAATGAGCCTTATGTTACTTAAAATTTTAATAGTATTTCCTTACTTTCCTAATATCCGCTGTAATTCCTTTGATATTTTTTTCAAACCATGTTTCTATACTAATTCGAGGTAAAATGCATATTTTTCCAAAGACTTTTTTCACTGAAAATGAAAGTTGACTGCCTACTATGAATATTTTATAGAAGATCCGATAAACTACTGAAGATAAAGAGTTCCGCGTTTGAACAGGCCACGAGGTAAGCATACAAAAAAGATTATACCTGAAGAAATATCTTCTGAGAATACCCAGAAGATTTAAAAGATTACTGCATGCCTACTTTTAAGGAAATGCATGTGCGGATAACAAGTATTTTGGTGTGATTAAAATAGTTGAATGATAAATACGTAGGGAAATAAAATGAAATAATTCCATGAGAAAGCTGAGGGAGTATAGAAATAATGCTGAATTTTTGAAAGATTGCAGATTTTAAAAAGTATGTTTGATATCCGGACTCTCAGAGTCGGACCATATGATAAACTACTTTTGAGACGCGCGACCTCCCACTATTCTCAACGATGTCTAGCTTGTCTATCTAATAAGCTGTAACTCACCCAATATGGAACTGTGTGAACTAGGCTACACGTGTTCTCTTTAGAGTCATTCAGGAGTTTTGTGCGTTGTTCTTAATACGTTACAGTTAGAAACAATTTTAAAAAATCACATTTTAAAAGGATTTGGCTTGTTTTATTAGGGAAGATTGGTACTGCTTTTAGCAATCGAATAGGTGAAAGTGAAAATGGAAATAAATTTTACATGCTAGAACATTTAAATATCATATATTGAATTTGTCTACGGAAACCGAAAGGACAATGTGAAAAAACGAGAACAAATACATGAAGATAGTAGATATTGTAAATAAATCTCTCAAACATAGGTTCTCTAACTTACTTATAGAGCATCTAATGCTGAATGCTTTTTAATTCGTAGGTAAACGATATTGAAGAGATTCTAGCCACTCCAGACTTTTGATCACTTGCGGAAATTTATCCCCATTTAATTAAAAGCTTCAAAATACTTTATAGCTATTCTTAGGAAATTTGGTTCATTTAAGAGGATAAAACAAGATTCAAGTATACATTTAGAACAGAGTAGTTAGCTACATTTCCTTGATTGAAAAAATCTCACTGATGTAAATTGAAATATGAAGAATCTCGAAGTGTACTTCTCTTCTTGAAGAGAACTTTAAAGCCTTTTTAGTGCCCACAGGACCAAAGGCCATTTAAAGTTCGTGTAGATATCTGAGTTTTGAAGTGAGTTCAGAAGACTGAAGGTAAAAAATAGAACTTTGATAAATTCAGCTGGTTTAGAAGTAGAATTTACAGGGAGCATCACATTCGATACAGAATAATGAAAGATACCTATAATAAATGCAGATTAAGATTTGTGACAATGGTTGAAATTTTGAATTAATCATCATGTTAAAATTACGTGAAGCTCATATAATTCTGCTATCTTGGCCATACTATGTGGAATATGTTGAAATAGTGTAATCAGGCATCCCTAATTAATCGACTGGTCAATAAATACTGAATTTTGTGAACCTGAAATCATTTTTTAATGTAGGAGAAAAATCATGAACTTTGTACTTTGTAATATTAAGCAGTTAACTACGAAACCAAAAATGTGAATCAATAAAGTAAAACTCTAATGGTGATTGGGGTTTATTCTTGGCTTCTATTCTATTCCTTTATCTTAAACCCTTATTCGACTATTTACTGGTGTTCACGTTGAAATAACTATATTTTTGTCTTGCCCTAGATTATAATATGTGAAAATTGTCAAAATATTCAAGTTTTGGACATTACTTTTGCTCGCTGACCCGATCTAAATAACAACCATTGAGGGCAGGAATTCACAACTGTAAATGTATTTAAATATAATCATAATACGCGTGTTTGACAGCATTCTTTCACACGATTTTGACGCTCGCATTTGACTGGAAAAATGACATTAAGCTTTCCAGTGTATTACAAGCGCCTGAGGAAGCGCTTTGGCCACTACTTTTTTCTCCCTCATTCGTACTTTTTGAACTTCGTTGAGTGAATGCATTTATGTGTGAGTGTTAAGATGATATACAAAAGTGATTTCTTACCTGTCTACGGAATCAGTTCGGGTTGAAAAGATTTGCCAGTGGTGATTTCTGATATACAATTAATAAACTACCTATAGTAATAAAAGGGTGTTTATTAAATAGCTACCTTGCAGATTGAGAAAAAGTCCACTCAGAGTGGATTAGGAAAATTTATTTTATGATATTAATATACTAAATAATATGTCTAAATGTATGTCACGAATCTTCTAGTTGTCA
The DNA here is from genome assembly GCA_900708905.1 of Hymenolepis diminuta. Classification (NCBI taxonomy): domain Eukaryota; kingdom Metazoa; phylum Platyhelminthes; class Cestoda; order Cyclophyllidea; family Hymenolepididae; genus Hymenolepis; species Hymenolepis diminuta. Next base: position 1,318,845 of record CAADRB010000041.1, on the reverse strand, counting down.
TAGTCTTAAATAAAGACAACAATATTGAGAGAAAACTATTTATTCTTACCTGGTTATAGTAATATCCAAAGATATTTAAAGAAATTTGGAGTCAAAACACAACTGTTTAGGGTAATATCATTACAGTGATATTACGGTCATTACAGTGAAAAGCGGAATTTTTCAACTTCCAGTTATGGGGAACATGAGAATAATTCATTAAGAAATAGAGGGCGAAGAGGAGCGAGTTGGAAGTAGAATATAAAAATTTAAGTGAATCTTTTATTTTCGATTTCAAGAATTTGTTCACTTTACCTACTAAGTATAACTGATTGTTACAAAGTTTGCATTTCAGGATTTGACGTCGAGAATCCTGCACGGTTTCATATACACAATGCTAAAAGCTTATTTGATAAAATGGCCGAAGTTGGTGGTTGGTCATTCCATCTCAATAAATCTGCCTCTTCCAATACCTGGAGTGTCTGTCTAAATATTTAGATATCTAGTTAAATTTACACAATACTGATGTCAAAATTAATACTCTTATGAAATAATAAAAATTTTTAGGCATTTTAATAATTATTTTGATACTTTCGTCATGCATTCCTTTATGTGACGAAAATAACAATAATCATTTCATTTAGGAAAACCATTTCCCAACGCTTATCGTGGGTTAGCCACCTCGGTAAGAAAATCTAGTTCTATCAGTCCCTTTATTGGCCAAAGCTAACCAGTGCGGCTGGTAGCCCGATTTACTGGGGTGTGCGCCGATAGGAGTCGCATCCGTAACCTCTGACATGGCAGACGTGCACGGTAACCAATGTGTCACTGATGCACTTACGTGACAATTAGTTTTTTAAATGGAACTATTTCCGTCTTAATTTGTTAGCAAGGGTAAAAATTTTTAAAACATAAAGAGGCAACGCTTAAAATGTAAAAGCACGTAGAGATCTGTTTATGGTGAACACCTACGAATACCAATTATTAATGATGATCTAGAATAAAAATGGAAATGGAAATATAACTGTAAAATGCAGATACATGGGCTTTTCAAATTGATGCGTTGTTTCTGAATAGAAGTTGTAATAAATAGAACATTATAAATATAATAATAATATTTAAATAGATCTATACTAAATTAGCTACGCAAACAGAGATCAAATTCCTAAATATTCTCCACTTTGTTTTGCTAACACAGCAAATGCGTTTTCATCCAACAAGAAAACCTCCGGGTTAATAATTAATGTCCTTTTCCGCCCGTTATTATTATCTTTTCTTCATTAGAATGTGTCGATGCAGATATTTTCTTTAAAAGAATTGATTCCTGTCTTTAAGTGCTTTATACTGTACAATGCGCAAAAACCATTTTGGAAAGGATGATCTCTTCTAAGCCAAATCGGCTAATTGAAGGGACAGAGGGGCCAGCAGGAATTCCTTTCCACCAATTAAATAGGAATGTTTATGATACAACTTAAGTAGTATGTATGAGGGTTGGATGGGAAGGTATTTTGGTCTCCTTGTGGTCTTAACAACCCTCCCAGAGCGTGGTATAACATTGACAGCCGGTGTTGTGTTATTATTACTTCCGCAACCGCCATCAACGCGTTCCCAGCTCTTCGTCTTGAAAGGAGGGAATACAAGAGGAGAAAAAAGGTGATATTGTTATGGCTGTCATCTGCCCGCAAAAAATGCGCCTCAATGACTAGGACACCACATAAGGGAGAGAATAAGAACATAACAACTGACATCTTACCACAAGAAGAGGGCTCTCGATAATTTCATATTGGTGTTTTTTCTGTGGGGGTGTAAGCGGAAGCTACAGTCGTGGTGCCGTTTCCATAGTAATCTAATTCCTGAAACGGGGATGAGACAATGCCGCAGAAGAAAACTTGACGGAATTAACGAAACTAAAAGCCAATTTAAAAAAGTAAATATTAGGCTGCCTAATCGAATTTTTTCAGTGCACTCGAGAAAAACCCATAAGCATCACCTCTCGCGCACTAGATTATAATTATTGAATTTCTAAACTCTTCTTTGGATAAATAAGACCACAACTAAAGTAATGATCGCTACAGTAATTGGCTAATTAGGCAGCCAATCATTTATTACAAAATTTAATTTGATAGAAGCAAGTTTATTTTCCTAATAAAAAGACCTTTGTTTGAGTTATAAGTCTTCTCCATTCTTCCTGGGGTCTGAATAATTGTAATTTAATAAGAGGGCAAATAAACATTATGAAAGTAGAATAAAATGGAATTATGGAATAATACCCCTG